>PISX010001035.1:0-219610 GCA_004024625.1 Mellivora capensis | reverse complement strand
AAAAAAAAAGAATAGGCTTCAATATGTTTAACTATATTTAAATTTTTTCTATTAGGATACAAAATAAACTGTTAGTATTTGTTTTCTCCAGTATCCTTGTCATCTTTTACTCTTTTGTATTGTTTAAATCAAGAAAAATGTGTTTTTCTCTTATGACTTGCAAAATTTTGCTAAAAGCATCTCTATGATCCAACATGAGCAGAGGTTGAAATTTCTGGTTAGCATAGTCTTTGCCATGAAAAGATTTCAAACTTTAAAAGAATTAAATCAAAGTCTCCAGTTTTAGTCCTGCTCTGCTATTTACTCGTTAACTTAAGTAAGTCATTCCACCTCTCAGATGTTAACCTACAAAATAAAAGTGAAAATCAATACATTAACCCACAGCGTTATTTGAGGAACCGATGGAAAAATGCATGTGTAGGCATCCTGTGAACTATGAGTCTTTAAAAGTTAGTTACCTTTGATATGGGTAATGATATTGAAAATGCGTCAACACTTCAAATGTTCATGGATACAAATTAAACACTCTACTACTACATGGTAGCCCAAGCCACAGTTCTGTGTTGCAAATGAGAAAAATTGACTATGGTTGATTCACATGGGAAAGGTGCCCGCGGAGCTCACAGAAACACGGAGGAAGGCCGGAGGGAAAAGCTTGTAAGGATGCAAGCATGAAAGGTGGTTTTTCATCCAGAATTAGAAAAAATGCATGTGACAGCTTTCCTAATAGTCTGATGAAGATGTGCTGTGGCCACACATGGTGGGGACTGCAACTTGTCAGGCCAAGAGCAACGACCCTGCAGCTTCCAAGTCCTGGGGAGAGGCTGTTCCCATGAACTTGGCACTGCTGGCCCTGCTGTTCCAGAAACATGAAGTCCACTGTAGCATCACAAAAAGATATTCCTCTGCCATTGTTTCCTGACCATCACTGGCCACGGAGGTGAAGAAGGAGTTTTCCTGGGGAGAAGTCTGGGACATGCTAGCTGCAAGGGAGTCTGGGAAAGTTAGTGGTTGACATGTTCAGTTTTGAATGAAAAGTTCCGATTCTAGCCAAGATTTATATGATGGGAAATTCTTTTAGAAGGAAATTCAGACACAATAAACAAACAAGCACCATGATCCATGCTACCTATTTTGTATAGATAGATACAAAATACCTATTTTGTATAGACATAGATGTCCTTGTGAGTAGCCAAAATCTACATCATTTTTATTCCTATATTTACAAATATATTTTTATAGATTGGGTTCCTGGGAAAGCTGACTCTGAGACAGAAACCTGTATCTGGGTTTTCTTAGGAAGTGCTCTAGAAATCGACCTCTAGGCGGGAAGAGGAGGGTGGGAAGATGGGACAGAGGGAGAAGTTGTGCTGTGACGCACCTTCAATGTGGGATTTGTAGCGTTTTGGTGACAAGAGAGCTGCCACAATCCCAATCATCACAACCACAGGCAAAGGCAGGAATTGGCGGTATAAAACACAGAAGAGATGGGGATTTTCCTCAAGTGGCTCTTTCCTTTCTCAGATCCCATATTTTCCCCAGAAGTCCCTGGAAGATACACCTTACATCTCTTTGGCCCAACTAGGTCACATGGCAGGCCTTAGCTGAAAGAGAGGCTGGAAAGGTGAGCTCCAGCCAAGATGAGAGAGTCCGCCATGTTTGAATTAGGCTCATTAGCAAAATGACAAAACATGGTGCCCACCTTCACATTGCTGACAACCTTGCAGAGCTCTCGGTGAGGGCCTCCTGGTGCTAACCACCGAGCTAAGACTTCTATATTAAAAATCTCATCAGCAGAAAGGATGAATACCCAATTTTTGTATCAACATGGAAGGGACTAGAGGAGATTATGCTGAGTGAAATAAGTCAAGCAGAGAGAATCAATTATCATATGGTTTCACTTACTTGTGGAGCATAAGGAATAACACAGAGGACATTAGGAGAAGGAAAGGAAATGTGAATTGGGATAAATAGGAGGGGAAGACGAACCATGAGAGACTGTGGACTCTGAGAAACAAACTGAGGGTTTTGGAGGGGAGGGGGTGGGGGATAGGTGAGGCTGGTGGTGGGTATGAAAGAGGACACAGATTGCATGGAGCACTGGGTGTGGTCTGTAAACAATGAATCTTGGAACACAGAAAAAATAAAATTAAAAAAAAATAATAATAACATTAAAAAATCCATCTGAGTCTCACAATAGACCTATTAGGTGAGTTCTATTATCATGCCCATTTTACAGATGAGAAAACTCAAGTTCCACGAAGTCATAGGTCCAAGGTCACACAACTAGCAAGCAGCAGAGCTTCAACTCAAACCCAAGCTCGCATGACCCCAGAGTCTGTGTTCATAGCTGTTTCCCTATGCTGCTTCCCAGCATGTGACAACATGTGTGCCTATATTAGAAAAGTGGTAAAAGGTTATATCCAAAGGACCCAAGAGACTGGAAAGACTTCATAGAGGTCTGGGACATGGGTTGGACCACATATGGCAAAGAAGGGCAGACAGAAAGCATCACTTCTTGGAATCTGCTTCTGGACGCAAGGAGAAAATTAAGCTGAAATGAAAATATTTGACCCAAACCATCTAGTGCCTTGCTACTTGATGTGTGGTCCACAAGTCAGCAGCACAAACATCACTCGGGAACTTATTAGACGTGCAAAGTCTCAGGCCCGTCCTAGATCTACGAGTCAAAATCCACACTTCAGCAAGGCCCTCACGTGATTCTCATGCACTTAAAAGTTTGAGAAGCACTGTTCTGGAAGGTTCATTGACAGCTCAGGATATGGAGTAAGCAGAGTAAGCCCTGAATTCTGATTTTGAAACTAACTCTCTTGGTAGAATGGATTGGACATTATAATAATAAGCCAATCACCATGCTTTATACACATGATCTCATCCAGTCATCATGGACCATCAACAAAACTATGGGCTACCCACCATTATTATTGGCAGATGAGGAAATTTATCTGATTTAGTAACTCAAACCAATTTCACATAACTCATAACTTAGCAGAAATGAAGATGTGAAGGCTCCACAGTTTGGTTCTCAAAGTTCCATTCTTCTGAACCACACAACCTCTCATTATAGATGGTTGGAGGAAGGCATGAGCTCATCTTTGTAAAGGATTTAATATAATGCCTGGTGCTTTGACAATGAACAGTGAAGAGAAATAATCTGACTCACTTTAATGAGATTTGAGCCAGTGAGCTCTCAATCACTTAAATGTAGCTATCTGTTGAAAACGTCTAATGCCAGCTTCTACCAACACCCAGAATACATTTCAACAACTTTCCTCTCCCACCAGTCCTTGGCTTTATCAAATGAACAGAAATTTTCTTAATGGCCGAAAACAAAATGTAATTAGAAAGGTGAGTCTGCAGCCCTGGGTCAAACATGGACCCCCAAAGTCCCATGTAAATGATTTTGGGTTTTCCACTGTTTTGAATTATCCATGCTGCTGCTCTCCTTATTGGCACTGATAACTGAGTGTTAACTACATTACATGCAATTAAATTCAAAATATTTGTGCAGCAATTATATGGATTCATCAAACCTAATGGTGCAGTCACAATTTCGTGGGTACTCATCAGTACGGCTCAGGGAAAAAAAATTGGCATGTAGAAATATATTCCCACAAGCTGATAATTATAAAACAAACATTGTGTCTAATGTTCTTATATGTGCTGGTAGCTATCAATAGTAAACAAATTAGAAGATTCTAACAATATTGACCCTTCTTCTTGGAGTATTTTTATGCATTCTTCATTAGAAACCAGATACGTCAAGAGGACATTTGTTCAGCTATCAGTGAATAAACCACACTTGTGTTTACTCTTTCGTTTATAAGGTTATTTCTTTTCTTTCTTCTTTGGAGGTCTTCTCAGCCTCCCCTTTTTGGTTATTAGCCTACAAACCCAATGTAGCAGACTTTAGGGATTCCCACCCCCATATCCATGCCCAATTCCAAGTTTACCGGAAACCAAGAGGGACATTCACTGCACACAGCAATAGCTTCCACCTCAAGTGTCTGTGATACTTTTTCTCCCTGGGAGCTTTCTCTGGTACCAGGAAAGCTCACTCAGGTGGGGAGTTAAGATCCCATAAGAACAACCAGTGAGGAACAGGAGTTGGTCCATCTTTCCCACCACTCAGTGGGGTAATCCTTTATTGACCTTCCTCTTCCCTGTCTCATTTCCCCACCTCTTCTTGTGGGCTTCCTGAGGTCCTCTTCCAAATACATTCCCTGTACCCAAACTCTTAGAAAGGGGTCTGCATTGGGGAGAAACCCAGCCAAAACAACCCCTTTTGTTTAGGGACTCGACCCTCTTATGAAACTTGGTGGTGGCGGAGACCGCCATGGTGCAGGTGGCCACATCTGGAACCAGCAGCATGGACAGCCTTGTCTGGGTGGTACCACTTCCTCCCACAGGCTGGTTCTGGTCCTTTTCCTGGTTTCTATGGCCCTCTGGCCCTCTGGTGACCCTCTAATAAATTCTTTTCCTACCTCAGTAAGCCAGAGTTCATTTTTGGTGGCTTGAAACTGAAAAGACCAACTGATATGGGTTATGTTCTTCTATAAAAAAATAACAAGGATATTCATCATGACATTGTCAGAGGCAAATACTGGAGACCACAGGAATGCCCATCAGTAGGAAACAGATCAATCATGAACTATCAAGTCAATGGCTAAAAGCTAACAAGATAGCTCCAAAAGCACATACATGGAATTATTCCAGAATTAAGTTTTAAGAAGTAGAACCACATATATATGGTTTGCTACCTTTTCTGTTATAAATACACATACATATAGACAGATACATGTATATACATGTATACGTGTGTCTGTATAGTCATATATTGTTGAGAGAGAGAGAAATTGTCCTATATGCTAACACAAGTATTAAATGTTTGCAAAAGGGTCTGGTAATGGGGTTTGTACCTTGGAGGGGAACAAGGATCCTGAAATTAGATATAGGCCCAAGTTTTACATTTTCCTATATATCCTTTTAAATCTTCTGAGCTTATACTTAGGAACACAGATCATCTGCGCAAAAATAAATAAAATTTCAGTGTAAAATAAACTCAACAATCTGAACAAGAAGAAAAAGACAGATTCCCAGATCCTGCCACATCTGGTCCTAGGGGAGGCCAAATACTCGGCATTCTTCGGAAATAGCTCAAGTGACTCCAACACCAGGACATGCTTCTAAACCCTGGTCTACATTCTCAGGGATCGGGAGTGATTTGTGCAAGGTGCTGCCCTTACTGTCCAGATCTCTGCACTGAGTCCAAATTAATATTGCATTTTTAAGTCAATAATTTAAAAAAAAAGGGTTCATACTAGAAAGAGCCACGTTCATAGACATCCGAAGATTTCACCACATGTGCGGAGGGAAGCATCAATATATTGACAACAAGCAGAGTCTCCTAGACTAGCACCAACTGCCCAAGGGCAGATGTTCTTACTTTTACCACCTTTCCCACCTTTCCTGGAATATTAAGTGGAGGAGATCATATGTTCCTAATGTGCTTTTTATTTCTACATCAGTGTGTACACACACACAAGACACACACTCACTTACACAATATATATCTACACACTCAGCTTATCTCTCCAAAACCTTAAAGTTCTTGGAGTGCTCATGTGCCTTGAGCATGAGGACGAAGGTCAGTCTTGGAAAGATGAAAAGTCGCTATTCTCGTTGAATGTTGTCGTGGTCGCCCTTCTCAGGTAAAGCTCTTCCTGCTTTTTCCCAAATTTGGTCTCTTTCCTACTTTTTCACTTTCTTTCTCTAGGCATGATGTCAAACATGTAAGGAGGTGACCCACTTTATCAATCTATTATAATCTTTTAAAGCGTCTGCCATTTCAGACCAATTTATTTTTATGTGGCATCTTCCCTAAAAATTATCTCAAAACACTTTGTTGAGATGAAGTAAAATTATGATAAAATGGTTTAAGGACTTTAAAAATTCTTGGTTGTGAGAATCAAGAGTTAAGCACATTTCAATAATTTCCTGTAAGTTCACACCTCTTAATGTAAGAGTTTTATTATTCTTAGCAATTCCTGTTTTAGAGAATAGTGACTGGCAAAAAACTTACACTTAAGTCTAGATTATTCAGAGTCTAAGAAATGTGTAAGAGCTGAACTGGGAAAACACAACCACATTCACTTCAGACCTGTGGCCACTGTGTTAGGCAGACATCCCACCCCACTCTCCTCACCCCATCATGGCTGTCCTCCTTAATTCCCTCTAGTTCTTTCCATGGCATTTGGCTTTGGTCCCTTCTTATAACCCTTTCCTGCTCTGGCCTCTGTGACACCGAACCCTACAAGTTCTCCCAACACCTTGGCCATCTCTTTTCCCTCATTTTTTTCTGGAATCTCCCACCTGTCCTTCAGTTGTCCCCAAAATTTTGTTTTGCGGGATTTGGGAGGAATCTAAATTTACATCAATACTATTCCTTATTCCCTGTTCTCTTCTTCTCTCATTTACTCCTTCAAGTTTTTTTTTTTTTTGAGAAAGGGTCTCTTCCCCCAGTAGAGTCACTCATTCTGCTGACCAACATATGGCTAGTGGATCTTCTTTTGTTCTGCTCAGAATTTATTATTTCCTATTTTGGTAATTGCCCCCAAATATCTCTCTTGGAAAATAAGGCCCCTGTCAACTGTGGCCCCTGTATTTTAAGTGGGATTTATCCCAGGTCCAGTTTGTAGAGGTGGGCACAAGATCCTGGCTGACCCAAACAGAGCTCTCCATTCCCCTGGCCACAACTGGTTCAAGGATGAGTATATAGCAGAAGTTTATTTTGTATGGAATCCCAGGAAACACCAATAGGGGGACAGGAACGTGAGACAGGAAAGGGGAGCAGCCCATACAGAGTTTGTTATCAATGCACTTACCATGTTGGGCACTTCTTAGCAACTTCGCCATCCAGCGTAAAACAGGCTCCCATAGCCGAAGAAAGACTTTGACAAAAAACGGAGGCCTTGGCTATTGGGATGTGGACCAGGGTGCAATGCAGTGATGAGGGCAAGGGGTTATGGATAGAATAATGAACGTACAGCTAGTACAGCTCATAAGATGTAGTGATGACCTACCATGCTTCTTTGCCCGTCCCAAATATGAACCCTCTTCCATAAACCTGGATGAATTCCTACTACTGAGTCTTGATGAGAAATAGCAAACCACCTACAACTGAAAAGGCTGAAATCCTTTATCATATTCCAAGCCTCCCTAGTAATGAGGGTGCAAGCAGGTGACCCATCTCCAATCAACTGAATGCACCCAAGCCAGATTTAAATAGTGAGCTTTTGGCACTAGGCAGAAGAAATTTGTTTTGGCAAGGTTATCTAGGTCACAGTAAATGCTCAAAAAATGTTAGCTGTTATTATGATTATAAGGAATATTTGCAAGTATTTTCTTATATTTTAAGTATAGGAGTCCTCCCTTTAACAACAACAGAGTAATATGCCCTCTAGAAATGTTATTTAATATTCAAAAGAATTTAATATTAATATTAATATTAATATTCAAAAGAAATTAAATATTGTGAAAATTGAACCAAAACGATGAAATGAAGCATGACACTGTTGGCAAGAAAACACGCACAGCCCAATCCTTACTGATACGTCTACCTCTGGAGACTCTCCCCCCATTAAAAAGTAGAAGCATCTGAAAGACAACTTATTACGCAGACCAAAATAACTAATTGAGCCTCACCATGTTCTAAACTTTGCTGGTTGCTGGAGATAACGAGATGAAAGAGGAAATCTCTGCTTTTCAAAAGAACACAGATTAGGTGTGGAGAAACACTTGTAGAATAATAATTACCTACATGTCACCACAAAAAAATTTTGGGGGCGGGGGGCCATGGGAATGCCAAAGGTGGGGGCATGCCAGTCGCTTCAGCTGCATCTTGAAATTCAAGTAGTATTTAGCCAGAGAGAGAGAGGATGCAGAAATGTATTCCAGGAGGAGGACATAGCATGAGCAAAGTCAAGGAGATGTAAGAGGGAGATGTAAGAATCTGCTAATGACCAGATGGCACGTGACTGTGGAGGTGTGCAGAACCATCCAGGAGGGCCCTGTGCCCAGTCCACGGTAGACAAATGCCACCATGGCTTTCTTCTTCTAGAAATTAAAGGGAGGAAGGAAGGAAAGGAGGGAAGGAGGGATGTCAGAGAAAAGATCAAGGCTGTTGCTTGCTGGCCTCTTGAGAACAAACGTTATTCAATACTAAACACTGCCTCCGAATCAACACGTACGGCCCACGTGAGCGAAAGGTGATTTAACTAATGGATCCCATTCAGCAGGAAGTAGAGGAAAATAGTGTGTGTGTGTGTGTGTGTGTGTGTGTGTGTCTAAAGAAAGGTTCTTAGGGCGCCTGCATGGCTCAGTTAACCATCCCACTCTTGTTTTTGACTTGGGTCATGATCTCAGAGTCGTGAGATCGAGCCCTGTGTGAGGCTCCGCACTCAGTGGAGTCTGCTTGAGATTCTCTCCCTCTCCCGCAGCCCCTCCCCCATTAATGCTCGCTCTCTCTTTCTCTCCCACAAATAAATAAATAAAATCTTTTTAAAAAATAGTTCTTAATTGTAACTAATTTTTAAGGAAAACCAACATATAAATATATAGATTTCAATGTTATTCTTCAAACTAGCCCATTACTTCACAAACAAAAACCATCATCATTAGAAACACAGTATTCATCAAAACAACTTCAGCTTTCTAAGAAATACATAAGCACCACCTGGAGTCATACTTTATCCTAGTACGTGTGTAAGTGAGTTATTATTAAAGGGATGAGGTGACCATTTCCGTGTCATAGATGAGTCCTCCCTGCATCATATTCGGAACACTGCTGGTCACATGACTTCAACATTCTGAAGTCTGACCTTTATTCGCCTGCATTGGAAATTTAATTTTGGTCTTCACAGTAGTCACTGATATGAGATGCCAATTATTCATTTCTCTTCTCAATTTAAATCAAATCAACAAGCCTTATTGAATCCTGGTGCCTCGTACCGCACTTACCACTGAGAAACTAAATTTCCTTCCTGTCTTTTTGTATTTACCACTACTTTTTTAGTTATGAATCCACTTGGGAGTAAAAAGGAATTCTATCCAATTTCTTATGATTTGAAGTAGGTAAGTAATAAATGGATGTTTTAATGCTGAAATGCCCAGTATGATTCGGCAAACAGATCGTACGCAGGATTCTGTTCCTGAACACATTCTGTTTGGAATCTACTTAGGATCCAAACTTACGTGGCGTATCTGGTTCAAAATCAGATTTGGCCAAAATATTCAAGCCAATACATAAACAAATTTAATAAACAAAAAAAATACATAAACAAAAAAAATTAAAAAGGAGTAGATGCGTCTGTAATAACCCTTGTTCTGAAACTAATTTAAAGTCAGTCTTCTCCTTCCACACGTGTACCACAATTTATTGGGATGAAAGTCTAATTTAAACTCCCAGATAATTTTGGATTTGTTTGCAAGTGGGAAACCCAGACGTTAAGGGACTGAGCGGTTCATCTGGGAGAGATAGAATGGATGCTGCAGATGTCCAATACACAATCCACATTATTTCTACTCTATGGACACAACGCTAGAAACCGTCAGAAACTTGGGATTTGCTGAGGTTATTAGAGCAGGAAGAAGTACAATGATGAAATGGGAGGTTGGCCTGGAAACTGCAGGAAATCTACAGGACCTTAAGATGGGTGGCCTTTTGTGTGATTTTAGGATGACTCTTGTTTTCCTAGAGGGTAGCTTCACAATAGTCTTCAAAGTTAAGATCTGCTCGTTATCCCGGTACAAGATGCCAACACAATGAAGTGGCCACTGGCATGAGAGTTGGATTCTAAAGGCAGCACGAAAAGTGCAAATTATATACAATCAAATTATCCTTAAAAGGGCGTCACGTCTATGCTTACATGCCATCTACACCTATGCAAGCCCAAGACAGACCGTTTTTCCCACAGAATTAGAACAGATGGTGGCTGTTCTGGCTCGGCCTAGAGCCCCCTTACATTGCAAGCCCATGTCAAATGACCAAGGTGCCTCTTTAAACGCTAGAACCACAGCAAACTGTGGTGGAGCTGCCACTCTCTGAGCGAAATGCAGAAGCCGAAGGAGGCACCAACCCCCATTTCCCATCTCACACTCCACGAGGAGCATCAAGTGTTACGCAGACTGGTGACTAGACCCACCAACTTTATGTAGATCACTCTTTCCTCTTATTCTCCTTTGTTTTGTATAGCTTTAAGTGGTACACCTCATTGGCATACATGACAGACCCCACGTACCTCTCTAAGACCGCCATGCGATTAAACGGCACGCGGAACACACAAGCAACACGGAGTGCGTCCAGGACCACGGTCGGCTGGCGTGCCCCGGCAAGGCAGTGCCCACCAGTTCGTTTCTAGCATCTGTTCTGACTGGCCAGGCTTCTCTTCCGACTGCTCGGGGCCTCCGGTTTAGTGGTTTTCTAACTGCCACTGGGTATAGCTCCCTAAATCCAAGGATACAAAAATTCACACCATTGGCAGAATTTTCAGGAAACGTCTAAAGTATGTTCCAGTCCAACCAGTGTACAAACTGTGGAAACCTAAAGAAGTCAGGGCTGGGGAAAACAAAAGGGATTTTCTGTCCTGACTCTAAGGTGTGGCCAAGTGGGCCCCAGTTTCCCAGCTCTCCCCACCCCCAGAAAGCCAACCTCTAAGGACATGTGCTGCTCATCGGGCAGAGATGCCACAGGCCTTGTGACATGGCCTGATGAAGAGGGGTGTGGTGGGAACCTCCATCAGTGGGGAGGCGACCCTCACATGCCGCCAACGGCCCCTTTGGCTGGGGAATGCATTTATGCATTATGCAAATGTCACGTGCCAGGCGGAGATCCCTCTCCTCCACACAGAGGCAGCTGGGGAGGAAACAGACAGAAGGGAGCTCCAAAACTGAAAGAAAAAGGCTGGAGTGAAATGAGAGAATAGAGAAAGGTAGGGGGGAAAAGCGCCAGATACCTTCCAACTGGTCCCATCAAATTTGGCAGGGAAATCAATGGGGCCATTATCTCAGGGGCTTCAAGCTGTGAGGAGTACACTTCACCCACGCGTTTCTGAGGTTCGGAGGATCAGACAGGTTCCCCCTTCTCCGTGGTCCTGCAGAGTCTCCGCCGCTTCCAGAATGTTACAGACCTGGTCTGGGGACGGGGAGGCACAGGTTCGGTCTCCAGCCTCAATCTGAGCGTGGAGTGGGGAGGAGACGCTGCCATTATCATACTCAATGGGCTTCTGGGGCAGCGGCGATCTCCTTCACTTGTTCTTGCTAATGAGAAGTTATTATCTGGCTTCCAGAGGGAGGCACGCACACGTGATACCTTTGCATCTGTTGCGCTGTCTGCATCCTGGGCTGAATTTATTTAGAATCTAGGAACCAGCACCAGAAGTCATGAGACTCAAGAGTACTTGAGTCTCAACTTGAGTTAACTTTTCTTCCCAACCACCAAACAAAATCACCCTGCACGCTCTTCTCTGGGCTAAGAGGACAGTCCAGGGGAGCCTTCAGTGGGATTTCCTGACCACCCCCCTCTCCACGTCACAGCCCAGTGAAGCCATCCTGGGGGAGTCATGGTAATGCCACGGCAGGAAGTCACAAGCTAGGTGCCTTAAACTCCTGCCAAATCAATGAAATGTGTGATGATGAGAGTGAGAGAGAGAAAGGAAGAAACCCATGCATGCTGGTGAGTCTGGTCCCTCTTTCCCTCCGGAAGTGTGTACCCATAGGGTGTGGGAATGAGGTGGAAATCTGAGCCTCCCTCTGTCCCCGTGTCCTTCCCACAGGTAAGCATCTCACCCGGCTGAGCATAGATTTGGCACAAATTTTTCCCACAATGTAACCCCCAAATGCAAGGCAACTCTTTCAGCTGGAGGCCCACCAGAGAGGCTGTGATCCGTACTAACCCGGCGAGAGCCTGGCTCACTTGCACTTAATGAAATACGCCATGTTTTTATGTGATAGTTTGGAAATTTTTCGGGGGTAGTTTTGACTCTATGAGAATTTTTTTCTCTGGTGAGGACTTTAGAACCCAATTCCTGTAGGAGATGAAAGTCCTCCTAGTAGCTGAGGAGAATGTAAAGTGTGACGCCCAGGACCTCCATCGGTAACGTTTCCCAAGCAGGACCCAGGACCCATCCTGTGCAGTCCTTGATCTGTATCACAGTGAAAAGGAACATGCTGAAAAAAAAAAAAAAAGTGATGTCAGGATCATGCCAGTCCTTTCCTTGTATTTCTTAAATTTCCATTTAAATACTTGTCCTACCCCCCCACCCACCCACCCAGCTGCCTGGTGCAGCCCTGTTTCTCACTCCAACTCAAGGGCTCAAACACCTGTTCTTACCTCCCTCCTTTTTTCCTCTTTATTCTCCACTGCAAAGACCCAAGGGACACAAGACCCTCTTCAAAGGGCAAAAAAGGGGGAAAAGAGAGAAGTGAACCAAGCCAGAGTTCTTGAGCATGCAAGGAGCCTATGGAAAGGATGAGGAACTTTCCAAAATTACTATCACATTTTCCTGTCACACATTTGTGGGCTCTTGAAAATTATGATTTTTTAGGCTCTGAAAACTGAAGCCCTGACAGCGGAATGCCAGGTGGCAGAAGTTTCAACCTGGTGCCTCTTCGAGCTTTCACTACAGAAGCTACTGAATATTCCATCTCATCAATACAGTTGGTTGTTTTTTTTTTTAAGTCCCAGTCCCTTAGGGTGGCCTGGAAGGCTCACGAGAATCTACCCACCTGACCTCATCAGCCTTCACTCTCACTGTCCCTTCTATGCACTCTCATTCACCCCTGCAAAACCCCCTGCTTGCTGTTTCCCACATACACTCATGCTCTCCTCCCACCACCTCTCAGCCTGTGCCATTCCCTCCACCTAAATGCTCTTTCCCTCGTTCCCACGTGTTGAAAATCTGCCCAGTCTTCCCTGCTCAATCCAAATGCCACCTCCTTCATGAAGCCGTTCTTGGACTCCCGTGGCCCTTTTCCTCCAGGTTTGCTGGCATTTACCACTGCCTGTCTTGTGGTTTTAGAGATTTATTATTACTGAATGAATATGGCTGTACCCCAGCACAGACCTAGACAATTAATGGGCATCTGTTCATTGGACACAGAATATAGAAATAAAAAAGAGAGACAATGAAACATGCACCCCACAAAGGCAACCAGAGAAGGTATTTAAGTGATCACGATGCCATGCTTCTAAATTAGAGTTTGCCACCATATAACACATGGGCTGTTCTGTGCAACTCCTACCCCCATAACAGATATTAACAAGTCACGACTCAGGGACGGTACATGTGCAGCATGCATGCCTGTTTGCGTAGCTTCTACGCTCATGGCAGACATTACCAATCAATCATGACTCCTTCTCCCTAAACCTTCACATAACCTCAGCACCTCTGCAACACAGAGCTCCCAACAGATGCTACAAAGTAACCTGGATTCCCACGAGCTGAAACCAATGGCCCTCCCGGGTTTCCTTCTCTAGGTCAGAATCACGTATTCCAATTACTTTATCTAACATGCCATTCTTCCCTCCACTCTTCCGGCTTGCAGAACTGAGCTCATCCCAGCCTCGACTTCCACACTTGGCACTGAGCGTGGTTTCCGACACAAGCTCAGCAAGACACTGACCACAGTTGTAGCTTCCCAGGGAAGCAAACAGCCTCAGGTAAGCTGATCTATGCATTCAACCCACTTGGGGGATCCTCGCCCCCTGTTTGGAACTGTTCCTGCCCTAGAGAGAAAAACTCCTACTTTGTGCCCATCCCAGAAGCAGCAAATGCACACCTTTGTTCAGGAAGGCCACATCCATAGCAACTACCCTTTCCCGTGTCCATGACAAACGTTGTTGATTGAATAAGGCACTCTCTCGTGAGTTGAGAGGCATCCTCAGAAGTTTTCTTAACACATGACTCCTAACAACCACTAAAAAACCAATCTCAGTTTGCATTTGAGGTGAAATTTATTTGCCAGTCATGCCGCATGGACCATGAGTCTCCAGTTTCCAAATGATATAACCCTGTAGAGTGGGTTAGGCTGTAGAGGCCTCTCTTCATTTTCGTCTCCATCCCAGGAACGTTTTGAGAATGAATCCAGAATCCAAACGGACCATCCAGTGGCCACACAAACAGTACCAAGGCCTCCCCTGGAAACCGCTGCCCCATCCTATGAGCGGCAGCACACCTCAGTGGCCAACTGAAACATGGCCAGGATTCTGGGGTCCTGGGCAGTGAAAATTCACTTCCTGTTTTACATTGAGGAAATCTTACAAAAATAAAAATTACAACCTGTCACATTACATTACATCAAAGCATGATGTAACATCATAATTTTTTAAAGGCATTGGTTTTAATTTATGGTGTTGCCTTATGCCACAGAAAGCTTGATTTTCCCCTGAGTACCAATAAATTTTGATAGTGATGGTTTAGCCCAAAACTTTGGCACGTGAAAACACAGTGAAGGTTGGCCATGTCAGGTGTTTAGCTGCTCCTGAAGAACTGCTATGAGTTACCAGGATGCTGTTCCATCCCATGTCCTAAAGGCAACGTATAGTCCTGAGCTGTCCGCCATAGCTGCCCGTCACCAATATGGCGAGTGAGCATCTCACACGTGACTTACCCAGCTGGAGGAGAACCGCGAGTATTGAATACGCGGCGGATTTTCATACCAAAGCCTTTCACCCCAAAAAGTGAATAAATCTCATTAATAACTTTTTTTATATTGATTATATTCGATATCATATTTTAGATCTATTCAGTTAAATGAAATATATTCTTAAAATGAATCTCACTTTTTTCCTTTTACTCTTTAAATGCAGCTGCTGGGAAATTTTAAATTTACATTTGTGGCTTTTGTTATATTGCCACCATTGTTGGTGCTGCTACAGAACATCCCACCACCTCCCTGAACAGAAAGACCCAACAGGCGAAAATTTTAAACAGAAGGAACCTGAAATCCCCTCTGTGGGTGAAGACAAGAGATTGCGGTCTGATTCCAGAGAGTGAAACTGTCAATATTTGTATTTATGCATTCAAAAAGCATTTACTGAACACCTACTGTATGCCAGCCATTTTTCTAAGCACTGGGATAAGATAGCAGTGGAAAAAAGTTAGGTCCCTTCCCTCACGGAACTCACATCCTAGGGGAGAGAGAGAAAATAAAAAGATATGACAAGAAATGCCATGAAGAATAATAAAGCAGGATATGGGAATGGTGCATATCAGGACAAATGTTCTTGCTCTCAGGTAGACGAGTCAAAGAAGACATCTCTGAGGAGCAAGAGATGAACCTTAACACATGGAAAGGTGAGCCGCGGGGACGCCTGGGGAAGAGGTTTCCAAGCCAACGCAATACGAGTGCCAAGCCCCGAGACAGGTGTACGTTTGCCATGCCTGGGGAGCAGCAGAAGTCCTAAAGGGACAGAACGAATTAAGAGAAGGAGATGTAGAAGATACATCAGAAGTGGGGGAGACGGTATGTTTATATGGTGTAGGGCAAGGAGCCAGCAAACTAGACCGGTGGGCCCTATCTGCCTCTCTTCATAAATAAAGGTTTATTGGAACACAGCTATGCCTGTTGGTTTATATGCTGTCCACAGCTGTTTTCAAAAGGCCGGGCTGAAAAAAATAAAAACAAAAAGGCGGGGCTGAGTAGTAGCAACAGAGATGCTATAGGACAGGAAGTCGGGTATTAGCGAATTCATTCCTGTTGCATTGATCAAGTTGTCAAGTCATCAGGGTGATATCTTTCATTTTAAAGATGGAAGAATGGGAATTTGTGGGATTCATTTTGGAGAGGATAGGGTTTCCTGGTTTCGTCATGTTTTATGTAAGGGGTAAACAGGTCAGATCAAGCCCACTGCCTGTTCTTGTATAGTTCAGGAGATAACAAAGCTTTGTATATTTTTAAAAGGATGAAAATAATTAGGAAAGGAATAATAATTTATGATAGAAAATAACATGAAATTCACCATCCGTAGGTGGAGTTTGATGGGAAGGTGGTCATGCCCATTTGTTTCTATCTCGTTTGAAACTGTAATAGCCACGTTGAGGGGTACCACAGAGATCATATGGCCCTAAAGGAAAAAACACTTACTCTCCAGCCCCTCACAGACGAAGCCTGCCAGTCTCTGGGCAGGGCATCGTACACACAGTGGTGTTCATGCAGAGCGAAATAAGGAGCCGGTGCAGACCCCCGACGTGACCAGACGTGTGGTCTAAAGGGGGCTCCCCATAGAAGCACGGAGTCCTGCTTGTCACGTGACATTTCTGGGCCTGCCCACCCATCTGCAGTCATCTTGAGGACAAATTTCCTGTCTGCTCAACCTCCAAGCCTCAGCAGGCCCTTGCCTCATTCAAGAGACATCCTCACTGCGGAACAACTGAGTGACTGAATGAGACCCTGGTCTCCCTATTATCCATCAGACGCCAGGAGCTGGGCTACCCTAGTGTGGCTTTTCCAACAACAGAAACACTCTGCATGTGTGCCTGTGGGGAAGGTCGCCCCGCTTGTCACACAGCTGTTCACAGCATGGACGGGTCCTGTCCTACACACCAGCCACCCAGACTGGCCTAGGGATTTAGTGTCACCTACACGAGATTTAGCCTCCTGGTATTTGGTTCAAATGACCGTGTCCTCCTTCGCCACATCAGGCCTGGCCCGTGACAAGAAACAGAAAGCAGTTCAGAATAAAGCCAACGCCCTTCAGGCTAACTCCTGATGCAAGTTTGGTTTTTTTGGTTTTTGTTTTGTTTTGTTTTGTTTTGTTTTTTAACCCCTGCTTTGTGTGGTCTTTTTTCTTCCTGCCTGTCTCTGGACAGGTTATCCTGTTCACTCTTTCTTGGATATTTCTGTCAAGATATGGTGCCTTTCAGTTCTTGCAAAGACTGGCCCTGGGCCTGGGCCTTCTATTAATTGAGTTTCCAAGACCACTGACTGTCCCCCAACCTGCTTCTTCCCCCAACTGCCCACCTCTGGGCACAGGGTTGTCTCTTTAAGCGCTTAGCCCCACGTGAGCCCATCTCACAAACTCCATGCATACAACTCCCACCCTCGCCCCCTCCAAGCAAATCATCTGTGGGATGTCTGAGGACAGGACATCTTCATACTCGTGAAACTTCAGAGTCTGGGGTAGGAAAGAAAGGCGAATGTCTGATGAGGCATTGCACGGGGCTGGAAACCGTAAAGCAAAGCTTCTTCCTCCTTGACGCTATAGAGACTGTGGGCCCGAACATTCTGTACCGGGGGGAATGGAGGGCTTGGCCCTGTGCATTGTGGGGTGTTCAGCAGCATCCTTGACTCCTACCCAAGAGATGTCATTAGCACCATCCCCGCTCGTGACAACAAAAAATGTCTCCAGACATCGTCAAATGTCCCCCTCAGGACAAAGTCACCCCTGGTTCAGAACTATAGCCATAGAAACACCCAGCCAGAGTCTGTCATTTGCAGAAGATCCATTTGGAGGAAACTCCTTCCCGAGAGGAGGTTTCTGCACCGGCTTCTCGGCTGACCCTGCCGCTCCAGACACGCCAGGATCTGGAGGGCCTGCATCTCAGGAACCGCAGCAAAGACCTGCCGCACATTCACAGCAGCACAAAACAGGGCTTTCTCCCCCTGCTTCGCAAATCCCCCAAAATGCCCCCTCTTGCCAAGTCTGCTCATATGTGCTTGGTCTCAGAACCTAACGCTTTTATTAGGAAGGAAAAAAAAATTCTGAATATGATAGACTTTCTGGCTTTTCATCTTCAGAGCCTAATATGCTGAAAATAAAACTAGCTTCATCTTAGCTTCCTGTTGTCTGTTTCACCTTCCCTTCCTGGCTACCTGATTGTCTCTCTCCGGGCTTCACAGCCCTCCACACTATTGAGATTTGGGGCCAAGTAATTCTTGGTCGTGGGAGCTGTCCTGGGCCCTGCAGGCTCCTTAGCAGCGTCCCTGGCCTCTATCTACTAGATGCCAACAGCATCCCCCAGTCATACAAGCAAAAATGTCTCCAAATGTCCCCCACGAGTGATACTGCCCCTGGTTGGGGACCCCTGGGTCATCCGGATTCCCCTTCCCCAGCTATGCCGTCTGGATGAACAATGCCTGGCTTTACCCAGCCCACAAGTCACCATCCCAGGAGCCATTTAATTTTTAAGTCCATTAATACATGCATGTTGTAGGTGTAGCTATAGTCTATTAATAAATCCAGACATTTCTTCTTGAAAAGCAGGAAATTGTCACAAAACCTCATCTTGGAGGACATCACAGGACACAGCAGTGGCTCCTTTCTGGAGTGTTCCATAGCTCGTCCGGCCAAGAGCACGGCTCCCTCCCTAACATTGCAGCTGCAACAGCCGGGCTGCAATGATCCGTCATTTCAGAAAAATACGGAAAGAACCTCAAATCCTTACTGCCCTCTAGAGAAATTCTGGCAGAAGAGCTCAATCTGTCACAGTCAGCAGAAAAACAATGCTGCCAGCCACAGCCGTGCCCGGCAGTTGGAAAGCAAACAATTTATTTGCTGAATTTTTTGAAAGACGAGTCTACCAGACCCTTCCTTCACAGCCTCTCACCTGAACGGGGGGCCCAGGTTGGCTTCTGTGTTGACACAGTCATAATTTCACCAATTCCAAGTCCACTCCCAGACAGGATTATTTTATGCCCACAGATGAATCAAATTCTGATATTCTACAATGTAACAGGGGACCATATTTTATATTTTTTTAAGATTTTATTTATTCATTTGAGAAAGAGAGAGAGAGCCAAAGGAGAGGGGATTAGCAGAGGGAGGGAGAGAAGCAGGCTCCCCACGGAGCAGAGAGCCTGATGCGGGACTCAATCCCATGACCCCAAGATCAAGACCTAAGCCAAAGGCAGATGCTTAACCATCCAGGCGCCCCCAGAGGACCATATTCTAAATGCAAAAACTCAGGTTTGTACAACTGTGTTCCCTGGCCTTTGTTTACTGGCCTACCAACAGTCATCTATGCAGAGATTTCTTTTTTAGGCATCTCAGAAAAACCAGGCCTGGAACGATAACCCACTAATTCCCCATCTTTGCATTAGGTCTTGTCAGGTCTTGGTAGAACCTTCCAGCACATTTTGGAGCTAGTCACCTTTTTTTTTCCTTTTAAAAAAAATTTTTTTTCAACTTTAGATATTGTTTGGATAAAGACTTGCCTATTGCTTAACCATCACCTACATTCCAATGAGAGCTCGAATGCCGACATTCAAGGGAGCTTTCCCTACCAAAGTCCTGAAAAAGTTATCCCAGGTCTAACTCATGTCTCTTTACCACCACCGGAAATTTTAAAAATAAAAATAATAGATTTAAATTTTAAAAAAAACTTTGAAAAATATGTGCTTGAAGACATACACTAGACTGGAAATCTTGCAGGTTTAATCAGAACTTTCAAGTCATTGTTTCCCTTATGACAGGCAACAGCAAAAAAAAAAAAGAAAAGAAAAAAAAAGTGCTGCATGTTTATGCCTAATGGGTTTGCCCTTTGCCAGACAAATCCTTTTAGCTATAGCAGGGAAACATATAATTTTATGGGCTTTTGGAGAGAGTGCACACTGCCCTCTGATGGTTACACATGCTCATAATTTTGTGGGGTCCCTTAATCAGGTTCCAGAAGGCTGTGGAATGTTAACTACCAAAGGTAGATCAATAATCCTATAGATTAATAGATGCCAATGGCTACCTTTACCTTTCCAGTTTTTTCCTACCCTCTTGATAAGGAAGTAACCTATTTGATCCTTTCTTTTGTTATCAATAGCTGTGAGAACTACTTTGTCAAGACAGAAATATGTTAAAAAGCACTACTTAGAATGTCTGGACACCATCAGACACAAAGTAATATGCACATACATAAAACAGACATGAAGCCTCAGCAAAATAATGGATCACGGCTGAACAAAGGAAGTTTTTTTCTGAATTTGAACTATCAGTAAGTAGGTCCCCTATGGCATCAGAAATTTAGATTCCAAATTAGTACCCCCCAAAATAAAAGATTTGGGGGGCTGGACAATGCTTTAGCTGGAGTCTATGAAGGTATTTTTTCTGATAAACGAGACAGAAAATGAAGCACAAGATAAATTTTCCCCCAAGCCCTTTTGAAAGTCAAGATACTGCACAGTGACCTCTTTAGAAGTATACGAATTAATCATATTCAACTATTTTCGCCTACCAAATTAGAGATGCCTCCTCATGTCACTAATTCCCAACAGCTAAGAAATGAGAACAGGGAAAAATAAAAAGCCAGCATATTCACTGTCACACAAAGCTCTTGGAACTGTATCCAAACGGAGCTGTTGATCTATGGAAATGTAAATGTCACTTCTAAATATAGCATTAGGGAGCCAGAGAATCAGCATTTCTGTTGACGAAACACCTTTTCGGGAAGTAGCATGTGCAAGGCAACGCTTCTCCCCGACACATGGGAGCGTCACGAATCTTCCGCCCAGCCCTCCATCCCGGCGGGGCCCCGAGCCGCTGGTTCGTGCGGCAGAAGTGAGCACGTTCTCACCCATTTCCTTAACCTGCTACTGCACCAGATTGTGAATCAAAGCAAATAATTTCCTGTTCCTCTCTTCTCCTGTCTTAAAAATAAAAAGTGGAAATTCATTCTGCCTCATAGGAATTCCTTAGGGTTAGGGATGCTTGCAAACTCAAAAGAGAAACCAAAAAATGGGTCCATGGGCTGAACCATGAACATGAGCTTATGCTGGGATGTGGGGTCGACGGCAGGACTCCAGCTGCAAGGGCACTGTCATGACCAGCTACACAGCTTTGACTCTCTCTGCGAATCCTTCTCTCAATGATTCTTGAATGTTTTTGGGTTCTTGAATATGCCATCCTCTGGCCCACCTTGGGTCCTTGGTGCAGGCTGTTCCCTTCGTTCAAAATTTTCTGCACGCTTTGCATTTCCAGCTCTTTCTCGTCTTTTCTACCCCAGATCATCCCTTTCTGGTAGGAGGACTTGTGACATCCTTAACCACCCCCCCACCTTGATTTTTGTCTACAATGGGCAGGCTGAGTGTGCATCTTTGCACAGAAAGGCCCTATACTGGTTTAACAAGGGAGAGCCCTGCATTTTCATTTCCCACTGGGCCCCACAAATCATGTAACCAGGCCTGATCACAAAGCCTTCAGTTTCCTGCATAAAACAGAATTTGTAATTTTTTATTTATCAGTTATGGGGTGGGGGGCAGTAGGAGCTGATCATTGATCTGTTTGTTCCGTGAGGGTGGAAATGGTGTCTGTTTCATTTATTGCCTGACCCAGTGCTGTCCAGTAGAACTGTGAATTAGCAAAATGAGGAGGCATCTGTAATTTGGTTGGTGAAAATAGTTGCATATGATGACTTTGTAAACTTATATAAATTAAATTAAGTTGAAAGTGAAATCACCTCGTGTAGCTGGTGGCTTTTATGCTGGGCAGGTCTAACCCCTAAGTCCTAGTGCAGCTGGTAAATTCACCTAGGATATTATTGGAGCTTTCTCAAAGAAACAGTAACAAGGCACATTGGTAGAATGCATCAGAATCCCCTCAGGAGCTTGTCAAAAATACATGTATCACTGCCCTACCCTCTAAGACTCTGACTAAGCAAGTACATAGAAGGTTCGGGCATCTGGTATACCCCGAAACTTGAGAAGCCCTATGTTGTAGTTTATGGAAGCCTGTCTTTCCATCAACTATTTAAGTCTCTTTAGTTCTTCCAGGTCAAATAATGTTAACACAAATACCATCTCTAGAAGAATTTTATTGCCCCAAAAATGTCCCAGCTGCAACCAAGGTCTGTTTTAAGCAAGATCTAGCCCAGTAAAATTTTAGTGGAGAAAACAGATGGACCATCCCTTCTGGTTTTGTTGCAATGAACTTCAACCTATTATTTTGACTTTGGGGGCCAGGAATGATGGGTATTTTTTTTCAAGTCTCAAAAATTAAGTGTGTGTATAACACCCAGTATCAGGTGAGTGGTAGGACTTTATTAAGGGAATACGTCGATCTCAATTTGGAATTATTCAAGGTGGGAAGATGGAAGGGGAAATAGCAAAATCTTTTCCCGTGAACAGAGAGGGTCTCCTTTTTTAATGAGTTGATCTAATTCTTCCTTCTCACACGCAGACACACAAAAATGCAAAAGGCTGTTAATGTCCAACCCTCTCTTTATGTACCTTTGTCTTTAATCATTACTGTAATTCAGCTCTCTAACATGAGCGTTTTTTCCTCCACTGAGCTATCAAAGACACCTTCCTAATCAACAGTACACACAGTAGCATAATAGATAGCACCACAGTGAACACAAGGATAAGCTGTAATTCACTCTGGGGCTCTGCTGATGTCATAAATGGCACAACCAGCTTTATGGAGAGTGGCTGAGCCCAGAAAGCGAATTCTGATCTCCGCTCACTCTGGGAGCCATCTGTTAAGGAAACAGATTTAAATGCCGACCTTTTCATCTCTGTCGTTTACAGAGATTTCAAACTTTTGCTGTAAAATTTAAACTTTTCAGCCGTGAACAGATTAAAATTCCTTTCTGGAGTCACATTTGGTTTTGTGTTCTCTCTTTTAGCTGACAAATAGATTAGTGGTCTTACTACCCATGGGTACGAAACGATGTTTAAAAAAAGAAAAATGCATCCTGCTGTAGTCAATGTTGTAGCTGTGCGTGCCTATTCCCAATGCCAGACCCACCTCCCATTCCAGAGGCTGAAAACCAGTGACTCACCTTCCCAGCCTCCTTTGCAGGAAGTGCTGGCCATGTGATCCAATTGTAGCCAATGAGACATAAAGGGGTGCCTTCTGGGAATGATGTTTCCCTTGTTTCAAGGACAGGTGATATTCTTCCTCCCCAGAACTTCAAACTTTGGATGCTCGGGTGAGGGTGCATTATTTGAAGCTACAGAAGCCATCTTGCAATCATGAAGGGACATAACAGAAGATGGAAAGCCACCTGCTGAGAAGGAAGGAATGGAAGGATAGAAAATTCTGCGTGCTTAGTGGCCTTACTGAGATGAGGAGTTGTTCAGCCTTAACACTGTCTACCTCAAGGCTGTCCATTAAGTAAACACAGTTGGTCACCTGGGTGGCTCAGTCGGTTAAGCATCTGCCTTCAACTCAGGTCATGATCTCTGGGTCCTGGGATCGAGTCCCACATCAGGCTCTCTACTCAGTGGGGAGTCTGCTTCTCCCTTTCATTGTCCCTCTGTGCTTTTCCTCTCTCTCTCCCTCTCAAATAATAAATAAATAAATATATAAATATATAATTGATAATAACTTTAAAAATATGTAAATACAGTTGACCCTTGAATAACGCAGGTTTGAACTGTATGAGTCCAGTAATATTTGGATTTTTTTGATAAATGCAATGCATCCTATAAATGTATTTTCTGCTATGATTTTCTTAATCACATTTTTTTTTGTCTAGCTTACTTTATTGCAAGAATACAGTATACAATACATATAACTTCCTAAATACCTGTTAACCGACTATTTATGTCGTCGGTAAGGCTTCCTGTCAACAGGAGGCTATGAATACCTAAGTTTTGGGGGAGTCAAAGGTTATACATGGATTTTCAACTGTGTAGGGGTTTGGCATCCTTAGCCCCCAAGCCATTCAAGGGTCATCCGTATTTTATATTGAGTTCCTCCAGGGCAAAGGCTGAGACAAGCATTGGGTGCAAATAATTTACATGGCAGGCAATCCCAGGAGGCACCAGCGGGGGAGTGGGAAGTGAGGCAGGCAAGGGAAGGAAACCAATTCAGAGTGTGCTAACAAACAGGGAACCCCTGTGGATGCCCGAGGCTCAGTGGAGAGAAGACCCTGGAGGCAGAGAACTTCTTTGAGTAACAAGCCAGTGGTCTGCCTGAGAATGCTGTGTATGTGGGAGATTGGGGAGAAGGGGTGATGTCACTTGGAATTCCAAAGCTCAACAGCACCTTCTACAGTCAACCATAAAGGTCCTATATGTAGAATCACTACTTGTTGAGAGTCTGTTGCAGATGATTTCCTAACTGACATCACTGTGGGACTGTTCCTTTAAGTCACTTGCACCCCCGAAATTTCTCTCTAATTCCATGCCAGTGAGATGACATAAATGTGAATTTGTTCAGCAGGTTCCTACAGAGCATTGGTTCTCCAGCCAACACCAGCAGTGCAGTGGTGAGCCCATTAGATGTGGTCCCTGACCATGTGGGTTTACTCTCCAACGGAGGAGATAGGCACGGGACGAATAAGCCTTCTTCTGCTTCCAACTGGAACATGACAGGTGGTGGTAAGTGCTCTACAGAAAGAATGAAAGGGTATGGAGAGAGTCCCATGAGTTGAAAATGCAGAGTCAGGGAAGGATTCATGAGTCAGAATGGAGGGGTGAGCGGGAGACAGCCAGAAGGGGAGAGAGAAATATTACTTCTAATCCTCGCACAAATGAGGGAAGGGGCACCACCAGCGAGGGCATTAGAAAGGCCCCAATAAGAAGGTTGTTCAAAAATCATCTTTCATGGGAAAAGAAAATAAGAATTTGACCCTCATGCAAAATTGGTTTGACTGAAAAGTAAATTGAATCATTACAAGAGCCATCGCTTTCTCTCGAAACAAACAAGAAGTCAGAGCCAGACTAAATAAATTCTGATCTTCCTGCTTCTTCCAGGCTAGAAGACAACTCCTGTGGGACCTTACCCTTACAGAAATAATAAGCAGTTATTCCCAAAAACTCAGTTTTCCTGTGAAAAATATCACCACACTTTACCACACTTGGGCTTTTATACACATGCACCTACAAAGAACATGTGATCCCAGACATGTGTGTCTTACCATGTCGGTTCACCCACTGCCTGGGGTTAATCCTCCCTGTCCCCACTTCTCATCCTCCCATCACCTCCTCAGACTTCATGCAACTCCATGGAAAGCCCAGGAGACTGCAGAGCGCACTTTAAAAATCACTTCTCTAAAATTTCTTGTTTTACAAATCGTAAGTCAAGATATATGTATATAACGGGACGCCTGGGTGGCTCAGTTGGTTAACCGACTGCCTTCGGCTCAGGTCATGATCCTGGAGTCCCGGGATCGAGTCCCACATCGGGCTCCCAGCTCCATGGGGAGTCTGCTTCTCCCTCTGACCTTCTCCTCACTCATGCTCTCTCTCACTGTCTCTCTCTCAAATAAATAAAATAAAATATTTTTTAAAAAGATATATGTATATAACGATGTGCTGATCATCTAAGTTGAGGGGTCAGCAAACCATGGCCCTGGGCCAGATTGGACCCACCACCTTTATTCTAAATAAAGCCTTCACGGAATGCAACCACCCCGACTCATCTGCCCTGCCTTCTAACGACAGAGTTGAGTGGCTGTGACAGAGACTTGAAAAGCCTGCGAAACTTACAGTATTTACTCCTGGCCCTTTATGGAAACTGTTAGCCAACCCCAAATAATGACCAAGTCATTATTTACAAGAAAAAAGTGTAAGATATTGATTCAAACTCTAATGCTGGTCCATGATAACAATCCGATTGAATGAAGACAAAGCACGAAAGGGAAGGAAGAGTGAAAGGAAACCACCAGCAGAGCCTGAGGCCTCTGGGAAGGAAACGTAGAAAGAGCTACCAAGTTCACCTGCAGGCCAACAGCCACGCCTTCCATCTGAGCAAGGGGACCAGGGCCCTAGCCCAGCCTCGGGGCATGCCTGGGCTCTCTGGCAAGCTTGGGAATCACCTCCGTTCCTGGTTTGCACATGGAGCCCCCTCAGCCTGCAACCCACGTCCCTCCCACTCTGCGCCAGCTCAGCCTGCCTCCTTCCACTGCCACCTTCAAGGTCACATCCCCTAGGCATCTTCCCGAGCCCCCAGGCCTGGCCAGCTTCCCTCATCTCCATTCCCACCTTGTTTTCTCTTTTCCTGCACTTCTATCCATCACTATGTTAAACCAGGGGATTACTTACCGCACGCCTCCACTGAATATAAGTTGAATATACGCTCTGTGAGGGCTATACCTGTCTAATTTGCTGTTTCATTATTGCCAGATTTTAAAACAGACCCTGGCGCATGGTAATACCTATCTGTTTGTTAAGTGAATTATTTCGTATGAAGCTTTTTAGATGAAATCATGACCGTGTGATGCATATGTGTCAGGAAGAATTACACATCGCCAGTCTTGGGCATTGATCCCCGACCTTATCTTATTAACAATTTCCATGGGATGAAGTGTGAGTGGGAGACAGCCAGACAGAGAAGCCAGCAGGTGCAAAAGAGCTGAGGCAGGGAGAAGCATGGGGGGTTGGAGGCATGGAAACTAGCCCAGCATCGCTGGAGCAGAGAGAGAGCCAGAGCAGAAGAGAGTCAGACCATACAAGTCCTATACATCATGGTAAGAAATTTTTTTATCTTATCCTAAAAGCAATGGAAGAACTGCAGAAGGTTTTCACTAAGGCAGTGGATGACTCAATCCGCACCACCAACTGCAGAAGTTATGAATTCACAAGGAGTAGATCTACTTCATTGAGTGCCTTCCATTGTACTAGATGTTAGGAATAAGATATTTAAGGAATCACTGTCCCCGAACTCAAGATATTTCATATCTTAACTATAGTTTGATAGGGCTTCAACAGAGGTAAGCTTAGAGGGCCATGGGCAAGCCTCTAAGAGAAACCTCTACATTTTGGTCAGATGCAGGAAAAGAGTGGGTTCCTATAGGGGACCTTGAGTGTTGCTCTTTACTTACTTGGGGCAGACTAGTAAAACCAACCCACTGGAAGTATTCTGTGGCCAAAATATTTAGTAATAATTACGAAGAATCTGAAAACATGAAATTGTTCATAAGAAAGCATTAAATGAAAAAAGTATAATTCCAATCCTAATATATACCAGAGGATGCCAAAGTCTTTCTCTGAAGACCCAGATAGTAAATATTTTTATGTTTCATAGACCATACGGTCTCTATCACAACTACTGAACTGTCTGTTGTAGCATGAAAACAGCCATAGACAATATGTGAGTGAATGAACATGGCTGTGTGCCAATAAAACTTTATTTACAACAACAGGCAAAGGGCCAAATTTGGCCCTTGGGCTGTAGTTTGCTACTGCCTGAGCTATTCTATATTATAATTATAATCAAATAAAAGTGTAATGTTTATGACCATAGACAAAAGGGAACACAGAAGAATGGAAGGGCTCTTTGTGTTTGGGGAATGGAATTTTCAGTTTGGTGGTTCTCAGTTATTTTTGACTACTCGGCACTTACTTATCCTTCTGGGAACAACACCCTGACTTGGGGGTGGAAGAAAGAGAGAGAACTGCCTTTCTATCATCTTTAATCCATATGGTCCCTGGAGTTAACCCACTCCAACATCCAAAGTAAGACACCATCCCTAGACCTGGCCCCTACCAGTCATTTCATTGCCTTGGCCATGGTAATTCATTCAGAGAGAAACATGGGCCCACACAGACCAATGAGAATCACTCCCTCGGATTTTTTTTTTTTAAATGTTAAGAAAGAGAAGACTCCTACTGCTGAGGTTGCTAAAAGTATGGTGTAGGAGGGCTGGATTTGCTCGTGACCATCTCGCCCCTCCAAGGCTTGGTCCTGCTCAAGAATGATGCCCACACATTGCACAACAGAACTACAAAATGAAGAAATATGATACCAGATGGACATTATGTGAGTCTCTGGATAGAGCCTTATCTGAAACTAGCCCTATTCCTAGATTTTTCTGTGACTTAATCCCATATGTTCTTTCTCCATCTCTGCTTATTTCAATTCAGTTTTTGTTCTGTCAACCAAAAATCCTGAATGAGGTCATTGCTAACGGGTTTTCTTCCCTTATTTTATAAAGTCCTTTAACATCCTCATACTATCACTTTAGCAACAAACAAAACTGAGGGAAGATGGATGAGAAAGCATCATATTTTAAAAAATCATTTCTCAAATGAAAGTTATGTTCCATTTTTGCAGTTTTCCTTATCAGTTGAGTGACTTGAACCAGTTGCTGATCTTAAATTTGACCAAGAGAATCTTAGTCCTCTCTCCAAAAATTGACTGGAAGCCTATTTTGAATAAAATATATAAAGATGGGGCCATAGTCAAGATCACAAATGATGACAATAGAAAATAATTCAGGAAAGACCATCTTTCTCTGCAGAAATATAGTGACATATGTAGGGCAGCTAAGAGTCTCCATGAGAGGATGAAAATGATCCGTGACCATCACGTGGCCACAACCTCTAGAAAAAAGACTTTTGAAGAAAACACAAATCTGACAGTATCCCTGCTGGGCTTAAAACTTGGCAATGATTCCCAGTTGCCTACTTGAAGCCAAACTCGCATAGTGGATACGATTTTCACAGAACACAAATTTGAGTGTGCAAGAAACATAATTATTTTTCATCTTTCTATAACTCAATTTAATTTCTTTTTCTCTCCAGTCCCCAATCTACCTGCTAGCGGAAAATGTAGTCATTTCCAGGTAAATGCCATCATTTTGAGTTAAACACAATCAATTCAAGATTCTGCGCGCACACACACACACACACACACACACACACCCTTCCTTCCCCCTTGGGCAACCTCTAAGGATGCAGATATTTTGGAGTATAACCACATCAGGAAGCAGAATCTGGTCTGTCACTATGCACCGCTCTCTGTTAGTGTCTGGTAATATTTTCTGGTCTTTGGTGGTGTTGGCATTTATCTCCCCAGCATGTACTGAGATGCCCTGTGTCACCCTGTGTTTCTGGTTATCAGATCTACCAAGGTAAACACATGGCTTCCATGTTCAAGTCCAAGAGTCACTCTACTGCCAAACCCCACAACCATGTTTAGCAAGCAAGCGACCAGTGGCCTCTCTGGGTAAAGATGCTTCCAAATAGTGGCAAACAGCACTTCTACTCACATCCCATTGACCGGAAATTGATGGAGGGGTCACACAAAGCCACAAAAAATGCTGGGAGGTCTCATTGTTATCCTCAGCGACACACGCCTGGATAACCTTTGGGGGTCTAGTTCCTAGGAAAGAAGGGGAAAAAGAAACCTAACACTTGCTGTCTCGGGTGTTGAAGACATGGCTCAAAATGGTTCAAGAAACAAAGACAATCACAGAGAAGCCATAGGTCAGATATACTGAGAACAAAGCACAAAGGAACGAAGGAGGGCAACAAAAACTAAGAGTGAAGTTGACATTCTCATCATAAAGTGAAGGTTTTAAGATTCATTATGGCCAAAAGCTGAAACAGGAAGGCAAAAGCATTGTCAGTAATTGGGGTGGGGGGAAGGGGGGAAGAGGCCGCAGATTCCAGCGAACAGAAGCATAAGAATTGAGGCCACCTCAAAACGTGAACAAACTTTTCACAGCCATTTTCTTGATCTTTAAGGGAAATAAACTGAGCGTGAAGCAGAGAAGGTGAGAAAAACACAGCTTATAAATGGAAACGCACCAAACAAAGTGGAAAATTCACATCAAGCCTGCAGATAAGGCTCAGAACAAAGGGAAAGTTTTTCGGGTCAAAAAAAGGAAAATGAGTCTCTCACATAAGAAAATATGACTGTGTGTGCAGGAGGTGAGTTTCGGGAAGAAGCCAAGCAGGTGCTCCCACCTAAAGCTGACCCATGGTTTAGGAAAACCAAAAATATTTGGTTTTTGTAAAATAGAAAATGGCATGTGAGCTTTGATACCTTGCATTTTTCATTTGCTGCCTTTGTGTGGTTCTGATTTTCAGGAAGAGAGAGAAGAACCTGCCTGCTTTAAACAACACGCAAGTTAAGGTGTGACTTTTGGCTCCATTTTTTATTATATATAGCGATCATCTGCTCTGGAATACGCTGGATTTCTTCCACTGAGTTCATATCTCCTTCTGTCTTTTTTTTTTAATGCATATTAAAGCTTCACGTTTCTTCTGGAAAATCTACCATAATGTAACAACAGATTTGAAAGCTTAATGTATATTAATCATGATGCCAACAACCACTATCTAATATAGTCCTTACCTTTTACTGACAATGTGAATTTTAATTAAGTGTATAATGCATCATTAAGATCCGAAATGCAGAATATATTTTTAGTCCTGTTTACTGTGTCTAAGAAACGCTAACATGGAAGGAAGTTAGCTTCCCTGCTGCAAAGATTTAACGTTTTACAAATTAAATGAATGATGGCTACAATTGGGTTCTCAAAGACATTTTGACGACTCATACAAGATGGCTGACAGAAATGCGAAATAAGCTTTCTGTTTATCAGTGGAATAGGGAATGATCACATGAAGTATTGTACATCCATACCATGGAATATATGCTTTCCTCAAAATAACAAAAGAGCACTTATAGGCACTGATAAGGAAAAAAATCTCCAAGATATATACATGGTATGATTTCATGTAGCTAAAAATACATATCTGTTTGTGTATACATGTGTCCCCATGTGTGCAAATATATGCACATACGTGTGGGTGTTGGTGTGTAGAAATGTGTTTATATAATTGCAGGCATACATGCTCAGACATACTCGAAAACATGAAAAGAGCCTGAAATAAGAGACAAAACATAAACACTGATTAGCTCTAGAGCAGGAATTGGCAAACATTCTGGTAAAAGGACAGATAGCAAACAGTTACGATTTTGTGCACAACAGCCCATACAAACAGACTTAGGCAATCCAGAGTGAAGGGTTGCAGCCGGGTCCCCATAAAATATATTCCCCGAAGCAGGCAGGGTCGGGGGCCATTGGAGTCATGGGTGGATCAGAGTTGGCCAAGCCTGACTCTGGAGAATGAGTCACTAGGGCAGGTGTCAACAGTGGGATGAGGACAGACTTCCACTAATACTTCTGCACACATCTGAATTGTCTTATAAGCCCTCTTACTTAGAAAACACTTTTTTCTTTAATTGAAAGACTTAATACCATATGTTAAAATTGGGTAAATTTAAGTTTAAGTTTTTAGATTTTTAAATTTAAGTTTGAATAAATTTAGACCCATTACAAGATGAATAAATAAGTAAACAAGCTGTTTTGTGTACTCTCCCAGTCTGGCACTTCACACTTCTTCCTCCTCAAGGGGGAATTATTTGTATCATGGTGGGTGTCATAGAACGCCCCTGACTGCCTATCACCCAGGTCTTTGAGTGAGAGAGAATATGCCTTAGTCAAGGCTTGTGGAGGGATAATCACAGTAAAATGAGGATAGTAATAGATTTGCATTAGTTAGAGAAACTCTAGCTGATGGCATGAACTGAACCAAACAAGATAAAACGGCTCAAGCATGATTGAACATACACCGTGTCTCACGGATAGACCAGTATTGAGTGGTTCCAGATTGGTGTGTCTGTGGTTGGGAGAGGAAGGCTCTCACCCCCGTGCCCTCATTCAGGGCCAGGATGAGAGAGTGCTATCACTCTCCAGAAGTGACCTCTGGCGTACTGTGACCATCCTCATCCAAAAGGAAGAACCATGGAAAATTATATGGAAGAGATTTTTATAGGCCAGACCCAGAGGTGGCCCAAATTGCTTCTCCTCACAGTCCCTTGGCTAGAACTGTCATCTGGGCACACCCCACAATAAGAGATGTGAGGAAATGTAGTGGGGCATTGCCCAGGAGTGGTTTTGAACAGTTAGCTATCTCTGCTACAAGTGCCCCATAAGCACCCAGAAGGCAAAGGTTTTTCCCACCACTGTTTTCCCAGTATCTAGAGTAGGGGTCATCAAACTCTTCTCTATAAAAGACTAGATGGTAAACATTTCGATGTTGTGGGCCACACAGTCTCTGTCACAACTACTCAACTCTGTGGTGTAGCATGAAAGCAACTATAGATAACATGTAAACAAAGGAGCATGGCTGAGTTCCAATAAAACTTTATTTACAAAAACAGGTAGAGGGCCACATGAGATCCATGGGACCTAGATTGCTAACCCTGATTTAAAAGTGTCTGACACAATGGTAGGCACTGAGTAAATATTTGATAAGTGAATGGGAAGGAATGAATCATACAGTAATATCTCACAGGTTTGGCCTGAGGAATAAAAAAAAAAATACTGCATGAAAAGAATTAGCAAAATTTGGGGCATCTGGGTGGCTCAGTTGTTGAGCATCTGCCTTCAGCTCAGGTCATGATTCCTAGGTCCTGGGATCAAGCCCCGAATCGGGCTTCCAGCTCAGCGGGAAGCCTGCTTCTCCCTCTCCCACTGCCCGTGCTTGTGTTCCCTCTCTCGCTGTCTCTCTCTCTCTCTCTCTCTCTGTCAAATAAATAAATAAATAAATACTCTTAAAAAAAAAAAGAATTGGCTGCTCCATTGGACAACTTAAAAAAAAAAAAGAAAGAAAGAATTAGCAAAAATGCCTGATGTATGGGAAGTGCTCAATAAATCCCAGATACTCGTTATTTGAAGATATAATATATAAACAAAATATATTCCTCAAGGAGCAACCAACATAATATTCCAAGAATATAATTAAAATAGTTCTCTTGTGGGGCACCTGGATGGGTCAGTCGGTTAAGGGGCCGACTCTTGGTTTTGGCTCAGGTCATGATCGCAGGGTCTTGGAATGGAGCTCAGAGTTGGGCTCTGTGCTCACAGGGAAGTCTGCTTGAGATTCTCTCTCTCCCTCTGCCTCTCCCCCACTCCTGTTTGTGTGCTCTCTCTTTCTTGCTCTCTTAAATAAATAAATAGATAGATAAGTAGGTAGATAGATAAATAAATCTTTAAAATCGCATTCTTGAGAAGTTGTAGAGGCGTATCCAGGGCTCAGATACCATACAGTGTGGTTAATTCTGGGAAGAGACTAGAGGCCAAGAAGAAGTCACGGAGCAGGTGAAATCTGCAAGAGGGGCTGAAGACAAAAAAGGAATCTGCACAGACATTCTAAGAAGCTGAAGTTTTTTTCACCTTTCTGAGCCAGAAACTCATTAAAGGAAAGCTGATGACAGACATCAGAGTCTGGATAGATGTTCTGTCTGCCTGGAACCGGCTTCCCTTCCCATCCTTCCACCTTTAGTTTCTGCTGCCTCCCAAGTATCAGCTTCAAACATCCCCTCCTCAGAGAAACTACTTCTACCCACCATTCTTGGCCCCAAGCCTCAAAAACCACAAGCTCTTTAGCATTTTTCTCTTGTAAAATTCTACTCTGTATGTGTGTGTGTGTGTGTGTGTGTGTTTGTGTGTGTGTGTACAGTGTCAGTTCTCCTTAAGGAGAGAAGCAGGACTGCTGTAACCCTGGTTCTTAACTCCATGTAAGGTACATAGAAAGCCCTCAATCATTTGTGGAATGAAAAAATGCATTTTGCATTGTGACAGGGCCTTGAATGTAGTTAATCGGAGCCTCTAATTGGGGTCAGATCTACACTCACTTAAGAAGCTAGATGAGCCGGTGATAAAGTTTACATGATTTGGTAAAATCACAGAGTCCAAAGACAGCAAAATTCAGTGGTTCCTTGGTAGGCTCACACTATCTCTACAACTTTTCTGTAAATCTAAAAATATTCCAAAATGAAAGCTTATCTTTTTTAAATGTCAAGGCCTAAAGCCAACCATCAAGACTGTAATCTTGGCCCTGCCAAGTGTTTATTCAACACCATTGGGTGTTCACATGTGTCCGTCTCCTCATCCCTCAACTGGGGATGGCAGGAACGGAAGCTCCAGCTCCAAGGTGGGTAAGGGAATGCGCAGGGAAGCACTCGCATATAGGGAGTTCTTAGTAACTGTTATCTTCTCATGTTATCACCTCTTTTCCCCTCCTACTACTTTGAGAGTTAAAGAGGAGAGTCGTTCCCCATCCTGCCAGAGGTGAGCTACAGCCAGTAATGTAGGTGAGAGAGCACAGGGCAAAGGAGCCTTGGTTCAGGATCATCATCTCATTGTCTTCTCCAGATGTGACTGTGCCTTCCTTTCCTTGAGAAGTTTCGCAGATGTTCAAACACCAAGGTGGGGAATGAAACTACTCAGGATAAAATTAGGTCAATATTGATCAAGAAGGCCAGAGGGCACTCAGACACACTGCCACATGCATCCACTAAGTTGTGATACGTGTGACATTCCAAAAGACTTTGGGCACAGGGATGAGAACATGACTCACAGATATCATGTGTATATGTATTTGTTGACCAACTCTGTGTTACCTAGAGATGTGCGCCAGCCATGAGTCAGTCACTTGATAATTCAAGATTAGATGCACATATAGACTCACAAGTCAACAAGACCACTTCTATTTAAGTAAAATGTGTGTGTGTGTGTGTGTGTGTGTGTGTGTGTGCGTGCGCGCACGCACCAGTGTTTTGTAATGAAAGCTTACATTGATCAAGTGCTTTACCATGTTCCAGGCATTGGACTAAGCATGTTATATATAGTAAGTCTATTTACTAAATATCAGTTGGGTTTTATTATCATATCCACTTTACATATGGAGAAATTGATGAGAACTAAAGCAACTCACCCCAAATAACACAGCCAGAAGAGGTAGAGCATGGAATTCCAGCTCTTGGAAACATGCAGCACTCTCTAATACTAGCTACTACTGGTATTGCTGCTAGCAACTGGCGTATACAAAGGGAAGACCAATGAATATAATAGTAAAAAAATCAAGTAAATGTTCAGTGTCCAGATACTACAACTAGCATGATTCTAAAGAATAAACTTCAGCTCCATCTGCTATGAGGATCCATTTACCTGATCTGTGAAATGAATTCTAGCCCATGAGATCCAGGCCTAGACGGCTCACAGCATCTTGACTAAAAAAAAAAGGAATATTTCTAGTCTATTGGAGACTCTGTGAGTTCCTGAATGCAGTTTATAAAAATACTACAGAAATAAAGGAGGTTCAATAAAAGACTAAGTTCTAATTAAAGCAAATAGAAACACAATAACAAAGACGAGAAAAAAAAATTGGGGGAATAGAACCTGTATGATTTCATCTTCTTATTATCATCACGTGTAAATAGAGAAACCATGATGAATGAATGTGAGGATTATCTAATAAAGGTGAAGGGAGGTAGACAAGAAAATATCCTTTTGATAACTTGAAATATTTGCCCCAAGATAGTTCAAGAAAAATAACCAAACACGACTCTTGGCAAAGCATAGATTTGTATTCACATTTCCTTCCAGTATTTTCTAGACATTGAGACAGAAAGATGGATGATAAGAAGTTTCTTGAGTCAAAGCCTTTGTTGGACTGGAACATGCAAATCTCCCCCTGATAAGGAAGTGGAGTGGGCAGCCTGGTGGCATCTATCCCTGCCACTGTCAAGACTAGACTCTTATCACCTGATGAATGATCCTGACATCGAAGCCAGTGGCACTTGCATTTACTTGTCTGAGGGATATCTCTGGCCTCTGAAGACCAGCTGGCCATTTGCATGGTAGATCAGAAGTACCAGCAATTAGCCCACTCCTCTGGGAGCAGCCCTCAACCAACAACTGACAGTATTGGTATATAAATACCTCAACTCCCTCCTTCCCTAGGGGAACAACCATGAGACATTTTCTACACTGGTTTCCAGAGATTTCCAAGAAACATTACGCCTATGGTGGCAGCTGTCTTGACACAACTTCCCTTCCCTGTCTCACTCCCTATCCCTTTCTCAGTATTTCCTGGTACCATCTTTGCAATGAACAACTTGCACTCGAACCTTTACCTCAAGTTCTGTTCCGGGAAAACTCTACATAAGACAGGATCTGTGCACACATTGAAGAGGAGGAAATTTTCAAGGACCCAGTTGAGTTCAGGTCTCTAATGGAAGCTGAGGAAGATGGAAATTAGAAGGAACAACAGTTGATTTCTCACCCCCACATCCTCTTGTCTAAACCCTCCATGGGTGTAATTGCCACCAACAGAAGCTGGTTGAACAGCGCCCCCGTAGTTTGTACACACATGGGAGGCTCCCCCCCGGGACTCTCAGAAACACTAAAGGACAGGGGTTGCAGGAGCTGCAGGGCCATATTGCAATACAGGTGACTGATCAGCATTTGATCACTCCCTCTGCTTGCTGAAGCTCGGGAAAGCAGGAATCCAGGGCAGTTGGGAAAGCCAAGGCTGACAATTGTCCTAAACACACAGACACACTTAAAGTGCCATATTCTAAGCAACGTTTTTTAAAGTTCTCAAATCCTTTCCATAACAGATGGTAAACTTCTGGAAATCACATCCCAAAAGGTAACAGTGCTTATAAGTGTAAGTAGTTATGAACTTTTTTTTAACTCTTGGACAATATATACATAGGGAGTGTTTTTTAAGCAACACCATAAGAAGGTCAATATCAAGAGCAAAATACTTTACCCCTGAGCATGACAGCCTCAGGTATATATTTTGACATATATTTAAATGTACTTTCAGGGCTTCTGGGTGGCTCAGTGGGTTAAGCGTCTGCCTTCAGCTCAGGTCATGATCCGAAGGTCCTGGGATCGAGTCCCACATCCGGATCCCCCCTCAGCAGAGAGTCTGCTTCTCCCTCTCCCTCTCTGCAACCCCCCACTCGTGCTCGCTCCCTCTCTCTCAAATAACATTTTTTAAAAATTTTTAAATGTATTTTTTAACTTTCTAAAGCTTCTAAATGTATTTTCTTTATTTTCTGTTTTCTAAAAAAAAAAAATCTATTTTTCAGATGGTGATAAGCCTGGTCTCTAGAAACAGAGATTAAATGGAGAGTCTGGATTAGAATCCTGGTTCCACCACTTACTGGCTCTGAAACCTTGGGCAAGTACTTACTTTATTTAGATGTCAATTTTTTCATCTGTATGATGGGAATTTTCATAGGATTACTTATCTCAAAAGGTTGTTGTGACCTTTGGCAACTTATTCAACCTCCCTGAGTCATTCCATTGTGTTTATTTGAGGAAGAATGTGATCCCAATCTAAGATGTTCATTGGAGTTATTTACCACTCGCTACCGCATTTCCCCAGTGCTCTTTTCGCTTAGGACATGGACTCCACAAATGCACATCTACCGAGGCAAATAGTTAAATGGACAGGGTTAAGTGCTTTGTCACCAGATGTTGCGTGCCCTCTGAGACTAAACCTCTCACTCTCCCAATATTCTGTGAGAAGCCAGCATTCTCTTAAGAAATCAAGGCTTTGTCTAAGGTAACCAGAGTGAGTTTCTCTTGTTTACAACAACAGAACCCTAACTGATCAGATGTTTCATTCCATTACCGGGCTGAAGTCAAGTCTCTCTTAGGGCAGTTTCTTTACCTTCACCCCCTGTATGACCAAGGACTGAGCTGTCACCAGGGGCAGAGTCCCAGAACCTGGACTGTGTGCTTGTGTGTGTGCATGCACACCAGTGCTGAGGTGGAGAGAATATAGATGAAATGCAGTTTGAAATAAACACATCAAGTTCACTTCAAACTTTCATAATAGAGCTTTACATTTGTAGAATAAACAATAATTTTTTTATCATGCAAACCAGAGCAAACAAAGCTCTACAAAGCTTCCTGGCTCTTCAGACTTCGGAGAAATCCACAGGGAAATGCGAGGTTGGGGAGAGGGTAAGAGCTCAAAAGCTAGAATGAGACGGACGTAAATCCCAATCCAAGCCCTATTGCTTGCAAACAAGAGGGTGATGGGTAATTTACCTCTCCAGTCCTTGGCTTTCCCGCAGGCAGAAGGCAGATAATCACTGTTTCCACTGGCCAAGGCTGTGGGGAGAGGATTTAATGAATAATGGCTTGCTTTGCACGCAGGAAGTGTAGACCAATAGCGATGAAGGGGACACAGACAGTGATGGTGTCTGGTACACAGGAGGCAAAGCCTACGCGCAGCCAGTTTACCTGCAGGTCTCAAGTAGAAGCTGGAAGAAAACTCATCCCAGAGGAATGGGCATCCAAATACATTGCGACTGACCTCGCACAAAAGCCAGAGGCGCCTAACAGAAGGCATGATTCTGAAAAGGACATGGTTTGGGGTTCTTGGGTTTGTCTCCGGGCCCAAGACCCCACTGGACTCCTGTCCTCAAGTCTGATGGGGAACTGGGAAGATACAAACCGTGCAGGAGCCTGAAGCAGAAGGAAACATCAGGTTACTGGCCCTGCCTTCATTTCAAACTCTGATATTTTGTTCATTGTGGATTTTGTTTTTGTGCTTTTTGATATTTTTAAGGTTCCATTAAAATCATTATCTTGATTACTGAGTTTTGGGGTACGCCCTTAAATTCTGTGAGCAAGAGGAGTGCCTCGCTTGCTTCTCCCTGGAGAGGACCCAGAATTACTCACGGTGGTGGGTGGGGAGATAGGGAGAGCACTTGACGGTGGAGACCGGAGGCAGGAAAATGTGGGTTATCCCTGTCCCTGTGGACCACCCCACACCACCACCACCGCCATTCGCCCTCACCACCACAAATGGACCATACCCACGTAGAAACCAGTTCAGAACCCCCCGATATTTGGATAGGAAGTTGGAAATCGACCTTGAAGTTTAAATTTGCTCTTCCGTGTTCAGAAGCTGGTGCCCTGCCCTGCCCTGGGCTGCCCGACCCCCTGCCCCCGCCCCCTGCCACCTGCCACCAGACACACGCAGGAAGGTTGTCAGCAGCTAATCTGAGCCCATTTCGGCTCCTTCGTCAGAAATGGCACATCTCTACGTGGGGACACAGCGCAGCATCCGAAATAGGGCCTGCCCGCCTCGCTCGCCCGCGCCTCGCGAGGCCGAGGTTGGCGCCAGCAGACAAAGGCTAATTGGCAGGCTCCGGCAGTCAGTTTCTGAGGACACAGTAGAAATAACAAAAGACGGGGATGGGAACAAAGAAAGTTTAGAGGGAATAATAAAGGAAATATCTATAGCGCGAACGTCTGCCGGCGAAGGGAGACAGGGGGGCCACCTGCTCTCCGTAAGCAAGAAGGAACGAGAAACAGAGAGAGAGATGCCTTCCCCGAGACGTCGCGTTCGACGACATCAGTGCCTGGACGGATCCATAAATCGACAGAAATGCAGATGAAATAGATGATCTGGCACTTTCGACTCCGCGCCCTGCCATGTGCTAGAACTCGGCGAGAGAGACACGCACTGGCATATACAAGTTAAATTTAGTAATAAGCAGGGAGTTGAAATTATAAAGTCAAGTGGTGGAGTCACTGGAAGGAATGGCTACAATGTATGTTTGTGTGCCCGCGGATGCCCCAGAGTGTTCGGGAATATTTTTATCTTCTCATTTGTTACTCCGCCGGTTATTAAATTCTATACAATAAGAAAAAAAAAAAGAAATCCCACAAACATCCAGAAGGAAAGGAAGGGGGAGAAAACACACACACACGCACAATCGCGTTCCTCGAAGAGGCCAACGCTGTCTTATGGGAAACGAAGCAGTTGATTGCATTCTTGCAAGAAACCAATTTAGGGTTTCTGCTTAAATTAATGTGATTAAAAATTTTAAACTGCTTGAATTTAGCACTTTTGTCAGACTTGGTTTTATTACATCAAACTGTGTGTTATGTTTCGGGGGAAGCAGGTACATCTTTGGCAGGAATGTGATAAATTTTTTACTGCTTTTATTTCAGAGAATTTCCCTGTCCAAGGAAATGACCTACTTTGTGGCTTCTCTGCATTCAGAGTGTGTTACCAATAGGCACACAAAGACAAAACCTATATACCAACAATGGGAAATGTCCTTGGGATTATTTTTAAAAAATAATAATCACAAGCCCACTTTTATGTATGGAAAATACTCCAGAGTTCTCTGACCAAAATTGAACTCACATCACCTCTATTTGCCCATCTCCTGTGAACAAGCCACAGTGTAAACACTAAAGGTAGTTGTAAGAAAGTAGAGGTTACAACCTGGTGGCCTGGCGGCCAAGCTGGTTTACAGATGTGTTCTAGCTGACTGTCCTGTTATAGCACCACAGAAGATATTAAATGGTCTTTTTTTATTTCGCTGCCAACATGTAAAAATTAGGAGAGTTCATATACCATTTGGAGTTTTGGCTTCACTTTCCCAGCCTGCGAATCTGATGACAGGTCTGCATTCCTGCATGACCACCACTGGCCTGAGTAGTGGCAGCCCCCTGGCAGATAGGGCAAGTTCTCCATTTTTCCTCAGTCCCCACCATGCCCTAATGTCCCCCAACACAGAAGCTGAGTCTCCAGTACCATTTATCATCACACTCATCTTACTGTTCTCCTTAAGGTAAATTTCGGAAACCTGCAAAATATTCCTTGTACCCATATCTCTATCAAAAGTGGGGAAAGTAAAGTCAGATGAAGCTATTCATGTGCTTCTGGGGAAAAAAAGGTTCTTAATTTCAGCTTGCTTGATTCGCTTACGTAGTAGATCCCCATACACACAGCAGCTAACGCTTACAGCTGGTACTATGTGCCAGGCGACTTCCGAAGCCCTTCACGTATTTCAACTCATTTAATCTGTTCATCTACCCAAAAAGTAGGTATTATGATGATCCAATTTCACAGATAAGGAAACAGAGGCTCAGAGAGACTGAGTGACTTACTCAAGTTCCGTTGCCAACATTTGGCAGGCATTTCAGTGTGCGTCCCTTGGCACATATACATGATACCAGCATGAAGTAGGAATAGCTAGTATGTATTGCCTACCTGGTGTATTCTAGGCACCAGAAGAGGCTCTTAAAATATAAATCTGTAGGGGTGCTTGGGTGGCTCAGAGGGTTAAAGCCTCTGCCTTCAGCTCAGGTCATGATTCCAGGGTCCTGGGGTCAAGCCCTGCATCGGGCTCTCTGCTCAGCGGGATGCCTGCTTCCCCCTCTCTATCTGCCTGCCTCTCTGCCTACTTGTGATCTCTCTCTCTGTCAAATAAAAATTTTTAAAAAAAATTTTTAATCTTTAAAATATAAATCTGTATAGAAAGAAACTTATTGTGGATTGCAAAAAAAGACTTCAAAAGTTGGAGAAAGAAAACTCTTACATTAAGGGCACAGAAGTAGCTTGGGAGTTTTCACTGAGGAAGTAAAAAATTGCAATGGACCCTGAGGGGTAAGGAATAAAATACACACTGACATGATTTGGGACACAGTGGTCCTTAGCCGGAGGGAACTGAAGAAATGGCAGATGGTCAGTGAGAAAATATAGGACATGGCCCAGGAAGAACAAGGGCAAGACGAAGGCAAATCTGGATTCTACTTCCTCATGTTTCTTGATACTTCCCAAAGTGCCAGCAACATGTCGTGCATTGTGGAAGAGACATGGATGAACAGAGCTTGGATGTTGCCCTCAAAGAGTTTACACTCTGGTAAAGAAGAATAAAGTGTGTGAAAGCATCTGTAATTTAAGAAGAAGTCAAAGGTGACCTCGCAGAGCCGCCGACTGCCTGATGGACATCTTCACCGCATTGTCCTGCAAGCCCTGCACCCCAGCATGGGGCAGTGAGAACACCACCTCCCACCATGCCTTCTCTGTCCAGCTCTTGAAGGGCGCCCTCCTCCCAAAAGGACAACTTAGACCTTTGGGTCTTTCGTCTCTTCTCCCTCTTCCTCACTCCCCAACATCCCAGTCCCCAAGTCCTGGCAGCCCTCCTTCTTACATGTCTCCAAAACCCAACCTCTTCTCTCCTTGCCCTCTACCCCAACCCTAGCCCAGGAGACCACCTTCTCTTGCCTAGACTGTTCCCACCAGTTTGTCTCTGGATGTTCCCTTTCCACGGTCTTGCCATTTTCCCCGAGCTTACTCTACATATTTTAATTCATCCATGGCGCATTTTTCTCCACTGGAGTCCACTTGATCTTATGAATAGGCATATTATGAGGCTATACAAACTGACAAGTTCTCAACATAGAAAATCTATTTAATGCAAACAATAGCAATTCAGATAACATAATAGGCTCTAATTATGTCTACAGTTAGTGGCATAATGCTTAAGTCAAGTTTTGGGATTCTAAAAGGACTGAGTTACTAGTAGGTGTGTGACCCCGGGGCACATTAGTTCCTTGGCATCCCCTTCTATAAAGTTGGGCTAATAATAGTACTGGGCTCCCAGACGGTTGTGAGGACTAGATTAAACAGTCATAATACTAAGGGCCTGGCGCAAAGAGCAAGCGCTCAGAAGTTGTCCTGTTTATTACAAAGGTCATTATTATTGTTATTAGGTTGTCAAAAATGTTGACTGTTAAACAGGCCAGGCCAGAGCACTGACATATAATCCAGGACTCCAGCTCACCTAGAGGTCCTCAGGAGCTGTGAAAGCAACCAGTGTGCTTTGCCTCAATTAAGAACAGAGAAATGGTTTCTTCTCTGTGTTGTGATTTTAAGTAATATCTATGTTTCATAAACCTTATTAGTATAGGTCTAGGTGAAACAAAAAATAAGATAGCACACTGAGAAATTAATTTTAAACAAATTACATGTAAAATGCAAGGATTCATAATATTGTTTCTAAAGCAGTCTAATCTTAATATATTTATTTTATGAAGCTCCCAGCTTTAGATTAATCATATTGTTTTTTATTTACTACTCCATATAATAATTGGCTTATCTGTGATATTAATATGCATGAATTTTTTTTGTTTGCTTCTTCAAGAAAGCATTCAGCCTGATGTTTATAATATGTTGATTTTAATATGCAATGGATGTGTTTATATGCAGATTAAATTGGATTGCATTTATACTAAACAAGAAAACCAAAATGCAGAGAGGTGCTGGGACCTGAGTAACTCTCATAAAAGTATAAGAATCCATGACACAGTTTTCAAATCATTCCCTTCTGCCAGCATCCCCATAGATCAAAATTTACCCCTGTCTACCTAAATATGATACTTACATGTATTTTTAGAAGATGGAAGGGGATTTGACTCTAGGTTTCTCCCATAGCAATGGTTCTCAGGGAGGGAAAGGGGAAGGATTTTTACCCCCAGAGGACACTTTGGCAATGACGGGAGATATTTTTGGTTGTCATAACAGGCGAGCATGGGGAGGGAGGATGTTACTGGCATCGAATTGGTAGAGGCCAGGGATGCTATTAAACATCCTACAATGCACAGAACAGCTTTCAAAACAACAACTTATCCATCCCCACATTTCAATAATTCTGAGGCCAAGAAAACCTGTCCTATAAGAAGATTTCAAAAGAACAACTGAAGGGGCACCTGGGTGGCTCAGTGGGTTAAAGCTTCTGCCTTCGGCTCAGGTCATGATCCCAGGGTCCTGGGATCGAGCCCCGCGTCAGGGCTCTCTGCTCAGCAGGGAGCCTGCTTCCCCCCCTCTCTCTGCCTGCCTCTCTGCCTACTTGTGATCTCTCTCTGTCAAATAAATAAAATCTTAAAAAAAAAAAAAAAGAACGACTGAAAATCTCTGAGCTTCAATAAGTTGGGGCTACAGAACCTCGAATATTTTCTACCGCTGAACCTTGAACACACAAAAGCAAAATGGCCACCTGTGTATAAGCACATGATTTCTATATATTTATTCATTTGCTCAACCAATATTTACTGAGTTCCTACGGTGTCAGACTATTCTAGGCAAAGTCTTCACAGACATTATGTTTGTAGACTGAGATAGGGAGATGAGACATAGGTAGTTGACAAGCAGATGACAGATACATGGATGATGGAGGATGGATGATGGATGGATGGGTAGATAGAGACAGACATGATCTAATGTAGTGAGTAAGAGCTATGAAAAAACGCAAAGCAGGTTAAGGAGATGGGGACTTCTGGAAAAGCCTTTCTGAAGTCATGACATTTCAAAGAGACCTCAGTGAAGGGGAGAGGGGACCCATGCCAATCCCTGGAGTTCACAGAGAACAGCACGTGTGAGAACTGTGAAGCAGAAATGCACTCGGCCTGAAGGAGCAAGGAGGACATGGACAAGAGGAAGAGAGGAAAGAGATGAGGTTGGAGATAATGAGATGCTGGATCCTGGAGGGTCGTAAGAGCCCTGCTGAGGACTCTGGGTGTTATTTTATGTGTGACATCTTCATAATGTGTTTGTGTGTGTGTGTGTGTGTGTGTGTGTGTGTGTACATATACGGGGGTTTCCTGGTTCACATACTCATTGTTTAAAATTTATATATGCGGCGAACCTGGGTGGCTCAGTGGGTTAAGCCTCTGCCTTCCACTCAGGTCATGATCCCAGGGTCCTGGGATCAAGCCCCGCATCGGGCTCTCTGCTCAGCGGGGAGCCTATTTCCCCCTCTCTCTCTGCCTGCCTCTCTGCCTACTTGTGATTTCTCTCTCTGTCAAATAAATAAATAAAATCTTTAAAAAATAAAAATAAAAATAAAATGTATATATGTGTATATATACATGTACATATGTATATATTAGACACTGCAGATATAATACTTGAAAATATATCAAAACACTAAGTTTGGTGTCTGTTCCTCCAAATTCTTCTCCATGGATCTACTAACATCGCCACATGTGCTCTTTACTTATCTATTCATTCACTTGTTACAAGTAAATATACAAATATATATACTTGTTGGCAACTTTCTTTTTTTCCCATTTATGTCTACAGCCCAAGTGGTTTGGTCTTGTTTGGGTTTTAAGTTTTCCAGCTCCTCACTGAAAATCAACAGGGAAAGGGGCAGGGAATGTTTGAAGAAGTTTTATTTAAGTACCTCACATTTCCACATCTAGCAGAAAAGCAATCAAAACCAAAAACAGACAAGATACTCAAACAATGAATAACACAGCTGTTGGGATAGGAAGCCAAGGGCTTTAAGATGCCAGATCTCCCAGGGCACCTGGATGGTTCAGTCAGTTGAGCATCCGACTCTTGAATTCAGCTCAGGTCATGATCTCAGGGTCCTGACATCAAACCCCCATGGTGCTCCATGCTCAGCAGGGAGTCTGCTTAAGATTCTCTCTCCCTCTCCCTCTGCCCTTCCCCCCACCCAAAAAAAGATGGCAGATCTATTCTTCAAGGGCCTGTTTTATCCCTTTCCCTAATGCTCCGTAGCTTTCTCCACAGATAACTCACACACGTTTTGTTAGTTGTTTCCTAGGTGGCACTGTCTCTCTAGAATACATCACTTCCCTGTTTAAAGCCTTCGGAAGTGAATTTGTGGAGTGTTGGGGAAAGGGCAAGCTCCTTAGCTTGACAGCCAAGCTCTTCTTCATTAAGGATCTTCCCAACCACGATTTCCAAAGCTGCAATCATTTTCACACCCATTTTATCCACTTCCAGACCCCTTCCCTTTGGTGTCTTCCTGTCAAGAATATCTTTTTTCTTTATTTTACCTCAGAGACACACTTATCCTTCAGAACAAGCTAAAAATAAATAAATAAAAATATAAATAAATAAACAAGCAAAAAAGAAAACACCTCTTAGAAAAACCTGCAATGACCCTTCAATGACCACATCAAGGTCTGTGGCAGAGTAGACCTGGAGCCATTTTGCTGTGTTATTTCAGCCGAACTTACCCACCCAGTCCTCTCTCTCTGGTGTTTTCTCCTAAATCAAAAACAAAGATTCACAGAAGCCACAAGACTAACTCTGAGGCAGAAAAATTTGGATACCCATTTATAGGGGGAATTTGGGGCTCCTGTCGACGAGGGGTCAGCCTTGGGATGTAGGAAAGGAGGAGTGGAACCAGACAAGCGACTCAGGCTAGGGAAGAAGTAAAGAAACTGGAATCCTAAAGCTGCAAGAGAGAATTCATTACCAATGGGGTCTTGTCTCCAAGAGCATAGAGCAGAAGGTGAGAGATCCAGCGCCCAGTGTCCCTGTGCAGGTAATGCCACCCAATAATCTGAGACACCTGTAAACCCTCTAAGCACGGAGAGAGGGACTTCTCTATCTTGAGGAGGGAGCAGGACATCAATGGAAGTCCTTGGCCCTTGAACATGATGTAACAGAAGAAAAACAGAAATGTTCTGATTCAAGTTTCCCAACAATGGAAGAGCAATCTCCAAAAAACCTTGACTTACCCAACTGCTAGATCCAGAGGCTTTGGAAGCATAGCCCAGCAGTTATCAGTAGAGTGGAAACTTCCCTGCTCACCCAACCTCTCCTCCAACCACATTTCCTTTGAGCAAACTTGTAGACACTGAATGATGGGGAAAAGAAGGTGGCTTCATCCCTACCAAAGAGGTAGGTTTTCCCAGAAAGCGTGTCTAAGAGAAGGAAAAATCTCATTTTAAGTCAAGTTCAGAGGCTGGCATATTATATGGTGCAAAACATTCCAATCTCTGAACTAAGACTGTGTTTAGTAACTTAGTGTAACTGCCGAAATTTCTATTAAAATGAGCGATCCAAAAAAATCATCGAGGGTCAGAGGAAAAACCCTCTCAGTTTAATAAAGTTTTAAGTGACAGTGGGAGATAAAATTGTTTTATGTTTACACCCCATTATCCCTAACTTGTTTAATGTTCTATTATATACATAAAGCCTCTGCTTAGCATAATGTCTTACACATGGTAAATTCTCAATAAATGTCCTTGAAAGAACAAAAACATCCTTGAAAATTTCCATGTTATGATAAAAGAAAGCGCAAGCACAAGAGGACAAAATCCCCATAGGTAACTTCTAGCACACTTAAATTTAAAATGACCTTAAAATTATTATTCCATTAATTCCTGGGCACTTAAAATTTTCTTCTCCACACCCATTCTTAATATAATCAGTGAATAAATGAGGTTGACAAGAACCTAGAGTTTCAGGGATATGAGGGCCTCAGAAATGGATCTTTTCCTTGGAGGAAAGCCGTGGGGACCTACCTAGAGTCTCAGGAGCTTGATCAGTTCTTCCACCAAAACACAAGCCTCCAGAAAAGAAGGATTTCCTCTGTATGAATGTCCTCAAACAGCCAAACTATTTGCTGAAACATTTACCCAAATACTATCTAAGTCACCAGTGTAGACTCCCTCCCTCCACATATACTTGGAGCATAGTTAGGATCTGGTCTCCAAGAACAGGGAAACGAGGGACATTTTAGGCAGAGAAAATGTGCACAGATATCTGAAAGCATGAAAGATAATCAATTCACATTAGCTGGTTTGGTTCCATGGGAACATAGGTTCTGTAGAGCGGGACGAGAAATCCTTGTCCAGAGGTGAGATCGGTACAGTAGACCAAAACAATGCCAGGTGGCTTAGAATCCATTCTGCCAGGAAAGCAGCTCAAGTTCATATGGTAAGACATTACTACTACCCTGTGGAAAATATTTATCGACTGTCTTCCTCATTTTTCAATAAGTAGTAAGATCTGCATTTGGTAGCTCGGGACAGAACACAAATTTTTCTCAAGGCTTTTTTGTCTAATAGTTTTCCAAAATCCTGGGACAAGTAAATGTAACTTTTAAAAGAGGGAGAGAGAGAGAAGAAGTTTGCAAACAAACCCAAAGTGTATAGGACAAACGAGGTAAGAAAAGGGGTTTCCCTGGAATAGGAGAATCCTCCCAAGTGGGAGATGAATTTAAGCAAAGAGAGAAGAAAGGAAGTCCTCCAAAGGCATGATGGTATGGGAAGTCTAGGCAGTGGGGCCATAAGCAGCTTCCCCTAAATCCCTTCATGCCAAACATGGCAGGGAGGTAGCAGAAAGTCACTTGGGCAAATGGTGCCATAGACATGCTTTGCAGGAGCCCATGTGGTCTAAAACCTGTAGATCAAGTGACCCACCTTTCAGGTCTGGGCCCAGTGCCAAGGTCCCTAGACTGTGGCACAAAGCAAGAAGGATCGGGCTTCCTGGTTGCAAGCAACAGAAACAAATATTGATTAATTACAGCAGGAAAAAAATATATTAAAGGATTCTTTATAGTTTGCAGAATCTCCCAGGAATGGAGCTTGAGTTCTCAGAAAGAACAAGGTTTGGAGGCTTTGTGGTTGGAAGAATGACTAGAATTGAGCTGTAATGATGGTCCCATAAAGCCATCACCCCAGCCAGGGCCAAGCACAGACACTGTTGTCTCTACTGGATGTAGTTAGGCCAGCAACCCTGGACATCAGACGCTGATGTCGGAACAATCATACCCTCTGCCTCTGGCGGGTATGACCCCTGCAACCACTACAAGACATTGCCAGGACAGATTTTCTGGGATCCTTGGTTCTTCCCATCCCATGCTTCTTGGAATCTGGAACTTTCAAGGACACCAGGCAAGCATGTTTCTGGTGTTTCCATCTTTAGTACCGGAGGTGAGTTCAGCCTTGAAAACTTGAGGGTTCCTCAGACTTGAGAAGGGAACTCAGACGATTGGCAATCAAAAACAGCAACACCTGGGTGGCTCAGATGGTTAAGTGTCTACCTTCAGCTCAGCTCATGATCCCCAGGTCCTGGGATCAAGCCCCATGTTGGGCTCTCAGCTCAGTGGGGAGTCTGCTTCTCCCTCTCCCTCTGCTTCTCCCCCTGCTTGTGCTCTCCCACTCTCTGTCCTGTATCTCTCTCAAATGAATTCATAAATAAAAATAAATTTTAAAAAAAAACAGTGACAAAAGTCTACCACAGGAAGGGATCTCCTGCAAGAATTTAGTTTCATTTTTCTACCAACTTAACAGAACGGGAGCTCTGGGTTAGCGATTAAGTTGAGATCTAGAGAATCAAGTTCCATCATGCAACTTAGTTTGTAAACTAAAATCTATACTCACTTCACCAATGTGGTGCATCATTTTCAATGAGTTACAGGTTTTGTGTTAGTTATAATCAAGCATCTAGCATAACAGTAAAAAAGCCGAGAGTCTGCATTTTCAGCTCCACTACTGAGCAACTGGGGGCCTTAGCTGTTTACTTAAATACCTTGTGGGTTTATTTTTTCCATTGCAGAATAGGAATTGTAATCGTACCTACCTAATAGCATCATGGTCAGGGTTAATGTAGCTCTATAGTGGATTGACATAAGCACCTCGATCCTTCTCTGTCCCTGTCTACACCCCTTGCCAGTCTTTCTCACTGAAGCAGTAGAGTCCTTATATCTTGGGATTTGTTTTGGCTAGTAGGATGCTGTGGAAATGACAGTGTACCAGTCTTGAGTCTAGGTCTCAAGGGTCTCGGCCACTGTCATTGGGAAGGTGCCCAGGCTAGCCCGCTGGAGATTGGGAGACATGGTGAACAGTAACCAGACACCCACCACCCAGCGACCCCCACTGATGCCTAGATATATAAGCAACCCAGACACAGGCCACTTGGCTAACCACCTGCAAACGGGGTCAGTAATGCTTGTCCAGCATGTCATGGAGCTTTCACGGCTTTTGTTATGCCGCAATAGCTTAATGCTACATAATCGTTAAAAACCAGCCTTGCAAAGCACCTGGGTGGCTCAGTCAGCTAGGCATCTGCCTCCATTTCAGGTCATGATCGGGGAGTCCTGGGATCGAGCCCTAGGTTGAGCTCCCTGCAAGAGTCTACTTCTCCCTCTCCCTCTGCCCCCCCAAGGCTCATCCTCACTCTTTCAAATAAATACATGAAGTCTATTCAAAGGAGGGGAAGAGGACAGTTCACCAAATAAACAAAAGAAAATCAAAAACTAAGCACGTGGTAAGCACTCCATCAACATTAACGAGCATACCGAAAGGAAGGCGTCTTTCCAAATGCTAGGAGCTGCATGTTTTGACAGAGCAAGGGCTGATGATTCCATACAAAATTATCAACGAGATTCATCAGCCAAGGGCACCGTCCAGGCATAAATATTCTTAATGTCACAGGTAGAAAATGTCAGCCCTCTCCCTAAAGCACGGATCTGGGTGAAGGTTAAAAAATAAAGAACTCGCAGACCCTGGCTGTCAAGATTTGAGGTCTGCTAGAAGCATGTCCGGCCTTGCTGACTCAACACATAAGTTACATGTGATAAAACAGACCGTTGCAGCTCAAAGTCCTATTTAAGCCCCAGATCAATGGTTTAAATTCTATGTCAGGACAGGGAGACACCACTACGTGATGGAAATGTTGTTTGGGAAAAAATGATTTTTAGTGGTAAAAACCAAGACAACCACATCTGTTTTTACTGGTTTAATGTCAAACCAACACTCAAGAGGCAAGTTCCGGATGCATGTGAGTATATTGTGATACAAGCAGATAGTTTTAATTCTCTACGACTCTACGTCTTATCTGGCCCGGTCCATCCCATTAAAACTTAACTCTTCCCCAAAAATCACTGTCTTAATCACAAAATAGCTTTCTTTTGGAAATCTACTGAGATTATCCAAAAATCTGCTCCCTGAGCTTCCAAAGTAGGTGGTGCATAATGAATTCAAAAATTCAGTAAATAGAGCTCGGTGGGGCTACTTTTTTCTCCTGACTCCTATGATTATCATAATTTGATTTTATAGTTTTCTGTCCTAAGCTACCAGCAAGGGAGTAATCTTTACTGAGTCATGAACTTTCCCATCATTAAATGTCTGCACCTATTTTCAACATGTCAGAAGTGTCCAATAACTACATTTTATCTGCCTTGAATAAAGTCGAGTTGAGACCCTGGGAAGCATACATATAATAGCTTCCTTTATGCTTTAGCAAAGTCCTTGTGGCTTGGAGTTCCTGCTTTGTCTTTGACTCCTTTTCTGGAAGCATAAAGATTATAAAACACATCTTCCATAGAGACCAGGACATATGTTTACAAGGACAGAAATCTGAGTAATTTCCCACTGGTCCAAAGGGAATATTAAACTCTTCTGTCATTCTGTAGTATATTATTTATGGTCCCTTTTTTGTTGGCTTTTTTTTTTCATTTGTAAGTTCAACTCCATGTCCTGAGAGAAGGTGATAAAATGCTCAATATGTTAAAAAATCTTATCACTAAATCAGGAACAAAACTATAAATTTTGGCCTTTGAAATCAAACTGACTGGTGAGGATCATTTTGCTCCTGAAATATTACAGTAGTGATCAATTTGCTGTAAAACTAAGCAGTTTAGCTCAGCAATCTACAGTTGGAAAGCAAGTTGTTCAAGAGGAAAGTTTATGCCCGGCCCGAGGGATAAATTAAATTTTATGGGGAAAATATGCATTATTACATTCTTATCTGTTTAACATATTATTCTTTTCCACATCAGTATAATAAATATTTTTAATCGTATATTTTATCTCACATACATATAGTGATGTGGCAATTTTATTCCTCCTGTATTGGCCCAAACATGTTCAATTAATCACAGAATAGAGAAGAGCTTTCAAATCTTTTTTTAAAAATTCTGATGTGCTTAGCAAACGTACATTCCCAGTGAAATAGTTTGCAATAGTTTGCAATAGTTTGCAATGAGATAGTTTGCAACGGGAGAATTGTTCAAATTTTATTTCCTCAAAGGGTGAAGATGAACTGGTCTGCTTTATCCTTTCTCCCAAGTTCAAACCCCTTTTCCTCACATAGTACCTTTCAACTAGAAATGCTTTGGCTTTACTAAGTCAAAGAGTGATTCCACAAATTTTATTTCCTCAAAGGGTGAAGATGAACTGGTCTGCTTTATCCTTTCTCCCAAGTTCAAACCCCTTTTCCTCACATAGTACCTTTCAACTAGAAATGCTTTGGCTTTACTAAGTCAAAGAGTGATTCCACATTGAAGATTTTGCCTCAGAGTACAGGTTGGTTATAAGAAATCAAACTTGGAGAATAGGAATTCAGGACCTGTGCCAAAAGAAGTAATAAAACATGAGTTGGGCCTCAGTATTTGTCAGGCCACCTTGCATCATTCTACATAATGCTCACAAAACTTCTACAGGGTAGGACTGTTGCTATGTCCATTTCAGAGATATGGAAACTGGGCTTTAAGGGGCTAGCTAAGCAGTGGCTGGGGCAGAAGGGGAGAAGCACTCGGGAAACCTTTGCTATCATCCCTAGGGGAGAAAAATGGCAGCCTGAAACAAGATGGCGGCCATGGGGGTGGAGATGAATGGGTGAATTCAAGAAATATTTGGGAAATGGAATCAACAGGACTTGATGATTTGGTAGCCAGTGCCATTCCCAGAGAAATACATTTTTAAATGTTTGCCAGCACATTCTATGCATGTATGAGAATAATTAAATACAGAAAAACCTGGGCATGTTTCTACATTTTCTCTTCCTCCATCTATCTTGCATGTAAATGAGTATACAAGGGAATGTTACCTCATACTTCAAAGGGTAGAAAGGAGGTTGAGTTTAAAGCTCATCCTAAAAGCAATTACAGTTCAACGCATCAGAGTGACTCTATGCAACTCTCCATAACATTTCTATAAGGCTTGACAGTCTTTGTCCCAGACTATCTTTTCAAGGGTGTTTGTACAGCATGTAGCCTTGAAGAATGGAGGTAGTGTCTCCCTCCAGGGAGAACGCAGATTTGTCTCCTGACTGGCGTAGTAAAGGCAATGCTTCCCTCTAAGGCAAAGGTAGGGCAGTTTGACCAGTAGCCCTCTTATAATATTGAAGGCTTGTTAAGTTCAAGGATCCTCAGCTGTAACATAAACCTTCTGGGTGTGCAAAATCTACCCCAGGTCACTCTACATTGCCCACTTGGGACTTGACAGCAAGGGGAAGAGACACAAATAGGAAGTTCATGCCGCTGGCTGTGCTGTGAGTAATACACTCATTTGTCTCTGACCCAGCAGTCTTGTGTCTTCTGCCAGCATGATTTACTTTTAAATAAAAATAATTTATTTTTAATATTTAATTTAATATTTTTAGAAATTTTATATATTTTAAATATTTAATTTAATATTTAATATAAACAAAAATTATTCATTTTTAAATAAAACAGTACTACTCCTGCATCACCTGCAGAGGATCCAGAACAGGCCATTAATTGGTATTGCTCAAATTCTACCATTTCACATTTCTAGTTCCTCTCCCTATTTGTCAGCTGATAGGACTACATGGCAAGTCAGTATTATCACAACTCAGAAGTATGAATTATCACATTGATCTACACTTGTATGTGTCTTAACACCACTCTGAATTGCCGGCTTCTCACAAATTAACATAAGCACTCCATTCATCAACAAGATATTTACTGAGAGACTTTTGGGTGCCAGACACTGCACATGTAATAGTGGGGGAAAAAGACACAATCCTTGCCCTCAGAGAGCTTTGAGTCCAAATAGGAATGCAGATCACTGAGGAAGCGATTACAGCAGAAGGGATTAAACACGTTGGAGAGATGATAGCTTCCATGGAAGGGAGCTAATCTGTAAACTGATATTTGACAGCATTCATGCATAGGTGCTGACCAGGAAAAGGTGAAGCTAGCTCTGAAAAGGTGACTCAGCCTCTGGAAACAACTTATGCCAAGTCCTACAGGTGAGCAAATGCATCATGCATTTAGAAAGTAGGAGTAGGGGGCGTCGGGCTGGCTCAGTCGGTAGAGTGTACAAATCTTGATCTCAGGGTCGTGAGTTTGAGCCCCACATTGGGTGTAGAGATGACTTAAAAATAAATCCAAGGGGAAGAAAGGAAGAAAAGAAGGGAGGGAAGGAGGAAGAGAAGGAAGGAAGGAGAAAAAGATAGAGAAAAGAAAAGGAAAGGAAAAAAGGGAGAAGGAGGGGAGGGAGAGAGATGACCAAAGAGATGAGGGGCAAGATAAGCAAGAAACAGGTACAGGGGGTTTGTCATCATGGATAAGGACTCGGAACTTACCCAGCAAGCCTTGAGAACACAATACGGGTCTTAAGCAAGGAAGTGACATGATCAGATGTACATTTCTGAAAGTACAAAACCACTCTGGCTGCCCAACTGAGAGCCCACGGGAGGGAATGACCCCAGCGGCTTCTCAGTCATGGCACTATACGAGGATGCAGAGTTCTGGTGATGACAACAGCAACAAAAATCCCCTGGGGAGCAAAATCAGCCCATTTGAATACCCCTGGAGTGCAGGAGACCAGGTTGGGAAGCCATAAGCCAGGAGAGAGAGAAAAGCCGCCTGGACCAGAGGAATGACTGAAAAGAGATGAATTCAAGAGAGACGGAGAAGCCTCCCCTACAGTTCTCATGAGTCTGTTAAAATGTCTGAGAAGGGTGTGCTGGAAGGACCCACCACTCGACTTGTGTAAGGAAATGAATCATAAAATTTGCTTCTGCCTCTTTCTTGAAGAAAAACCTATTGTGTGTGTTTTTTTTAAGATTTTAGTTATTTATTTGACAGAGAGAGATCACTAGTAGGCAGAGAGGCAGGCAGAGAGAGAGGAAGGGAAGCAGGCTCCCTGCTGAGCAGAGAGCCCGATGTGGGGCTCGATCCCAGGACCTTGAGACCATGACCTGAGCCAGAGGCAGAGGCTTAAGCCAGGCGCCCCAAAGCAAAACCTACTGTTGTGCTTGGCTGTCTCATCGCCGCTAAGTTGTATACTTTCATACATGTGCATGCATACGTTAAGTTTTTGCAAGCATAATTTAGACTTTTCAAAACAGTGGCACAGTAACAAAGAAAAATTGAGACATGCATGCATTTTGAATATTGATTCCAGTTTCTCACAAGCTACCCCCAACGTTCTCCACGCTGCTTTGTTTTTCTGCATTTGTTTTTTTCAGCTTTTCCCATGTCTTCCCCAGCTTTAAAGGAATCTGCAGCTAACAGGCAATTAGGCCCACTATTACATCTGGAATGCAGATGCTCCCCCAGACCAACCTACCAGAAAAAGCTGCGGGTTACTAAGGAGGACCTTCATAGGCGAAGAGACAACTTAAATCACAATATTTTTATAATATTTTGGTGGAGATGGAAATCATGTTTCTGGGAGGTGAACTGTGTGCCCGGAGCTTTGCAAATATTCCCTCAAATGTTTACTTGTTCTGTAAAGGTTTGCAAATATTTTTGGCTTTGCAGGCCATCCCTTCTCTGCGGTAAGGACTCAAATCTGCCACTGTAGCAGGAAAGCGCCCCAGACATTATGTAAATGTATGGGCGGGGCCGTGTGCCAATAAAAATTTATTTGTGGACACTGGCATTTCAATTGCACATCATTTTCACATCGGAAAATACAATTCTTCTTTTATTATTATTATTTTTGAGCACTTAAAAAGATAAAAACAATTCGTAGCTCACTGTCTGATAGAAACAGGCAGGGAGCCAAATTTGGCCCACAGGCCTAGTTCCCCAAAGTGAGTGTCAGAATGTAGGTAAGACCACACACTCTAGAGGTTGACTCCCTTGGTGAGAATTTCTGATCTCCCGTCATACCTTCAATGTATTAACTCAGTGAATTGCAGAACCCACACATCTGTGCCTCCACATCTCAGGTTGGGCTCTCCCAAAACAGATCCTGAGATAGGTTTTGAGTGGAAGTAGCTTATTTGGGAGATAATCCCGAGAAGCGCGGGTTGGGCTGTAAGAAGCCAGACAGGGAAGGGAGGGAGCCCAGTGTGGAGAGCACTAAGGAGCTGTTACTCAGTAGGGGCAAAGGGCCTCCTACCTGCTGGGGGCCTCCAGAAGATGACTGCCAGGAGACTGGGAGATTTATCTTGGACTGTGGGAGAAGGCTACCCCCAGGGCATTCACACAGCAGAACTTCTTTGACCTCTCTGTTGACAGAACATTCTCTGGGGACCAGCAAAGGCCCTGGGGCTGAGAGTCACAGAGGCCAGAAATACACCTTTGGCAGACCAGGGAATCCCTAAGGACTGGGTCGGGGCACCCAAAGGTGCTACCAACTCAACTTCCTCATTTGCAAAACACACATAATAAGAAGGCCTTCCTCTGAGTGTTTTGAGAGATTACATGAATAAGATGTAGAACCTTAAAGCTGGAACTAGGTGAGGCAGGCAAAGCACTTGCCTTGGGCAAAGAGTATAAGGGGATGCCAAAAAGCTGGGCGATCAACATAAATCATATTTTGATCAATATTTTTAAAAAATCAAAATTAGAAGGAAAGACCCATGATGAACAAAATACCAAAATTCTACATAAAAATAGCGTGAGGAACAGTGCTGTGTGAATCCATATTGGAGCTGGAGGTAAAAGAGAAAATGTGCATTTCCACAGGCCTCCTCGTATGTATTTTTTAATTGTTAAATTTTCTTCCCGAATTAGAATTTGAAAACACTATTGATTATTTTGTTTCCATCAAAGGCAGAAAAGTGAAATTATGATCAATTCGGTTTAGGGTAAAAATAAAATAAAATAAAATAAAAATTTATAAATAGATACAAATATATTTATTTATAAATAAAAATAGTAAATATATTCATATATAAATATATAAAATAAATATAAATATAAATAAAATTTAAACTTAATGTTACGAGTTTTAATGTACCCACTAGTCAATTTGTATTTTTTTCCCAACTTCTTTAGTGTTCTGAGGGAAGAAACTAACCCTTTAAAAAATACATAAAAGCAGGCATATGGAAATGCCCATTTTCCCTTTAGACTCCGGCTCCAATATGGATTCACACAGCACTGTTAGTGAGCTTGCCTTTATTTAAAATTTTGATATTTTTTTCATTATGGACTTTTATGTTAATTTTGATCTGTTTAAATATTTCATCGAAATACGGTTTATGTCGATTACAATTTTTTAAATGCCCTTTCCCCCCAAATTTTGTACCCACAGTAGCTGCTTCACTTCCATCACCCCAGTCCTGGTTAGTGTAGGCCTGGCACACAGTCAGCCAAGTGCTTAATTAACGTGAGCTCTGTAGTTCATCTTCGAACTCAGTTTCCACACACTGTCACCGGTGTTCTGCCTTACACCCCCACACTGCGTCCTTGGTCCATCCGGATAACCCCACATTCACATCTTCACAGGCAACCAGTCACCGCCATAAATTATATCTTTTTTTTTTTCTACCATGGCATGTGGGGAAAAATGCAGCCTTTTATTGAATATTTCTGAGACATATGTGTTGATAACTATTCACATAACCTGTTATGGAAGGGGGAAAAAGTTAGCAAAGCCAAGGCAATTATGGCTGGATAATTTGAAGGGCCCACTCTTTCTTGACAGCAGATTAATTGATGTTATAATGGGTATGTCACCCGTCATCCATCAACATTTATTGAGTTCTGACAACGTGCTGGGTTACATGTGAAACGGTACGTGCGCGCGCGCGCACACACACACACACCAAAATTCCAACTTACTCCTTTCCCAAGTGTGGATCCACTGATGAAACCGTTTGTAATATACTTTTTCTATGTAAAAGGAAAATAATATTGCCTGTACCCACTGTTTCTTAGTCTCTCTCTCCCTCTCCCTCTTACTCCCTCTCTCCTCCCCACCTCTCTCCAGACCATCCCCCCAGCCCATATTTATCTTAACCCAGTGGCTCTGGTCTGCTTTGCAAATGACTTGTAATCATGTTCTGCAATGGAATGAAGAGAATCTGATTTGTGGGAAGAAGCAGATTTGTCTGGTAGATAATCTGAATCACTCCTCTTTATTAATGACCAGGCTTTCTAGAACCACATTCAAGAACTGAAGCTGTGATGGGCCCCCTGCTTTGGTCTCACCATCGATCCCTATAAAAGCAATGAAAAGAATCTAGAGAACTAACTAGCTAACCCCACTATGCTTTCTGGGCCTATTAACAGGAAGGTGCTGGGGTCTGGAGAAGTAAATAAACAACAGCTTTGTTGAAAGTGCTCCTGGGGGGAAAAAAAGAAAAAGAAAAAAACCTGAGTCCAAAAAAAAAAAAAAAAATCACAAAATAATTAAAAAAGAAACTTCATTTTCCCATTGCTGAATTCGACATTAAAGTACTGCAGTAAGCAAAAAAAATCCAAAAGGAACAACAACAACAACAAAAAAAAAAAAAAAAAAAAAACCAGCTATAAAATTTTTAGAGTCCTGTTAGAAATTAAAAGGAAAGAACTCTCTGGAATGGATTTATGACTTTCTCCATAATTCCACGTTACCATTTACTCAATTATTTACTTATTTGTGTCTGTGTATCTGCATTCGGCAACACATTCTGGGATTAGATCAAGACCTACAGTAGTGAAATTTCATCCTTAACCCCACATTTCCTCTAGTGCGGCAGCTCTAGTTACAACCTAATGTTATTTTAACAGTTTTTCTTTAATTTAACGATATTTAATTTGCATTCGCTCAAGTGACATACAATAGATCATGCTATTACCATGATTTATATCAGATGAACTGGCATAAATTCAACATTATAAATTGCGCCTGTAAATGAAACTATTATTTTACAGGAATTACTGTAGCAGAAAGGGTAAGGACCCTCCAGTCAACCTGAGTCAAACCCACTCTTTAGAGTTTTATATTTTATGCCCGCAATAAATGCTTTTGTGAAAGCCCATAACCCACAAAAAAGTCATTCGAAGTACATTAATTACGATAATACTATCCAAAAAGCTGCAAGGGCCTATATTTGTGACATCATTCTCTGATTTCTTGCTGCCTTAAATTATCCCTTTGATGGCTGCGGAGATTAACAGTCATGCTTTTGTCATTAAATATAAGGCATTTTAAAGCTTAATTCACCTAAGTTCTAATTGATATTGCTTTCAGTTGGCAGATAGCGACCTGATTTATAATTTAAATATGCGGCATTCTATGCATCTCTTCAGTGTAATGAAAAAGCAGAGTTCCTCTCATCTTTCTCCGCAATGTTAACATCAAGGAAAAGTCGCTTTTCTTCTCCCTTTTATATCCTAAGCCTAATTGAAAACTGTTCCTTGAATCTCAACATGATAGAAAAGTCTTTTCATCTCTCAATTTGTCCATTAGCGATTATAATGGAAGTATCTGCTACACAGCTGAATTGATATTGTTCTTGCTTAAATTCTGAATTTCTCTAAACCTTTCCGAAGACATCAAGAACTGGGTACGGGGACATGCGCGCGCGCACACGTATGTGGCTGGGGTGATCCCAGCTAAGGGCTTTGCTTAAACGGAACGTCAGACTCCCTGGCCCTCCATGTGGGTAGGGCCCCACAAAGAAGGAAGTCGTCTGATTTTGCTGGGGAGCGTGTTGCATAATAATCTTACCGGCATGACCATACGGTTTGCTAATTGCCACATCTGCTTAACAGCTGTCAGAGGCTTCCCACATGCGGCCATCAATATTACAGCGCGGCGCATTACCAGGAGTTTAGTTGTTTTCAATGGTTATTTGTCATACACATTACTACAGCTAATGACGTCTATTTATGGGAATCCGCTAATTATTTTTCTGGCTGTTTTTTAGTTTTGTTTTGTTTTCTTAGAAACCTCTATTCAATCGAGTTTCCTAGTTTAAAGGATGCCCTTCTTCCTGCCCGCCCGCCCCACCAACATGCTGACCCTCGGCTTCCCGTACCCTCCTTGAAACCTCCTTCCTCTTGGTGAAACTAATGTTTCTTCGTCCTCAGCTATAAATATCCTAATAGGTTTGTAGAAGGGAAAAAAAAAAAAAAAGGAAGTTTGCAAAATGTCTTCATTCCTTAATGGCACTGCTGAATTCTTTCCCTAAATCTCCAAGCCGAGTTCATGTTAGTTATGATAAATGAACAAATATATCACTGTTTAGGTTGCCTTTGTGAGGGCAGAGTTAGTCTTGCTGATTTTTTTTGTAATTACTTTTATATTTCACCTGGTTCCTCACTACACTGCTTTTTTTTTTTTAAGCAGAGCAAACCACGGCATCTGTTGAATAGAAAGCAGAGATTGACAAATTGCAGACTGAGCGAAATATGCATGACCTGATTTAAAAATGAATTGATAGGTGTCACTGATCCCTATTATACATAAAATGTGTGAATTCCATATGATGTATTATTTATCCGTATTAGTTGCCTTTTTGTTTCATTAATAAACCTGTGTATCAGAGATATACAGTGCCGATGATTAGTTTGAGGCAGTGCAAAACGACATGGTATTTGCCTGCCATTGCTCAATTATTTTCCCCATTTTTTCCCAGCGTTTTCACATGAATTATTAAGATCCAGGCTGTTTATTTAAGAACCTAATTTTAGTGCATGTGTCCAGCTGAATTCTGTTTTCTCCTCTAATGAAATGAAAATAGTGTGAGAATTTCCAATCCCGGTCTCAAATTTTAGATTCGCAATGCGTGGTCCGAGTTGTAAAGGTCACTCTGCTTTTGAACCAAATAGCATCGACGTTTGATGAGCCTAAAAATCCATTTGGGTTACGCATCACATCATGCTGACAAATTAAAGTAGAGCTGCTTGGTTAAGTCAAACACAATTTGGATGTGCTTAGAGAAAAATAGATTAAAGGAGCAAGGATCCAATTTGAGGAACCCTACAGAACATATCTTATCCAAAATGAAGGAAGGTTATTGGAGACAACTTCTGGAAGTTGTTGTGAGGGATCGCCATTAGTATTAGGTTGTCCAACATTGCCTTTCCTCATCACCAGACTCAGTTCTCAGGTCTAGTAACACATATTCATTTATAATCCAATCATGCCATCACCTGAATACAATTCTTTGAAAAGGCTTATTATTGAGATAGTGGATAGAGATGACCTTATACATAAAATTTTCTTTGCTTTTCTAAATATGGAGCGAAGGATAACATTTTACTATGGATGAAAAGTGATTTAGGATGATATGTAGATATATAGTTTGGGGATTTTCTTAGATTTTTTTTCCCCTAAACGACTTCCCCAAAGAGAAGTCTGAGACAAAGATTCTTTAGCTTGTTTTGTTCAGGATCTGGTGGAAGGAAAATGATAAGATATCAATGCACACATTGCTTTGAGAAAGTAGTAGGTGCTGTGGGGTCTGATAAGAAATCTCAGAAGGCATGAATTGAGCAGCGTCTGGAAGCCTACAGTCCTGCAATAGTCACATTTAAATTAACTAGGGAAATGGTGGGGGGGGGGGGTAGGTAATATGGCAAAATGAAAGAAAACCACGACACAGTCAAAAGCTCCTTTTTTCAGAACCAGGCACAGTCTGCCACTAGTGGGAGTATAAATAAGTTCAAACTTTTTTAGGGCAATATGGCAATAGCTTCAAAATGTATAATGCCTTTCCACATGACTCCCATGTTCTCCTTATAGGAATATATACAGTTTAAATATTCTTGCACACAGGTACAAAACTAAATGTATAAAATCAATTTTGCAAAGTTGTCTGTACAATAAAAAATTTTTAATAGAAAGCTGGAAACACTTCGAGGTCGATCAATAGGAGAATATTTGAATAAATCATGCTTGATCCATTGTTTGTAATAGCAGAATATTGGAAATAACCTAAATGATCATTATTAGGAGAGTAGTGAATGATACATTCATATAATGAAATGTCACACAACCATTAAAAATAATAGAGAAGATCTATGATGCTAATACGGAAAGATGTACCAGATGACAATGGGGGGGAAGGAGCTTACAGAACATCGTGTATACTATGGTCTCCATGTGTGTGTATATGGTTGTGTGTCTTTGTGTATGTGCACATGTTGAATGTTTAAAGTTTAATACATCCACTAGAATGTACATCCTCGTGAGGGAAGGAATTTGGCCTGTCCTGTTCACCAACATACTGCTACATCTCTACGTCACATAATAGAGACACAAAAGCCATGATGAATGAATGAATGAATATGTGTTAGTACAAGCATAATTTAAGAGGTGTAGAGGGATACACACCAAATTCATAATAGGTAGGCATAGGAGTAGAGGACAAAGAGACTAAGAAAGTGTATGTTGACCTTCTACAATGTTGGAATATTTTTAGAATATTTTTCAAAAGATTTTGTCAGGAAAAAATTAAAATATTTTCAAACTACAATAAAACTGCAAAATGGAAAGCCATGTTGTGACTCCCATTTGCATTTAAGACTGCAGAATCTGTCACAAAGATCTACATAGCCTCTTCCATCCTGCCCCGTTTCCCTCTTCTCCCAGCTCCTGCTGGAAAAGAGAGAGAGGAGGATGAGCTGAGCAGTCACAAGGAACCAGCTTCTCTTCCAAAGCTGGTGTTACTGTGCACTTGGTGGGGCTAACTTTAGCACTCTTGAATTCTGACCTTGTGAAATACTCACCAGGAAAAGACTCACAAGACGTCATCAAGGACAGCTCAGTGAAGGTGCCCATAGAGTCTGAAGCAGCAGTGAAGAGGGAGGGGAGATGGATGGACACATTAAAAATGAATAGAAAGTATATTCAAGGACTTCCGGTATAAAATGGTAGGTTGAATTCACCTGTTTGTCTTCTCTCCTTCTCAAAACCCCACGAAAATGACAGTACAGGGATTAAAGAATTATAAACTCACAAGGACAAAGAGAGTGGGAGAACAGAAAATGACAGGAGGGAAATGTCAGCCAAATTTTGAGAAATGGAAGGGAATGGGATAAATAAGTGACAAGTGGTTGAGGTTCCACCACTTTCCCATCAGCCAGAGACTGGGTGGTGGGATGCCAGTGTGAAGCCAATTCAAGCTCCAGGATCCGGGAAAGCTTCACGACCAGGAGGCACCAGACAGACTTCGAGTGAAATCAGGAAAACTTTAAGGCATTCCTCCCCTCCACCTTCCTCCTGCAGGAGAGAAAGACTACAGACAAAACCAGTCACAAAAGAAAGTGAAAGTGAGGGCCCTTTAGGATACAAGCAAACACACTGACAAGTCCTTTCTCTGCTCAGCTCCCAGTCTGGGCTCCTGCTCAATATTCATCTCCTTCCCAAGTGAGAGATTCACTGTTTCCATTGCGGGGGGGCGGGGGCCTGCTCTGTCCAAGAGGGGGGAAAAAACCCTACAGATACTGACATTTTGTGATCCTTCATTGAAACAGGCAAATCATTGCCCATTGTCCCCGCTCCGAGCCTCACCAGTCAACACGATCAATCCTAGACATAAAGCATGGAGTCTGCTTTGAGTGCCCCATTTTGAAACAAAAAGGGAAACATCACCATATAGTTGATCAAAACCTCTAAGATGAAATTCAGAGATAAAAACAAATAGAGGAAAGAAGGAAATGTGAGAAAACAAAGACTATATATAATGTGCAAGAAAAAAATTAGAGGCACTTACATGGCTCAGTCAGTTGAGAGTCTGACTCTTGATTTCATCTCAGGTCATGATCTCAGGGTGGTGAGATCAAGTCCCAAGTCAGGCTCCATGCTCAGCACAGAGTCTGCTTGTCCCCCTCCCTCTGCTCCAGCCCCTGTTGTCTCTCTCTCTCAAATAAATAAATAAAATCTTTTTTTTAAATGTCCAAAATACTGAAATATCTTCAGAAAGATATGGTGTGCGTGACTACAATGCCTAAAAAGGAGAGCCCAGGGGACAATAAATAGTTCTGGAAATTAGAAGATACAGTGCCGCAATGAAAAATTGAGATTGTTTGGAAGATGATGACGAGAAAGCTCCCAGAAAAGAGAATTTTTTAAAAAAAAAGATAGACAAGGGAGAGAGAAAATATTAAGAATTAAAGATTCCAAATAATAGGAGTTTTAGGAAACAGTAATAACAAAAACTTAAAAGAGAAAAGGAGAAATAACATAAGAAATTAATCAAGAAAATTTCCCCAAATGGAAGAATACCAGTTTCAAAGACCCATCAGTTATCCACCTCTGTAACTGAGAAAAGTCCCACATCAAATTATACCATCATAAAATTTCAAACCCCAACAACTTTCCAGAGAGAGATTTTTAAGAAGGTGTAAGAAAAGCACCATCACAGTTTGCTATTCTGCAAACTGAAAGACAGCACATTTCTTCAAAATGCAAGGGTATTTCTTTCCAACTGAGAATTCCATAACCAACCAAGTTATTATTTTGTTGTGAACAATAGAAAAACATGTATTTTCAAGCTTGCAATATGTCAAAAATTGAAATCTCAGATCGCCTTTATCCAGAAAAAGGAGAGTTTTTTTCTTTTCTTTTCTTTTTCCCCCTCTCTGGGCATGAATCAACCCGGAGACGTGCAGAGAGAGAGCGGGGGAGGGAAGATGGCATCCTGACGTCACTACTGAGCCCCGGACCCAGAAGTCGGAAGTCAGGGCCGCACCACTGTCTTTGGTTCACTCTGGCAAATGCAGCCTCTACTAGTTAGAGCCTATCTCACTCTGCTTCTCAAAGTATTTTTTTAGTTGTGCCAACCAATATTGATCTTTCTCTTTCCTGACCACGGGTTGTTTTAGTTTATAATATTAAATCGATGACTTACTTTTTATTTCTAAGTCCTCGTTTCTTTGGCATGTAGGCTTTACATTTCTCTCCTGTGCTTCCCGGTGGGTTAAAACTACTCTTGAACCAGAACAGTAAGCATTCTTGTGAATTCTTCTCTCCCTCACACCCCCATAGGCCACCATGTTGATTCCATCCCCTCTCCTTGCTCCTCCCACCTTCTCTCACCTGGATTCCTATGGATCTTATTTTCAGCTTCCTTCCTCCGGAATCAGTTCTCCACACAGCTGCCTAAGAGACCATTCCAAAACGCCAATTGATCATGACCCTTTTGCCTGCTTGACATACCTTCATTTCTCTCTCAACACCAGCAGGATAAAATCCGAAGTCCTTAACATATCATGCAAGATTCGGCCCGACTATCTCCCTCCCCTTTCCCACCTGAATCCACCTGAAATCACTTAGAGCTATTTCACACCCTACGTCCCACCCCACCTGGTTCCATTAGTCTGACAAATGCCCATTCATCCTTCTAGAACCGGCACGAATAAGTCCCGTTCTGTGAAACTCCATGAATACTTCTCTGACAGAGCATTTCCTATATGTTTTACAACCTTGTGTTATGTGCCAGCTTCCCACATGAGCTTCCCAAATGAGGAGTTTATTTCTGTATCCCAAAATTCAGGTAGGCTTTGTCCTTAGTAGATAATAAATATTTGTTGAAGGATCAATGAGTTCTCTTCTAGAACCTAATTCCTAGTACTTTTGTGAAAATAGACCTCAATAGGTATTTAACAAAATAAATAGAAGGTTCTCTATTACCCATTACTCTGGTGTGGCTAGTATAATATGACTATTTTCCTTGAGGAAATTACCTCTCTGGCTCATGAAGGTTGACTGTTAAATTGTTAGCAACTTCCTAAACTGTTTGAGATTATGCAGATAGTTTGAAATCAACCGTGCTGTGAGTATTTACACATGAAAATGTCCCCTGCCCCCACCCCCAGAGCCATTTGCTAAGTATTTACCAGCTCACCCACTGTCTCAGCCCATATGGTTTGACAGGAGTTGACCTCCTACCTGTAACCAGCTCAGCCTGGCCACTCAGGGTAGTCCAAGCTTTCCGGCCACAGTGATTGGTTCATAGGTGAGCACACTACTTTTGCCTAACCATAGAGACTCTCCTAGGACTGTTGCTGAAGCCACTGAAGGTTTCCAGGCTCCCTGACCTATACAGGACTAGATCCCAGGACCCTGAGATCATGACCTGAACCGAAGGCAGGCGCTCAACCAACAGAGCCACCCAGGCATCCCTGTTGTTTTATTGTCACTTACAGTTGGACGTATCCTGACTTATATATAGCCTGTCTCCTACAGTTCCCGAGTATTTTCCTATAATGGGGAAGGCACTTCTTCAGAGGATTACCTTGCTCAAATCAATGAGCCTGCCTTGGGGACTGCCTCTAGACATGGACCAAGGTCCCCAGCAGCTGCATGGACTCCATGACCTGCCCTTCTTGATCACAGCTGAACCTCGCCCTCCCCTATATTTGCAAGTTTCAACTGGAGATGTTGGTGCTAAGCCACATTACTGGGAACACTTGAGAGAGAAGAGCCATAATCCTAACTAAGTCCCCCCTAGCTACCCAATGGCTGCTATGCCCATGGCTGCTTCCTTGATTTTGTGGAAAACCTCGATGAATGCCTTATTTTGGCTTAAGTTATTCAGATCTGCCTTCTACTCACTGCACTAAAAGAATCATAACTGAGACTTTCCCAAAGGGTAACACGGGAGCCAGGGGGAGTCAACACAGTTCCCAGTGGTATAGGAATGTCTTACTTCTAACAATTATGTATTTATTTTTCACATCTATTCAGAAAAATGTACCTAACACATCTAAAGAGATTTCATGGATATCGTTACTTGAGATGAAGCCAAAACAGGTACTTTTTCTTTCAATCTGTCAATTTCAAGAAAAACATCCAATAACTGTTGGCAGGCAAGCAACAGGAACCAAATCTGGTTTACTTGGGAGCCATATAATTCTTGGCAAGAAATCAGGAAGTCCCCCAAACTGAGGGAAAATCTAGAAAAAGGGGCTGGGAAAAATAAATAAATAAGCAGGAGCCAAGGAAAGCTGTGTCAGAGGAATTAGAGAGACGTTCTCATGAAGATATTCTCTCCAAGTACCGTGACCACAGCTACTACTAGACTTCGCTGCCACTGGTTTCACAACGCTGTCCAATGACTTTGCCACAAATTCTTTCGAAATGAAGTATTTCTATGTGCTCAAGGTTTGAAGAACAACAGGGCATGATGTGACCTGAGCCAAGAGGCCACACCTGTACCACAGTGAGAAAGGAGAGAGAACACTCAACCACTTACCCAAGGGTCCCAACATGGCTGCCCATGGCAATCACCTGCCGGGCTGTAAAACACGCAGCTTCCTGCCTCCCCCCCAGAGGTTCGGATTGTATTGGTCTGAAGGACAGGCTGGCCATCAGGAGCTTTTAAAGGTGTCTAGGGGATTTTATTGTGCAGCCTAGGTGGGAAACCAATGGGCTAGTTCATCCGGCTTCCATAGTGGGCAATCTTATTCTCGAAGGGAGCTTGGCTTTATCTGAACGCCCTCCTTTCCTGCATTCCACGATTGATTTCCTTGCTCTCCTTACATGCTCTAGAGCTAATGCTGTTTTCCGCTCTTTCAATTATGCGATTTCCTTATCTTTATACTATTGAGAATACCTTACAAGATTTCTTAAACGGCAACTAAATTTATCTGCCTGTCATTTTGTTTTCATTATCCATGATAGCAATCTCTCTCATAGCTTATGAGAACATATTAAGTGATTGGTTTTAAACAAACAAACAAAATTCCGCCCAGTCAACATTTGTCCCAGGGTGGAGAGGCGGCTCGTTGCCTCCATGTTTTGCACACGATACGCATCCGACTTGAGGAAAGACTTCTCTCCTGAATCTATGGATGTTTGTTCTTATCTACTGTTCCCTCCTTATCACTAGTAACGGTGTGCTGTTTTCTGGAACATGACGCGGTAACCCAAGTTTTGCTCCGTAATGAAAGCAATAATTCTGAAAGGATGCCGAAGGAATAAAGATGCATGGTAATTGTCAAAAGTTCTTCGTTTTGAAGGCAAAGAGGCATTTGCTCATCGTGGTTGACAGCTGATGGCTTTCAGCTGTAGAATGTCTATAAAAATAATAAGAATTTTAACTACGTAACTTCTGTCTTGCTTTCAGATGAGAAGATCAACAAAAGGAGGTCTGGATCTATGGAATGCATGAGGAGATCAACCTCAAAGTCACATCAAACCGGGGATGCCTGGGTGGCTCAGTTGGTTAAGCGGCTGCCTTCGGCTCAGGTCATGATCCCAGCGTCCTGGGATCGAGTCCCACATCGGGCTCCTTGCTTGGCAGGGAGCCTGCTTCTCCCTCTGCCTCTGCCTGCCACTCTGTCTGCCTGTGCTCGCTCGCGCTCGCTCTCTCTCTGTGACAAATAAATTTAAAAAAATTTTTTTAAATATAAATAAATAAATAAATAAATAAGTCATGTCGAACCGTAGCTATGATTCCTGGCGATTAGCCATGTGGGTTCCAGCCTGCCACCTGCTCCAGAGTCAAAATCTGATGACGCAGTTGGTCTGTCTTTGCCGGCTCCTAGAACCCAGGGTTTCCCCACCTCGGCTCTACTGACATTTGGGGCTAGATAATTCTTTGCTGTGGGGGGGCGCCCTGGGCACTGGAGGATGCTTAGCAGTATCTCTCTACGCAAGAGGCCAGTAGCACACATGCCTCCCCGCCAAGTGGTGACTTTGCCAAATACGCCCAGAAGGCAACATCCCTCCCAGCTGAAAAGCCAGGTCCCAGCCCCCATCCCAATTAGAATCACCTGGAGAGCTCAAATGCCTTGACCTCCGATCCCAGTAGACTCAGAATCCCTGCCACGAAGACCAGGCATCAGCACCGGAAAAGCCGCTCAGAGGTTCTCAAGCACAGCTCTGGGTTGAGACTCTCCATCCTCACGCAACTCGCCATGGCGTTTCTTCCAGTCCTTCTCCAACACTTTCATAATCCGGCCCTCCACTTAGCAACACATGAGCAACTACTATGTAGAAACAATATTAGCTATCATGTCGAGTACCGTCTGGTGGAATTTGCAATTAATGAGGTCATGAGAGTGCAAGGGAAATAAATTGTTTTTCATATGTGAGGACATGTGGGAAAATACCTAGAAAGGAGACTTAAAAGGAGTAAGAGGAAATGAGTGCTGATCTGGGAAAGGAGAGCAAGGGAAGTTAATGGACAAGTGGGAGCCCCGGGAGCCCAGCAGGGGTAAATGTGCCCCCCACCTCTGAGAGAACATGAGAGGCCGGGGGCACTTTGATTTTTTAAAGCTCCTGGTATATTTTTAAATGTAAGGGGTTACAAAAATTACCATGTATATTTAGCATTTAACTTCTTTTTAAATAACGACTTTATTATAATTCATACCATAAAAATCCACCATTTCTAAGTATACAGTCCAGTGACTCTGAGTATATGCTCAGAGTTGTGCTATCATCACCACTGTCAAATTTCAGAATATCTTCATCACCCCAAAAAGAAACCCCCACCTATTAGCAGTCACACCCCTCCCCATTCTTGCAAGCCCCTAGCCCCTGGCAACCAGTAATTTGTTTTTCATCTCTATAGACTTGCTCATTCCAGACATTTCCTACCAACAGGATCCTGCAATATAGGACCCTTTTGTTTCACTACCTGGACAGCATCTCAAAACAAAACAAAGCAAAGTAAGAAGGAGAACAGAGCCATCCTCCCAAGACGTAATGAAACTTGGTGCCTAAGAGATTTTGGCATCAGACAAAATTCCACCCACATTAATTCCTGTACCTCTAGCTGGATGGTCTGGAGCAGACCCAAAAGCCTCCCCAACAACCAACCCACTGCCCAGATCTCATACACAGAGCCTGGAAAGGCTAAATGGACATTGTCCTAGGCCCTGCAGTTTTGCTAAAAAGAGAAAATGGAAAGTCTCAGACAGCTCCTAGGAAAGATATTTCCTTCTGTGATCACAGAGAGGTGCTTAGAGAAAACACTCTGCCCCTTGTCCTCCACCCCTTTCTTCCCTCGAAGAATGCGTGAAGGCAGGAACCTTGGACACACGGCTGCCATATTGTGACCATGAGGGAAAGGCCAAGAAAATCATAGACGTGTCAGCCCAAATTCTGACACTGTTGAGCTACTGAACAGGTATTAATAACTGCCTTCTCACAGATTGGTATGCCCAAAAAAAACAAGCCTTCTGTGTCTAAGCTACTACTTCTTGGATTTTGGTTACTTGAAGCACCAAGTATCCTTGACTGAGACAGAAAGTTTTTTCATTTCTATGCAGTTCATGTGTTGGTGGGTAGAGCTCCCTCACCTGTGAATCAAGAATCCCTTACCATGCTTAAACATAGAAAGCAGCTTCCTCTTGGGAGTGTCTCTTTCCTTTCAGTGCAAGCTCTTGGGACTAGTGTCTTGTTCCCTTTTAGATATGGGCATGTTAGCCATCCTATACTCATCAGAAACCCCTCCCTGGAATTTGATTATTGAATGGAAAGTTACTGGAGTTCATTCCTTCTGGTGAAAGAGGGCTGACTAATTACACTCCTCCCAGCACGGGGCTGTTCCCATGTCACCCATATGTACATTCATTCCTTCAGTCCAAAAAATATTAGGGAGGGACTAATATATGCAGACGTGAGGATGTGGAATTGAAGAAAAGAGATGAATTTAAGTAACTTGTATCCAAGGAAAGGGAGTTAGACTGTAAACAGGTCGGTGCCTTATATAATACAGGTGGTGATGTGGCCACAAAGAAAAATAACATGGGATAAAAGGGATAGACAGTGACAGGAAGGGGGGAAAGGTGGCTCCTATTCTAGAGGGTGAGCAGAGAAGACTTCGCCGACAAAGCTGTATTTAAGTAAAGAGGCTCTGGGAAGAGTGTTCCACATGGAAGGTAGAGCACATGCAAAGGCACTGGGGCAGAAGCATGCTTGGTGTATTAAAGCAACAATGAAAGGGAGGTGAGTGTGGCTGGAACAGAAGGATGGAAGGGAAAGATGATGAATGAGAAAGCTGGAGAGCTGACAGGGACTGGATCAGTCAGATCAAGCCATTTACTAAAACATGAGAAACTTTTAGAAGGAATGATGTGATCTGGCTTAGGTTTCAACATTATCCCTCCAGACCACCAGTGAAGAGAAGGAAGGCAGTAAAGCCACTGAGAGAGGGATGACAATGTTTTAGGTGAGAAATGATACAGTTAGACCAGGCTATACCTGTGGGGTATATGTAGGGCAAATGTAGGTCCTGTTTGCCAGGGTGGAGAATCCTGAGAAGGACGTTAAGATGGCGGTCATCACTGAGGGTTCCGCTTTGTAGCACAAAGTCGGTTCCCTCAACCTTCCCTTTGATTCAGACCTCCCAATATTCTTCCAGTAAACTCCCTTTGACTTAAATTAACCACAGTTCTTTTTTCTCTCATTATAGCAACCAAAGCCTCTTAAACAATAAAACAGGCTAAATCAGCTTTTCTGTGTCTGCCCAGGACACGAAACGCCCTTCTGACCATGTCCTGAGCAACAAGCCACAAATTCACAAATGAACTTTTGGATGCCACCTATTTCTCCGTTCGAGGCTGATTTTTCCTCTCATGGCATCTCTCCTCGGAGAGACAGTTTCTGCCAGTACAAGGTGGGGAAGTGTCAAATACTATTAAAACTTGATTGCTAATTCAAATGCTATTGTGCTTGATATGCTTGTCATGTACAAGTGCACAATGTAGCTTAATAAAATTGATAGAACTCCCTTTGAAGATATTTTTGTCACAGAGGCACTCAATAAAACTGTTTCCATCAGGCTCTTCTGCCTCTTCGATATTTTATTAGTGACACATTTTCATGAACTAGTCCGGGGCCTAGCAAGGCGTGTTTTGCAAAGAATGTTGGAGGGGGAAGGAGGAGTGCTCAGATTTTTCTCTTTATTTCCTATAATTAGGAAGACCTCCACCAACTGCCTAATGATGCGGTTCGTCTGGGTCACCGGAAAACCGAATCAAAGCTTTTTTTCTTCAGAGTCATGTGCGATCAAATAAATAACCCACAGAGGTTGCTGTAACTAACTCAAAATAGCTCATTGTAAATACCAAGTCCAAAAATTAATCTGTTCGGGGAAATGTTCCTTTTCTTCCTGCCTCCATTCAACCAGTGTTTTCAGCCTGGGACTCGAGGGAACTGCAGGTTCAGTACCAAGATGGCGGAGCTTGGCTCCCACCTTTGGCCATGGTCAGCATGGAATAGGGCTAGGTAAGTGATTTCTTAGTGGTAATACTGACCAGCCACGGAGGGATACCGACCTGAGTTCAAAGCCAGGTGGTTTGGGGAAATCGCATTATCCTGAAGCTCAGATCCCACACCTATAAACTGGGGACAAGATACTATTACTACTATGAGATTTAGTACTCTTTTGACTGTAAGTGCAGAAAACTTAATCCAAGGAGACTTAAGAAGGAAAAAAGACATTAATTGACTCAAATACTTCAACATGTTGAAGATCGGCGTGCCTGGGTGGCTCAGTAGGTTAAGCAGCTGCTTTCAGCTTGGGTCATGATCCCAGGGTCCTGGGATCGAGCCCCACCTCAGGCTCCCTGCTCGGCGGAGAGCCTGCTTCTCCTTTTCCCTCTGTCTGCCGCTCTGCCTATTTGTGCTCTCTCTCCCTGTGTCAAATAAATAAATAAAAATCTTAGAAAGAAAGGGAGGAAGGAAGGAAGGAATAAAATGCTGAAGATCAAGCTGGCTTCTCACCCAGACTGATTTGGGGGCTCAGAAATCTCTTCAGAACCTGGTAGCCAGGTTTCTTGGCTCCGACCGCCCCCTATGTCAGCTACACTCTCAGGATGACCGGCTCCCTATGATGGCAGGATGGTGGCCAGCTGTTCCTGCCTATATGTATTTTTCTAATGAAAATAGAACACCCCTCCTCAGCCATGTGAACGATGGCAAAAACTGTGTCAGGTGCCCATCCTTAAATCCATCCCCAAATCAGAGCACACACACATGATGGACCTATACATGGTGTCACATCACTCAGGTCACACAGCTTTGGGGTTCTGCCAGAAGCACAACAAGAGAGCGGGTATCAGAGCACTGTCTCCCCTGTGCCCTCAGTAAGGCAGGACCTCAGCGGACCGCAGGGGAGCTAGAAGGAGTAGGTTTTGATGTTGAAAATTCTGAAAACAAAAGATACAGCCCTCCTCATCCTTGTCTCCTAAAGCTCACTGATGTTTCAGGTGTGGGTTTAAATCAGTTTGGTTTTAGTCTTAAATTCAAAGTGATTCAACAGGGGAGAAATAAAAAGATAAATGAAAGAGACCAGTAATCTTCTTACAGCAATCACTTGCCTTTTTGCTTTTCTTATCTTTTCAGGGGCTGTTTTGGTTTGGGGTTTTGTTTTTGTTTTGTTTTAGTTTTAGTTTTCATTTTAACGCAGCTGGACTGCGTCTGAAACAGCCCCTTACTCCAGCAAAATCTGGGATTCAGGCTTACCAGATTTCAGATTTACTGCCTTCAAGTCCCCCCCAAAGGATAATTATTTGTAAACGGCTTTATTTTTCAGTTCTGATACCTCCCTGTAACTCATGCATTTGCCTGTAAATTAGTGCACTGAGAATGACTTCTCACTCAAGGCACAATGAAAACATGAGAAATGGGTTTTAATAAGCAGGGCTTGAAAGGGGATCCGAGGGAGAGAAGAGAGGCACTCGGTTCACATCAGAACACTGAAAGGGTACAGGAATCTCAGTAATTACTCTGTCATGGAACCTGTGTCTATGGATTGCCAGTGTTTAGCTAACTAGAAAAGTCTTGCTGCATGATTAAATGTCATTTACATAAAGTATGAATTACACACAATAGGAACGGAAACTTCATTTTCTCATAGAAATCTATTTTGGGTTTTTGTCTCACAAAAAAAATAATGATGGTTTATTTTGCAGAGTCAAGTAATAGAGAAAACCTGAAAAACTCTCTCATAGCCTCAACCTAGGGGGAAAACTACTTATCACACATCCCTCTCGGGCTGATTTTTGTATCTATTTACGCAAGCACACACACATTTTTCAAACAAACATGGCATCGCATGATAATGCTAGGGGCAGGGAACATTTATTCTCTCCTCGCCATGTTTCCCTGCAGAGGAGCCACTATCGTTGTAACACCCTTGCTCCCGCCCCGCAGAGGAGGGCACTCACTGATGGGCCGGTGACAGTCATTGGTCCGCATCGCTCACACGTGGGAGGAAACAGATTAAAAAGCTACGTGCAATTTGCTCCCTTTCTTCTCTGCCTCAGCACCACGCCACCTCTGAGTCAGCAATCTCTGATAAGTGTAACTTTTCCCCGGGGTAGACTGAACCAGGTGGACCCACTTCTAAGCTACATCCCCCCCAAAAAGTCTCATCAACAATAAAGCTGTGTCATCTCCATCTGTCTGACTTCCTGCCTGTCCAATTATTTCCCCAGATAAATTCCTGGAAACTGTTAGATCAAGGCACACGGATATATAAGGTTAATACACACACACACACACACACACACGGTGCCAGCTGTCCTTCCAGAAAGTCTATGGCATGGATCCTCAAGGGTCCACTTTCCCACACGTTTAAAAGCAGGGAACATTTCCTTTTTACCATTTCCCATCTCTCTCTGAAATAAAGACATCTGATTGTGTTTGCAATTTTGTTAATCCTGAAGCTACCTCATTTTTCAGAAGCTTAATGCATTCTTTTATGAATCGTCTGAGGAACTGAACTGTATTACAGCCAACGTTCTGATGGGCACGTGTTCGATGTCAAGTTACATCACGAATACCTCACCTGCCTCTTCTCCCGCCATCCCTCAGGTGGACTCCTCCCAAAAATCGGGACTCGGAGTTGAGACAGAAGTGATCTCTGGCTATCTGGGGTAGAAAAGGAATTTAATAAAGGGCATTTTAGAGTCAGAGAATCCTCATGAGGGACAGAGAACTTGGACTTGGAGGCAGCTCAGCCAGGAAGAATGCCCACAGTGGCCTGCAGAACCGCTCCAGGGGACCACCAGTATCCCTCTCAAGACCCAGACCCTGTAGCTTACGGCACCTGCATCACCATGTGGGCTTGGGACACTGTCCTCAAGCCCCTGTAGCTGCTGCCTCCAGAGCCCAGACAGGGCTCCCGCTTCACCCGCCGGAGTGGACTCTTGCAGCGCGTGATGCCTCACCAGGTGGAATCCCAGGATCTCCTGTGGATGCCGGACTATGGCTGTCCTCGAGCGGCCAGAGAGGCTGGGAGGATAAGCCTTCTATGGTAGGTGACAGAGACTTACAACATGAAGAATCCCTCATGTCTAGAAAAGATGGGAAAGGGGTTTGAGCAGCCAGAAGAAATGCCAAGTGTCCCCCCATGAGGCTTGGGGATGGGAACCCCATATTATGTACCTTTGGATCTTCTGAAACTTTCATGTTCTATCCAGTGCAGGCAACTGAGTCCCTTCTCACCCCCCAGTACGCCCAGTGTTCCACATGCAAAACCTCCCTCTGAGATGCTCTCTCTCTTCTGCCTGTCCAAACCCTGTCGGTCCGGGCGACACACCATTAAAAGTCATGCTTGAAATATATCCCAGATTCTGAGGTTTCAAACTATCTTTGGTAAGAAAACATCAACTTGCCTTCTGCTTCTTTCTTGCTAGATTTAGGAGGAGACATTTGGCCCATTCTCCTAGGAAGGATGACTTTCACCAGGACGGAAGACAAATATCCTGAAACAAACACAATCGCTATCTTCCTGGTGCATAGAATCCTAAGAAAACGTTTGCTTCGGGAATGAATAGAAACGTCTTCCTTAACCGAGAATTCTTCCTGCCATCCCTCGCTACTTTTCCTGCACCTGAATGATGGAGCCCTGTGGAGAAAAAATCGCCTAATGGTGTTGATTGATGTCTTGACAAGTGTAGAAGGCTGTGAGCATGTTTTGATAGGTAAACTCAACTTGTTTGACTTTGTCTTTGCTACACTGGGTGGCGCCTCCCAGAAATGGTGATCAGACGGTTGTGTATCCCAGGCACAGAGCTGGAGGAGTGGGGACGTCAGTTCAGTTCCGAGCGGTGGCAACTGCCAAGTCCTTTCAACGGGCGGTGGAGCCCCACCTCAAGGCGGGCAGGGAGGGTCTTCTGCCTCTACTCTTCCTGGTTGGGCCAATCACACTGAAAGCTTCCATAACTGGCACGAGTGGGCCCCTCCATTACAAAATACACCCTGGAAAAAATACCCAAAAGAAATGTGTCAAAACATATTAGTGGTTGCCCTTGGGAGGTTGGATTCATGGGCTATCCTAAGCGCTTTGTGTTTTTAAAATTTTTCTGTCCCTCGCTTGTCCCACCTGGGATTACGTTTAGTTAATGTTTTACCTTATTACACCCTGCCGGGGGCACCCATCATTGTGCGCACGTCCTCTGTTGAACTCTCTTATTTCAAGCCGTGACCCTCCAGCCGCTCATACAGGTTAGGTACTGCAACCAATGTTCACAGAATTGAATTCTCTTTTTTTTTTTCTTTAACCAAGGAAGACTTACCTTATCAGAATAATGGTCTCCAATGCCACTTATCGCTAGGAAATTCCATCAGTTTGGACTTGGCATATCCTTGAGGAAATGGAGGCCGAAATTTTCCACAAACTCCACCCCCTGGAGGGCCCCGTTCTCACAAGCTTCAGGGGATGCTCGCAGAAACTTCTGTGACCCTCTTCCAGATCAGAGTTTTATTAGGTGATAACTGGGGGGTGAGAAGTGGGAGAATATGACTCTGACAGTAGAAATGCTGACAATAAAAAAATGTAAGCTTGCTCTGTGACCCAGACACCCCCTGGAGATGCGGTCTACGGATCTGCCCACATGGGCTCCAGGGATATGTAAGCAAAGGTGTCTTCTGCAAGGTTGCTTCAAAGACTTTAAAAACCGGACACAACCTCATTCTCTGGATAAATAAAGGAAAGTACATCCGTATAGACAATGGAACATTCTCCAGTGATTATAAAGAATGAGGTAGATCTATAAGTATTGAAATGGAAAGATCACTACGGCAATTGCTAACTGGAAAAAGCAACATATCAATACATAGATTATGATTCCATTAGGTAAAAGTAATAAAAGCTAACGGTTTCTTTTTAAATTTCCCATGTACATAGGAAATATCTAATGTATACACATTTACATGTGAACAGCGGTGACTTCTGGAGAAGGAAGAGGATTTTCTGGAACGGATAAGAAGGGACATAATGTTTACCTCCACATTACAAATTAAACCACAAAATATTTGTTGTTCGAATCTTTATCAAAGCCTACGTTCCTATGTTAATGTGTCACTATAAACATTTTTTAAAAAGAATTGTAATTTCAGCACAAGGTTAGAATTCACAAGCGTGTTTAGATGAAGACTTCTGGAGAACACCGTGGAAACCCATTTATTAAACTTGAAATAACGAAATTTTGCATGCCTGCTTTATGTCAATATCTTATTAAACTATAGCCTTAAACTGTAGCAGTTTAAGGAAAATGTAATGCAGTGAAATAAGTTGAGAAACTCCTATTGATTGGTTTACTCTTCTTTTCTGAAAACAGGGGAAAGTCATAATTTATTTCTAAAGGTGGCCTCCCCCCGTTACAAAAACAACAGCGTTTCCTACAGTGTAGTGTGAGAAGCCCGGATCCAAAGAGAAAGGTGAAGGATCTGTGAGAACAGGAATCAAAGAAAAAGCAGGCCATGATTTCATGGATGTAAGACAAAACGATCTAAACAGACTGAAGTCCTGAAAAACAAATTAAAAGAACGTCCTGATAGATAACGAAAATCGCTCCAGAAAAGCCAGCAGAATCCCCTCCTTGCCCATCTAGACCACACGGTCTCCCTTAGTCATTCCACAAAAGATCTAAGCAGACGGTATTAATATTTACAACAAATTTTCTTTGTGCAGTAACATATATAGAGAAACAATAGCCAAAATACCTTTGGGATTACAATAATTTAAACTTATATCTTTTGCTTCTGTTGTACCATAATACCACGGGGATTTTATACATATTGAAAGATCCAGAATCATGTTATACTTCTTAAAGTGGAATTTCACACATATAAGCCAAAAATAAAACAATGTCTGGGAGAAAATTTCATAACATGCTCAACAAGAATTGTATCAGAATTCATAGCCCTACACTCATTTTTTTTTATTATTTTTACAAAAAGGAGGACAATGTTAAATATACGGCTAAAGAGCGCCCTCTAGTGGGATACAGTGGGAACTCAGAATCTGACCCATTTCCGGAAATGTTGCCTCTCAGAGTTGCTACGCATAAAATTGACTGCTTCAAACACACGGCTTCGAATCACAGCATTCTTTATTAAAGCCACTGCATTATTTTATTTTTCTGCTTTTCAGCCATTAAATTAAATGCAGTTGATTAGTCTTGAAAATAGCTTTTTCTTCTTGCAGCACATCAAGGCTTGAAACAGCCATCAATTTTTCTGATCAAAATGCCCTTCTTTGTTTAAGAATCTTTGAATGCAAACATGACTGCAAATGAATAGGAGATGGGGACACACCTGTCCCTTTTAAAAACTTCTCTTCTTTGGCCTCCAGCACAAATCCGCTGATGCTTCCTTGTGGTTTGATGTAGACAATGATAGAGATCAAATTAAAATCCCTCTCAAGCTAGAAGAGAGAGGTGCTGAGGAAACCTGCCACAGCAGATTTCAGGAAAGTGCCCAGGACCAGCGATCTCTATACAACCATTAATCATAGTTCATCTCTATTCGGTGCCACTCAAGCAAAGGGCGAAAGACTTCAGAAGCCTAGCACACTAAGCAGTTTAACACTCAAAAAGTCGGCAAGAGGAGTTTCCCTAAAACAACAAGGTTCTCAAAGAAATCCAGGAACAATGAACTTGTGAAGCAAGAGAGAGTTTCGAGGTTATTTAACACAATCTCTCACCTCCATTTTTACCATATTAACAACCCATCTGTCCTTTACTTAAGGTTTATCTTTTAGGAGGACTTTTGTTTAAAGGACAATGAAGACCACACACTGCAGTTAGAAACTAACCACGAAAGTAAATAAAATTTTTAAAAAGAGTATTATTGGGGCACCTGGGTGGTTCCATCAGTTAAGCATCTGCCTTCGGCTCAGGGCCCTGGGATCGAGCTCCATGTCACTCTCTCTCTCTATCTCTCTCAAATAAATAAATACAATCTTTGAAAATAAATACAAAATTTAAAGCAGTATTATTACATTCTAGGAACTGGGGTTTGTACTTAGGCTGAGAGCTACTCAATTTTGTTTAAAAAGGAAAGTTTGCAAAGTATCAGAGATGTTCAGGAGAAAGCTGTACCCAGGAGAGACTTTCTTGTCCATCTTTCTGGAAGGACTGGACAGGAATCAGAAACCACCTTCTTACTGTAATTCAGTGTCCTTTGAAATTAGTGTTCAGCTGGTCAGAATGGCTAAAATTAACAACTCGGGAAACAATAGATGTTGGCGAGGATGTGGAGAAAGGGGAAGCCCCTTACACTCTTGGTGGGAATGCAAGCCGGTACAGCCACTCTGGAAAACAGTATGGAGGTTCCCCAAAAAGTTAAAGTAGCAACTGTGCTGCTGGGCATTTACCCAAAGGATGCAAACATAGCGACTCAAAGGGGCATGTGCACCCCAATGTTCATAGCAGCAATGTCCACAATAGCCAAACTATAGAAAGAGCCCAGATGTCCATCGACAGATGAATAGATAAAGAAGATATGGTATATAGATACAATGGAATATTACTCAGCCATCAAAAAGAATGAAATCTTGCCATTTGCAACAACGTGGATGGAACTAGAGTGTATTACGCTAAGTGAAATATGTCAGTCAGAGAAAGAAAAATACCATATGACTTCACTCATATGTGGAAATTGAGAAACAAATCAGATGAACATGGGGAAGGGAAAGAAAAATATAGTAAGATTAAAAACAGAGAGGGAGGTAAATCATAACTAGACTAGTTGCTGGAGGGGGGTGCGAGTACAGGGAAGGGGTAACGAGGGGATGGGCATTAAGAAGGGCACTTGAGGGAATGAGCACTGGGTGTTATAAGCAACTGATGAATCACCAAATTCTACCCCCAGAACTAATAATACTCTATGTGTTAACTAAATTGAATTTAAATTAAAAAAAAATTTTTTTTAAGATGCTTTTGAAAGGGGGCGCCTGGGTGGCTCAGTGGGTTAAAGCCTCTGCCTTCAGCTCAGGTCATGATCTCAGGGTCCTGGGATCGAGCCCCGAATCAGACTCTCTGCTCAGCAGGGAGCCTGCTCCCCCATCCAACCCGCCTGCCTCTCTGCCTAGTTGTGATCTCTGTCTGTCAAATAAATAAATAAAATATTTCTTTAAAAAGATGCTTTTGAAAGAAAGAAAGAGAGGAATGAAGGAAAGAAAGAGAGAAAGAAAGAAAGAAAGAAAGAAAGAAAGAAAGAAAGAAAGAAAGAAAGAAAAGGAATCTAGTGTTTGTTCACAGTTTGGGAAGGCCTCATCAAACCCCAGCTTCTCACAAGATTGGAGACAATAAGACTCAAGAAGGGAAAGTGCCTGCCCAGGGCTATTGCAGCTGACGTGGTTGGGTCCGCTCTCAGCCCCTCAGGTGTTTCCACTGCCATGTCTCCAGGGAAGCTCCCATCTCTTGGCTTGTAGCCTCTTTCTGGTGGTGGGAACCCACTCAACTGCTCCACTCAGAGCTGGCCAGATCCTGGAAAATTCACATCCCCAGGAGCAGTTCTCAGCCATGGACAGGTGAAAATTGGTGTGTAAATACCTTGGCTCCCTCTCCCCAACCTCGGGGAGGAGGCCTGTGTCCGTCCTGGGTCCCGGGGTTCCCACAAGGGATGAGGCTGCTGGTGTTCACGATGGTAACTGGCGCGATGGCGCATCTTCGGTTGGCTGTTCTCAATCCTAATCTCAGCGCTCCCTTCCTTTACGGGTGTTTCCTGGAGTCGCCCCTCAAATGATCTACCTCACTCAAATCTGTATCCTTAGATACAGGTTTGAGTATCCTTAGATACAGATTTGAGTGAGACTTGGAGAAACCCCAAATTAGGACAATTAAGTGCCCAATGAGCCATTGAGTACATTTCTCAAACCCAATTTTCCTACCTCCATGTCTTGGATGGTTTTTATCTGTCTCCTCCTCCCCAAGGTTACCTAGTCCCAAGGTCTTAGGACTAAGGGAGTTGTCTCTAAAAAGATGGTGGCTTGAAGTTATGAGGGTGCCGTCTAGAGGAAGACCGATCATTCTGGTTTGCCCAAGACTGAGGGGGTTCCCAGGAGGTGGGACTTGCAGGGAAAAGTCTAGAGCAAAGGGGAACCAGTTGGCCATCTAAGCCAGCTACCATCTTTCCTCTGTGGAGGGGGCCACACAGCTCTGAGTGCAGAGGCCCCGACCTCTATAACAAATAGGTAAACTCTGTAAGACATCTCTTCAACCGTGAAGCATCTGGGGTTCCCCAAACTGTGCTACGTAGTTAAGGGGCATAAAGGACAAGTCTCTACACCACTCGTTACACATTTCCTGTGTGTAAGGGAAAGTTTAGCACAGCAAATCTGCTTTTACAGATGTTCGAGTCCAAGAGGATGCTAGGGCATTTTAGCTTCTTTTTTTTTTTTTCTTAAAGATTTTATTTATTTATTTGACAGAGAGAGATCACAAGTAGGTAGAGAGGCAGGCCGAGAGGGGCAGGGAAGCAGGGTCCCTGCTGAGCAGAGGGCCCGATGGGGGGCTCGATCCCAGGACCCTGAGATCATGACCTGAGCTGAAGGCAGAGCCTTAACCCACTGAGCCACCCAGGCGCCCCTCAGCTTATTTTCTTAAATGAGTTCATTTAATAAAAATAAATAAATAAATAAGAGCACACATTTTATATATCCATGGCAACATCTTGTAATTTGAGGGGAACTGAGCTATACAGACAATACTAGAAATCATATATTTCTAGTTTTTTAGGTAAATTAAATGCAGTGATTTAATCTGCTAAATAGATCTCTAACTAACTGTCCTTCAGTAACTATTCTCCTTAACCTATCAAAGGTCAAAATTCCTATTTGTCAGGATAGCTGACAAATGGATCCAAGAATCTCCGTTAGGTGGCATATAACAGAAAGCACAATGCAACTACCCTATCTGGGAGGCCCTTGGTACATGGGGATGAAAATATTAAATTCCCGTGTCACTGCTGGTTGCGGGACACTGAACAATCAGAGAATTGTGCCACGTTCACCATCCGGGGCTGAATCCAATGGTGAGAAATGCAAACACAACCCCTGCCCTTGGGAGGCTTAGAGTCAAGAAGGTGAGATAGAGAGGAATTGAATAATCACACAAATAATATGTAATTACTGCAAGTGAGGTAAAACATATATTTTAGCACGTTATGTTCAGACATGTGGGGAAAACGTGCCTTTATTTTCTACAACTGATTGAGTCCCCCTCTCCAAACCCTGAGTCAATCCTGTCTGCGGGTGAGGAGAGCGCAAAGAAATGGAACTTAAAACTAGCTAACTATGGCATTTCAGTCCTTTCTGATTTAAACCCAGGCTCTTTTGGTTTAAAGCAGTAGGTTTCCATCTCTTCTGGCTAAACATTGCTTTCTTCTGGGTGTTTCCCACACCTGCCCTAGAAGATCAATTTCCTCTCTGGAAAGGGGTTTAGTTCTTTAAGAAATCGACAACCCAGGAAGGAAGCCTGTGTGAGTCTCTCCAGGATGCTATAGCAAATAACCAGAGGTCGGGGAGCTTAAACAAGAAACGCATCTCTCACAGTTCTGGAGGATGGGAAATCCAAGATCAAGGTGCCAATAGATCTGGTGTCTGGGAAGAAACTTCTTCCTGACTTGCTGCCTTCTCCATGTGTCCTCACGTGGCTAAGAGAGAGAAAAGAAGCAAGCTCTCTCCTGTGTCTTCTAGAAGGGTACTAATCCCATCCTGAGAGCTCCACCTCATGACCTAATGACCTTCCAAAGCCACCGTCTCCAAATACCATCTTACTGGGATTAAGGATTTCCATGTGTGAATTGTAGGAGGACACAAACCCTCAGTCTATAGCAGACCTTAATGATTACTCTGCCTGGCCCTTCATTTCTTGTTTTTGGGGACTACTCTCCATCTTTCTCTATTCATCATCACTGTGCCAGGCTCCTGGTCCATGGTCTGAATGTACGCCCTTCCACCCGAGTCTCAAAAATCAGGTCATACTCATATGTTGCAGGGTCACTAATGTAAACTTTCCCATTCAAAGTCAACAGAGTGTCCTTGTATTCTCTAACTGCATTATTTTTCCTCTAGAGCTTAGCTTTTCAACATAATAGCCGTGAGCCACACGTGACTAACTCAATTTAATAGTAATTAATTGAATTTAAGTAAAATTATAAATTCAGTTTCTCAGACACATGTATTCACATTTCAAGCACCCAACAGCCCATGTGGGGCTAGTGGCTACCATATTGGACAGTGCAGACATAGACCCCATGTCCATCATCACAGATGGTTCCACTGGACAGCCCAGGTCTGGAGCCCACAGTAGGGAAAAGCAAACAAACTTATCCATTAAGGTATCTCAATCTCTTCTAGTTTTAAGATAATCTCTCACTACTCGAAAAAAATCTTTTGAGTAAACTTCATTTTCCAAGACTTCTCCTCACTCCTTGTCCAGCAGATGGTGTCTAGATCAAAGTCCCCCAGAGATTCACAAAAGTATTGAAGGGGAAGCTGGACACCTGCAAACCCTGGCACTAGAGGAAATTGTTGCTCAGAACTTTAAGCTGCTGGCCTAAAGTCACAGAGCCAATGAAGGGTGGAATCAGGATTCAAATATGAGACCTCTGTCCACCCCCATTCCATTGCCTCATGCACCTGGCAGTGCAATAAATTTCCTTGCTTAAGAGCATGACTCAACAAAGTCTTGCAAAAATCTTCATAGGGGAACAGCTGTGCTAATTTGTCCTTCGTCCCCACAGTACAGAGGGAAAGAAATGTGTAGACCCAGTGGTTCCCAAATTGGTCAGGAGAAGCGGGCACCTGCTGCAGAAAAGGCCTAGGAAGGTTGGGCCATACATCCCAGACAAACCCATCTGGGGCCATTGTTCTTTGAGAGATCACAAAGTAGGCAGAGCAGCAGGAAGAGAGAGAGGGGAAGCGGGCTCCCTGCTGATCAGAGAGCCCAATGTGGGGCTCGATCCCAGGACCCTGAAGTTATGACCTGAGTCGAAGGCAGAGGCCCAACCCGCTGAACCACCCAGGTGCCCCTAGGACCATTGTTCTGAGGAGTCTTCTCCGTCGTACAAGCTTTCCCAGTACTAAGGGACTTTATTTCTATTAGATTTGCCCATACAATATCTAGAGAGCCTTAATCTTAACGTTGTAACTTCTCATTTGGGAATTAAATTTATTGAGCACATACTGCATGCCAAGCCCTACCTTCCCAAGATCATTATCTTACATGGTCCTCACAACAGTCCTTTGGAATAGATGTTGTCGTCCCCCATTCATAGGTATTTTTATCCCCCATTCATAAAGCTCAGAGTTTCAGTGATAGGCCAGGATGCATACATGGGGCTGTTTGATACTGAAGTCATGCTTTGCTACCAAAGGAAATTGAAATTGCCTTTGCAGATGTACCACCAAAGCAGAGGTCAAAACTGTGAGAACAGATCACAGCTCTGTCATTTACTCGCTGTGAGATTTGGGGCAAGTCATTCAGCCTCTCTGAACCCACCGTTTCCAATATATAAAATGGGGATGGTGATACCTGCTCACCACTCCAATACAGTGAATTAGAGATCCACGTTCTACGACTTAGAGTTCTTTGGTGGCAAGAAACAGAAACCGTCCGGCCACTGTAATTTGGCTAGCAAAAGCAAAAAGTAAGTTCACTGGAAGGATATTTAGAAGCCTCCAGGATTTATGGGAAAGCTGTAAAATCAGGCATGAACAAAGATCAGGAACAAGGAAGGACCTAACACAGCACACCCATCAGGGACCATTGCCCTCGGACCATCTTTCCATCTCTGAGCCATGCTCACTATTCAAAGTCCTGGGAGAGAAATCTGGTTGGCTGGCCTTGAGCCACCTGTGCACCCTTGGCTGCCCTGGAATAAGAAGTTCCGGGAAAAGGGCATCTGGGTGGCTCAGTCATTAAGCATCTGCCTTCGGCTCAGGACACAATCCCAGGGTCCTAGGATCGAGGCCCACATTGGGCTGCCAGCTCTGCAGGAAACCTGCTTCTCCCTCCCCCACTCCCCCTGCTTGTGTTCCTTCTTTGTCTGTGTCTCCCTCTGTCAAATAAATAAAATCTTTTAAAAAAATAAGAAGTTCTGGGAAGGGACCTCCTTGGTCTCTAAAGTTGGAAGTCAGAACACTCTGACCATGCTCATGGAGAAAAAATAATTTCAAAAAAGAAATCAGGATACAGCGAGAGGAGGGGCAGGCAAATGTTGAGGGGTGGGGAAGAGAGACAAATGTTGACTACAATATAAAAGGTCACACGAATGTAAAGTGGCGGTAAAAGGACCATTTTTCTTATCCTTTAGCGAGAAGCCCAGCTCTACACATTTTAAGTGAACAGCATTTGCTTCCCTGAAGGGCCTTTTCACATTCTTGGCTTCCAGCATTATAGGAAAAAACATATATTTCATTGCAAACTGAGGCTTTAAGTTTATCCTAAATCCAAAGTCTTCTTCCCAAAAGTATCAAGCACATACAGCAAAAGAGAAGTAAGTGTATGCTGAGCATGGGGAAATCCGTGGGCTTCATGACTTGTGCATGAAATTACTGATGATAAAAACGTAATCAGACAATCATGCCTTTTTAAGGCAAAAATCGTCGATCATGCAGCTAGGGTAAATGTGAGGCATGGCCATTCCGTTGGGAAAGAAATATTCTTGTTTAGGTTCAAAATAGAATGAATCATGGCCTGAAGTTCTAAGAACATAAATTTTACCATCATCAGTTACAAAATATGACTATTGAAAATGAGGCCAGTATGCAAAAAAAAAAAAAAGAAAGAAAGAAAGAAAAACAAATAAACAGACAAAAAAAAAACCCACATAGGTAGTTTCTCAAGAGGAAAGACTTCAAACATTAATGTAAATAATAATGTCTTAAAGTTTAAAGAAAAGTAACCAAGAAAGAAAGAGTTATGTACATTATACTTGACTTTCTTTTTTTTTTTAATGCCATTCCAGGAAAAATGTCTTTTCTTGAGCACAGATATAGAAGGTAAGAAATATTAGCAGATTTTATTTGCTTATGTCTCTTTAGTTTTTCTACCATAAAACAAGAAAAAACTAGAGGACTAATTAAAATTGTTTCATGCCTCATTCTATGTGGAAAATGTGACCCAAAGAAAGGTTTAAGAATAAGCAAATAATGTAATTAATATAGGTGTCCTACATCTGTGAATTTGCTGGAGGAAGAAGTGGGGGAAAGGTGGGGAGAAGAAGAAAGAACATGAAAACAAAGGAAAAAGAACCCAAATTTGTAGTGCTAACATAACACCTTTACAACTCAAAAAATTCTAATTTGGTTATGTTGTCAATGATAAAACCAAACTGTAGTAAGTCACCTCTGAGAATATGGAGAAAATGTTTACATGTTCATTTGACAATGTTGGAAGAATCCATTTAAACACCAGTTGAGGGGGTGCCCCTGGGTGGCTCAGTCCTTAAGTGTCTGCCTTCGGCTCAGGTCATGCATGATTCCAGGGTCCTGGGATTGAGCCCCATGTCAGTCTCCCCGCTCAGTGGGAAGCCTGCTTTTTGTGTTCCCTTTCTCACTGTGTCTCTCTCTGTCCAATAAATAAATAAAATCTTTAAAAAATAAAAAACACCAGTTGAATTTCAAAACCATTCAGCATTGCGTGAAGCAAACCTGTAAGATCACCTTTCCATTTCAGATCACATGTTTCTATCAACACAAGTGTACCCAATATGTGCCTAATTTCACCTAGAATGGTAACAAACTTTTAAGAAATTCACATTTTTTAAAATGTATTTGACAGAAAGAGAGAGCAAAAGCAGGGGGAGAGGCAGGCCGAGGGAAGTGGAGAAGCAGGTTCCCCGCTGAGCAGGGAGCCCAATGGCGGGGCTCGATCCCAGGACCCTGAGATCATGATCTGAGCCGAAGGCAGACACTTAACCAACTGAGCCACCCAGGGGCCCCAGAAATACACAATTACATAAACTCTGTTTTCTTTTCTCATTATCTGTGGATTATCTCATGTTCTAATATAATGCTTGTTTCGATGACACACATAACACAGAAACTCACCATTTCCTCCCCAACCTGACCCGTGATTCAAATTCCAGAGTAAAGGAAAAGTTCATCTAAATGCGTTTTAGAACCACCTCCCCCTTCTGTTAATTGAGAGATGAAGCATTAGGCACCTAACAAGAGAAAACTACGTTCTATCTCTTCCCCGGAGATTCACAAGCCTTCTGTTCGTGGAGAAAGCCACATAGGACTGTTTTTTAAGTCTAGACCCATAAGCATCAGCCCGTGTGAAAACCATCGTGCTTCATCTGTGAGGCTTGGATGAGGAACTAGCGTAAGATTTGTAGAGTCAAATCTCCGCAAAGAGTAACACTCTGGGTAAGATTTGGTGTGTATGAATTAATAAATTTTTTGTCATTTGGCCCTTAGGATTCCTCTCCTGTCTGAATTTCGGTTTTGTTTTCTCTCCACCCCTCCCTCATGGAGTTGAATGTGAAATAGCATCACTCTTGAGCTCGTTAGTTTGATGAATGACCTAAGTGACAGCGACAATGGGCACCCCCAGCACAGAAGCATTTACGGGTCTCCGGGGGATTCTGAAAATCACCAGGAAGTGTTTAGGTACTGAATCACAGCCAGGGTTTCTGAATCTTTAATTTTTTTTTTTCTATGAGGATGTCGGCATTAAAATATAAAACATGCTTTTCCCACTTGGTTCCTATTACTTGTAAAGCATTCAAGAGCTCCTGGGCTAGAATGACCTGCTTCCCGGGGTGGGTAGGGGGGGAACCCCTCCACAAGGCACATTAACAGTTCCTTTGCTGGCCTTCTTTTACATTTTTGACCCAACAATATAATAAAAATGACGAAATAGCAAAGCTGGGCACCAAGCTTCTAAATCCATCATAATTTTTATCATATTTATCCATCCAGTGTTCTCATCTTTGGTGGTTCAGACAACACATGTTGAAATAAATTTCACAAGATAACTAGTTTGTTTTTAGATATGACACATCCATCATCCAAATAACCAGGCAATTATGACATCTCAAACCTTTGGAATAAATGATTTGTTTTAAAGGTGGTTTGGGTTACCGTTAGAAATTAAAGTTCACGGTGAAGGCAAGGGAAAAAAAAAACACATTCATGTTTGTAAATAAGAATTTAAAACTGAAATCTGTCTTCTTTTGTTTGGTTAATTTTCATTTTTAATTGAGCACATTTATTCTTGATGCTGGAATACTACACACAACCACAGGGGGAAGAAGAGAGATTACAACTGTTTTGTCTCAAAGCTTAACTTTATCTGTCCTTGTATACCGACTGCATTAGCATTTTTAAAAGAATCACCCCAACAAGTGAACGTTGAGATATTCATCCACATACAAATAGGCAAAAATATAGGTGCGAAGATGTTGAATATGTCAAATTATGGTATTAACAAAGTGGAAGCAATTGTCCATCAATAGGGACAATTTCAATTAGAGTCAGATAAGCAGGATACAGAATGCTTTGGAGATATTTTGAAAAATTGAGCAGATCCACGTATGCCCATGTGGAAACATCCATGACGTGATGGGAAACACAAGAGCATTCTGCATTCAGTAAGAATCCTAAGATGTCATCTCGAAATAAGTACTCATAGGTGTATTAATATTGTTTGCATTTTTACAGCAAGAATATATGAATCACTGTATTATTATTTTTTAAAGATTTTATTTATTTATTTGAGGGCGAGAGAGAGAGCACAAGCAAGGGGAGCAGCAGACAGAGGGAGAAGCAGACTCCCTGCTGAGCAGGAAGCCTGACAAGAGGCTCTGATCCCAGGACCCCAAGATCATGACCTGAGCCCAAAGCAGACACTTAAATGACTGAGCCCCACCCAGGCGCCTGCATCACTCTATTATTTAATAATTATTATTTAATAATATTTAAATAATATATAATAATAAATTATATATATTATATGTGTAATATATATAATTATATATTTTTATATATTATATATAATCATATATAATACATATATTATATATAATACATATATATTACATATATAATAATATATGTATATATTATGTATATGTGTATGTATATGTGTATAAAACATGTATATGTATATAGTATGTATATATTATATGTAATATATATAATTATATATGTAATATATATTAAATAAATAATATAAAAATAATAAAAAATAATATTTAAATAATATTTTTAAATGATTATTTGAAGGTCCAGAAGAATACCAAACAATCTGTTAATGATTATTGTGGTGAGCAGGAAATGAGGGAAAAAACATTCACTCTTCTCTGTGTCTGCTTAAACAAAAGACACTATCACTTTAAACAACACTCCCTTGGTCTATACACGGATTCAGCAATGAACAAAAAATGTCATTTCCTTGAGAGATAGAGGGATAATTCAAAAATAGGGGTGCATATCAGGGACTAGAAAAGGAAAAAGATAAATTATCTAGTGAAAGAAATGTAAAATAATAATGACAATAATAACACTATCTAACTTGGCAAAAGGGTATTGAAAATATTTCAGCTGATGGCAGGAACGGAAGTTGGCACAGCCTTTCCAGAGCTATGATGTCTATCATGAGCTTCACAAACATCTGTGTTCTGTAGCTCAGTGTTTCCACTTCTAAGAATTTAGCCTAAGAAAGAGATGATGCTCACAGCATCACCTTAAAAAACAAAGAGTGGGGAACAACCTAAGCATTGAGTCAGAGAGGATTAGGTGATTAAATTATTTCTATCCCTTATTGATTGATGACTTACAATATGCTAGGCATTGTTCCAAGGGCTTAATGGACATTGGTTCCTGTACTCTTCTTAACAACCCGTGAGGTATGTACTGTGACTTTCTACCTTTACGGACAAGGAAACAGAGACATGAATCATTCCAATAACTTGCCCCAGATCCACAGCTAGTAAGAAAGACAGCAGGGAGGCCCTGGGGGGCTCGGTCGGTTAAGCGTCTGCCTTTGGCTCAGGTCATGATCTCAGGGTCCCGGGACCAAGTCCCGCCTAGGGTTCCCTGCTCAGCATGGAGTCTGCTCGTCCCTCTGCCTGCCGTTCTCTCTCTTTCTGACAAATAAATAAGTAAAATCTTAAAAAAAATTTTTTTAAAAAGGAAGACAAAGCCCGCAATCTTAACCAACACACTAATCTGTATCAATTTGATGGCAATAAGGTAGCCATGAAAAATAACGGAATATTACTGAAATGGAAAAATATTTGTGATTTCTTGTTGCATAAAAATATATAATACAGCATAGTACGTACCGTATAATGATACTTGGGTTGTGCATTCATATAAAAACACAAAATTTTCTAAGATTAACATATATCGCTTTTGTAATGAGAATTAGACATAAAAGAACTTATTTTTAATCCCTTTATGAATGCTTAATGACATAGTAAGCAAGAGTGAAAGGTGCCAGTTACGTATATTATAAAATAGTGATCTCAAATTTTGGAGTCCTAAATTGCCATGCTAATGGGCCTTTCCAATTGATGTCCTCCTCTAACCCTGGTTGATGCTGTCTCACAGATAGGCACAAAGACACACACAGGCCAAAGATAAGACAGGGATATATAAAATATTATATATTGTATACAAATATATAAAATATGTTTTATATAAATGTATATAAAAATATTACCAATGATCCTCTGAATGTGGGATTTAAGAGTAATTTTAATCTTTTTCATTATACCTGGAGAAATGTTTTCCAAAATTTTACAGTGTAAATGTGAAACTCTTAATAGAAGAAAGAAGTTATTGTTAATACTTGTATTTACACATTATATATATGTAAAGCAATATAACACGGATTCTCTACTATATATAAATATATATCTATTTGTATTGTATTTTATAAAGTTGTATTTTTTAAATGGAAAAATACAAACATACACAGACAGCATGAGGCCCCATATACTCATTACCCAGATTGAGTAATTATCAGGGATTTTCAGGAGGCAAGTACTTCAGTTTCTAGGAAAGGTTCAAAGGCTGGGGCAGGGGATTAAGGTGAGACCCTCCCCTCAGGTGGAAAATTTAAGGTGGCACCAGAAAGTTCCATCATCAAGATAAATGATATTTTAATGCAATAGTTTTAAAATCAAAGTTAATGCAAAAAATTGTGATGAACACCTATCAAAAATTTAAGGAAGGAGAGGAAACCACTTGCAAGAATCACCTTAGTCCCAAGCCCACCTTCTAAAAAGGCAAATCTGTGCAGAAGAAAAGAAGGGAGGGAGAGAGGGAGAGCTCATCGCTCAGAGGCAAGTGCTAGCCTAGGAGAGAGAGGAGCATTTTGCCCAAAGCACACCCAGAGGACTGGAGGTGAGCTGGCCCCAAAGGAGGGAGGCAGGCTGCGGGCTGCCCAGGGATTAGAGAGGGCCCCCGGGAACAGGCTGGGGTCTCTACGCTCTGCCAAGGGCCACACTGAACAGCTCTCATTGTCTCTGGTGTTTCCCAGGCCTTTAGGAAAATCATGCGGAACATTAAACCCTATCGTTTCTAGTAAGAAATTTTGCAATATAAATAAATAAATAAATAAATAAATAAATAAATAAAATTTTTTAAAAAAAGAAATTTTGCAATATGACCATACTACAGTAGAGAGGTGTTGGAGCGCTAACCCTCAACCTGCCAGAGCCCCCATTTATGTCCATAAACCCCACAATACCCACAGTGCTTTTCATCGGATGCATTTACTGAGTACTGTGAAAATACATAATGAGACAGTATCTGTGTAAAAGGCATAAGCTAAGGATAATTACAGAAATAAAAAACAGAGATCCAGTTCATCTCTTTACACCACCTGAGAGGGAAACAGAGAATACTACCGAAAACGTTAGGCCTAAATTGGGATTCTCCACGGTTGTATATTTAAGACAATACATGAAGAACCCAAAAAAAAACAAAAAAAAAAACCACCACCCAGGCTTTCTGTTTTTAGCTGCATAGATATTCTGGCAAACAAACAAAACTGGAAGATGGTACGATCCTTATCATGACAGGAAAACCTCCCCTTCACCCTCCACCCACCAAAGAAAATCCGCAGAGTTTTCACAAAGAGAAAGTTCTGGTAATATGGCCATTACCACCTCCTAGCCCCTGGCTTGCAAAGTGTGGAATTTCCCTAAAACTTACTGACCACCAAGTAACAGATTCTGACAAAAAGGAAACTCCCAAATAAGACGGTTCAGAAGAAAAAAAATAAACATCACTTCAGAGATTGACACTCAGCTCTGATAATATACTTAACATTTTCCGCACACTTTCCCCAAATTAATACTTATATATATCTGAAAGGAAACAGACAAATTACTATTTTAATGTAATTAATTTGACATTTATTCACTGTTGTAAAATTATTATTGTCACATAGTCATACTTTAATATGCACACGTCAATAAGGCGGGCCAAGGATGAGGATTTTAAATAGTTTCAAGAAGGAAGACAATTAATTTTTACGATTGTTGCATAAACATTGCATTAAGTGTCAAAGTAACACATTGGAGGAATTCAAATGGCTTCATAAAATCCAAGAGAAGGAAAGTCATAATTACACATATCAGAGAATGATTGACTCTTCTTTTGAAAGAATTCCTTTGCTGAAGATTAACAAACATTGATCGTTGCCAGAATGTTCCAAAAAGTGCACCATCAGTGGGACAGGAGATAAATATGATTCTATGTTAATAGCTTTGTGTTTATTTTAATGTGCCTTGGAAATAAGACACCAGCCCTCAGCCTCCCTCGACATCAATCCTGAACAAACGTCTACATAGAGCCTGTCTGAGGGGGCTGTATGGTTCAACTGTGACCCAAAACTTCCTCTTTCGTGTACATGAAGGGCAGAAACAAGCATGTTTCGGTTCATGGCTTGTTTTCTGTTTCCTAAGCCAGTATTAGTTCACGAACTTAGTCTGGCTCCTCTGGCACTCACCTTGGAGGGCTGGTGAAATATCTGTTCCCAAACTCAGATACTCAGAGTCACGATTCTCTGCCCAGAAATCTGCATTTGTACCCCGCCGTGCCCCTGGGCTGGTGTGAGTCTGGCAATCTGGCGCCACGCGGGGGTGGGTGCTGTGCTAAGCATTCAAGCGTGGCCCAGGGAGGGAAACAGAAAACCCAAGACTGCCAGCTGCCCAGAGAGGAGAAACATGGCAGGAGCGAGTGCAGAACTTGGGAAAGAAACCCTCCACCAAGAGTAGTCAACAACTAGAAGTGGTTTATTGGTCAAAAGACGGAACGAGATTCATTATAATCAGTGCTTCTGGCTACCCCGCTATAGTGGCAATGGACAGAAGATTCCTAAACTCTAAACCAGTGGCTCTCAACCACAATCACAGGGCTGATTTTGTCCCCAGGGGATGTGGGACAGTAACTGTAGATACTGTTGGTTGTCACAAGTGGGCGGGTCCTATTGGCATCTAGTGGGTGAAGGCCAGGGGTTCTGTTAAACATCCCATTATACACAGGACAGCCCCCGTGACAAAGAATTCTCCAGCCCCAGATGTCAATAGTGCCGTGACTGATAAGCCATATTCATTTCCTGTGGCTACTATAACAAAGCCTCACAAACTGGGTGGCTTAAAATAACAGAAATATATCTCTTACGGTTTCGGAGGCCAGAAGTCCAAATTCAAGATGGCAGCAGGGCCATGTTCCCTTGGACAGCTGTGGGGGAGAATCTATCCCACATCTTTTTCTGGGCTGGTGGTGCCGCTGGCAATCCTTGGCTCATCTTGGCTTGTGGCTACATCTCTCCAATCCCTGCCTCTGTCCTCACATGGCATTCTCTCTCGTGTGTATCTGTGTCTCTTCCCTTCTTATGAGGATGCCAGTCCTATTGGATTAAGGACCCACCCTCTTCCAGCAGGATCCCCAAGGACCCTGTTTCCAAATAAGGTTTGATTCACAAATACCAGGGGTAGTCTTCAACACATTTTTGGGGAGGGGTTCAATTCTACCCACAACTGAAGCCAGGGCCTAAACTAAGTTACTCATGTGTCTTTTAAGCAGTTCCCACGTAGGAGTCCACTAAGAAAAAAACAAGGAATAAATATGTGGAACTTATACCAAAAATGAGCCACTGTAAGACCTGCCTGAATCTTTTAGTCAGGTGTGTTCTTTTTTTTTTCTTCTTCTTCTTCTTCATTCTAGGCCTGGTCAGCCAAGTGCACAGGCCACAGCCAACCTTTTTTCTTTTTCTTTTTAACTTGAGCCAAATATGTTAGGACACAGGACTAAAGAGTAATGACACTTTGAAGTGCTGAGTCAGTTTTGGGGGGGAAAAAATGTCACACATCTGCCAGAAAAAAAAAAAAAAAAATGAAGAGGACAGCGAAAGCTCTAGTAAAAATCAAAAAGGAAGTCAGTCGTGATGTTTCAACCATTAAGTCACCTTTGCAATGTGGGCGAGGAGATTAATGTCAGCGACTATCCCTGCACATCCTCCTGCTACCTTTGACGCCTCCTGGACGTGGCTGTTACGCCAACTTTCTGTCCCAGGGCGACGGGAGGTCTCGGGAGCCTTTCATGTCCCGCGGACAGACGTTCATGCTGAGCCAACAGGATCTCTGTTTCTCACACTTTCAGTTCAATTTCTGCCACATGAATAGGAGTTTGGGGACTTGCGTGCTTTTCAAAAATCGTAAGTGATTCTGATATGATAAAAAGCCAACTTTATTTTAGGCTCCAGGCTCCCTTTTGAGTTATTTATTAAGTTAGTGAGTTATTCAGGTATTTCCGCACACCAACATTTTCGTCTCTGGCAGTGACTCTAGGCGGCCCTCTGTGTGCCAAAGCTGAGGGAAGTGTCTCAGCGTCCTCTCCTGCTCTCCCTGTTGCCACAAACTTAGTGGCTTGAAACAATACAGATTCATTATCTTACAGCCAAGCTGCCCAGAAGTCCAAACTCAGTCTCACTGGGCTGAATTTGAGGGATGAGCAGAGCTGGTTTCCTTTTAGAAGTGTTAGAACCCACTCAAAGGAGAATCCAAAGAACAGACATTTCCCGGTTGAGGAACATTGAAATGAGTGTGCAAACAGAGGTGCAGTCGTTTCCTGCTGCTTCCGTAACAAACTGCCACAAATGCACTGGTTTAAAACACCAAGTGGCTTGTTATCTTACCGCTCTAGAAGTCAGAAGTCTGAAAACCAAAAGGTTGGCAGGGCTGGTTCCTTCTGGAAGCTCTAGGGAAGAACCCGTCTCCTGCCTCTTCCAGCTTCTAGAAGTTGCTGCCTACATCCCTTGGCTCATGGCCTCTTCCTCCATCTTCAAAGCTGGCAGTCTAGCATCTCCAAATCTCTCCTTCTATGACTTCTTCTTTCATTACCACATCTTCTGTGACTCTGACCTTCTTGTCTCCCCCTCGTGAGGACACTTGTCATTATGTTGGACCATCTCCCCAGCTCAATTTTTCATTTAATCACATCTGCAAAGTGCCTTTCGATACATAAGGTCTCTGGACAGGGAGCTTCAGGCAGAGGAACTAAACTGAAAACTGAGAGGACAAGAGAAGGGTTACAAACTGATGGCAGAAACCCCCTGAGCTTCCTTTCCCACTGTTCCCTCCATCCCCCTCCCTACCACCTTCCAAGACCACAGGCAAGAAGGCTGATAGCCTCCCAGCAGCTGAGTGGTACGTATTCTTTGGGAAATTTGCCAAGTGTAGAAAAGGGAAACCTGTGGACACGGGCAATGACACAGCCCAGCCAGGTCACCCTACGCGGATGCTCAGGCTTGGCAAGCCGCCTACCCCATCCCCTGCCCTCAGAGCTGCCAATCAGCACTTTAGTCCCTCTTCCTAGAATAAGACTGGAGAGCCAAGAAGTGTAAGACCTTTGAGGAAACCCCAAAGACAAAGGCAGAAACAATGAAGCACAGAAGCATCAGGCCACTTGGAGGAAACCATAACTATGCGGGAGGAAGAAAGCACCTCCCCAAAATAGCAACATCATCAGAGAGACAAGAAAAAATGCCACACCCACAAAACAAGGATCAGGTGCCCTTTTTTAAAAATTCCAATAACAAGAAAAGAGTTCTGGGAAGTTAAAAACAGGAGAGGGGCACCTGGGTGGCTCAGTGGGTTAAAGCCTCTGCCTTTATCGTCCGATATAATGAGATTTTTTTTCTCTTGCAGTGGATAGTTCTATGAATTTTAACACATGTATAGATTTGGGTGACCATGAGTACAATCAGGACACAGAACATTTCCAGCACCCTAAAATATCCCCTCCTGTTGCCCCCATGTCGTCAAACCCTCCCCTCTCCTTCTAAATCCTGGTAAGCACTGATCTATTCTCCATCACTATCATTTTATCTTTTAGAGAATGTCACATAAATGGGATCATGGTATGTAACATTTTGACAGTGACTTCTCTCACTCAACACAATGCCTTTGGGATTCATCTAAGTTTTTACGTCTATCAGTCGTTTATTTCTTTTGACTGTTGAGTAATATTCTACCTAGCCTAGAATTTTCAACGCAAATCATCAATAAAGGAGGAGGATATACAGGTTAATTCTTAAAATGTGTACTTCGCCACAGGAATCTAGCACACCAAAAAAGGGGGAAAGCCAAGAAGGAGGAGAGGTAGGAGAACAAGATGGTCTACCATGAGGAAGAAGCATAAGAAATCCTGGGAAATGAGGAATACACCATCTCAAGACCGTCAGTGCCCAGTGGCTCTTCTCCACATTGAAGAATCCTCTTCAAAAGATGAAATCCATAGAAACTGGCGTGTGTTTGAATACCTTGAGAAGAGATTCACACAATGGATAGGGCTAATTCAGATAAGTTAATACACCGAAAAGTAAGCAGACAAGCAGAAAGAGACATTTTGTTTTTAACTCAAATGAAAACAAAAAGTTGTGTAGAACAGAGCAGAATCAGAATATACTATGGTTCGGCTGCAAACTAGTATTTACACAATGTAAACATTGAATATTTGTCTAAACATAATTACACTGTAATTCCTCTGGGGCCCGGGATATAGTGACAGGGAGATCACTCTTCTCCATAACGAGCCTTGGAGAGTAATTTAACTCTTTAAACTGCATGCCTGTATCACAAGATAAAAATTAAAACTAAATTTTAAGACCCCACATGAAGAAATCTATTTTTTCCCCTAAATCCAGGCCAAGAGAAAGACAGCCATTTCTGATAATATCAGCCTTGAAGCTAGAGTCATAAATTCTCTCCTTTGTTTAAAGCCAATTCAAACTTGGATCTCTGTCATTGCAATCAACAGAGAACTGACAACTACCAAGATAATGGATTGGTGCTTGACTTGATGAAGGTGGCCAAGGAGCCACCTTCATGTCAGAAGATGGACATGCCCTCCAGCCGCCAGCCAAGGTGCCATGCAGCTCCTGGAGGAGCTGGTGTTCCAGACGCCCAAGGAACATGTTGGCCAAGCCAACCAGCATGGAGTTGGTTGATGGGGTGGGGGGCGGTCTGGCCAGAACAACACTTGATTCATTTCCAGGTAGTGGTCCCCATCTCTGTCTTTTTAAAACTTGGTTACTGCTCTGCTTTCCCAGCTGTTCCCTTCTGGTGAATTTACGTGAGCCACGGGGGGTTGCTCAAACCATGCCTGTGAGGTCTGCTTGTGGAAGCTACTGTGAAACACAGTATTTCATCTACGTGTCTGGTTGGACTGGAAGGCCACAAGCAACGCCAACATTCATCAATGACAGGAAAGAAAATGTTTGCTATTAGAGCCTTAAAAAGTATATTAGTATTGGAAATTTCTGAAAGGCTGTTTTAAAAAATAGTTTTATATTTTTATTTAACCTTGTGCTAACAACATTTTCATTGATAGTACCTATCAAATATGTGATAAGATCATCATTAAAAAATATTTGAGCAGGAATTGCATATACCCACTTGAATCATAAAGTCTGACACACAAAAGTCATGTCTGTGGAACAAACTCAAGTCTCTTGTATAAAAATCAGGCACTTGGGGCACCTGGGTGGCTCAGTCCAGGAAGCATCTGCCTAGGGCTCAGGTCATGATCTTTGGGTCCTGAAATCAAGCCCCTGCGGCAGGTCCCAGTTCAGCAGGGAGTCTGCTTCTCCCTCTGTCTCTGCCTCTTCTCTGCTCGTGCTCTCTCTTTATCTCAAATAAGTAAATAAAATCTTTTAAAAAACAAAAAATAAAAATTTGACATTTTACAAGAACTTTTGGAAAATTATAATAATTACTTCTGAAAACTTCCTGTTTTATTTTTTACATTTTAAGGAACTAACATAAAGAAATATGATTCATTTTCAGGGGTAGCTGGGTGGCTCAGTCAGTTAAGGATCTGCCTTCAGCTTAAGTTATGATCCCAGGGTCCTGGGATGGAGCCCCGAGTCAGGGAACCTGCTTCTCCTTCTCCCTCTGCGCCTCACCCCACTTGTACGCTCACTCTCTCCATCTCTATCTCAAATAAAAAAATAAAATCTTTAAAAGAAAGAAATATGATTCATATTCCCCCAGCTTCCATACCAATACCTCAAAATTTCTACCAGTTTACACCAGTGTGCTAGGTAATTATTAGCTTTTCAGTCACATACTCTGATGCGAAAAAAGTTGGGAAGAACTGGCTGAAACCAAAAGGACATTTATTATTATATTTACGAAAAGTGAGAAGGGAGGCAGCGTCAAAGCCATTTCAATGGCTCAGTAATCTCAGCAGGAGCCCAGGTTCCTTCTAACTTTGCTCTCAGCACCCCTGGCTTCCACAGCCAAGCTCACCAGCTGAGGTCCACAAGATGGCTCCCGGAGCTCCAGAAACCACATCCACTCCTGAACATACGGTGGGAAACACAATTTCCAATGGGAAATAGAACAGAGTGGACCTGGTATAAAAGCTTGGAGGAGCTCCAGAGAAGTCAGCCCGGTGGAAGGTATTGGCTGTGTCTGGGTTCCAGGACACCTTTGTGACTCCTGGGACCGGAGACTGTGACTAACTCTATGTGGAGCAGGGGGAACCTTTGCCAAAAGGAAAACGTGGAAAGAAGTCATCCCATTATCAGAAGATACCAGGCAGACTCCAAAACAAAACCACCAAAGTCCACCAGAATTAGCTAAATAATAAGCTGAAGTAAAACCTAGGTTCGTAGATCTCCTTGGTGTTGTATCATCTGAGCTAAAGTATAGAACTTTCTGTGGAAGACAGCTGTCTGTCCATCAAAATTTGCCCCACCTGCAGCCTAGAATTGTAGTTTACAATGGCCTGCCCATGCGGGGACGACACTTCCCAGGCTGGCCCCCTTGTAGTCACTTGAGGCCGTGTGACTAGGCTTTAGCAATGGCACATTAGCTGGAAGTGGGTGAGTGTTTTTTCGACCAAAGGATTCTAGGACATGAGTGCACTTTCTTCAGGTGCAGCTGTGGGGGATGACAGAGCCACAGAATGGAGGGGTTCCAGGCCCTTGAAGGAGACCTTCCATCTCAGACTTGAGAATAAGCAGTCAGTTTCTGCGACTCTGAAGCTTTGTATTTGCATCTGGTGGGTTACTGATTTATTGGGCATAGGTTAATGTGCCCTAACTAAAATACTTTCCAGGACATTATAATGAAATCTGGACTATCAGTTATCAGTACAATTGTGATATGACTACCTTTAGAATTAGCCGTGAACGCGGATGGGTTAAAGAGCATTTAGAAGTAATCCATGTTTCAAGATCTTTTGCAGCTCAGAAAGAGGATGATGTTATCTTTGGCGGGATCTGGGTGAACGGTACATGAGAACTCCCTGTACTATTTTTGCAACTTCTTGTGGGGGTCAAACTATCTCAAAATAAAAGGGTATAAAAAGATATCCAAAAAAGGCTTAATATTTTTTTTCAAACTTCTGCCAATAGCTCTGGATTCCCACAAGAAAGGAAGGGTCTCAGTTTCCCCTTCTGTAAAATGAGAACTAGATCAGTGCTGTTCCAAGCATAGCGCTGCTAAGGGGGTTCCAACAGCTCAACGTATAACTGATTTGAATTTCACCTTTAACATATAATTAACACCACTTGAAAATACACACCCAAACACGTTACATGCTACCTTTTGACACACCGAGGACCCCAGGAGGTTCACTTTCAGATTCCCTCTTTGACATTCAAACTTTGAAACACAGTGTCTCCTTTACCATCTATGCATTATATTTGAACCTCTTCTGAGTCAATAATTACAAAGATTATAACTACATCGTTTTGGTTTCCTAGAGATGGGCATTAAGAATTTGCTTTAGTTTGCTCAAATTTAGGCCTGTATCCTAATTAGAGAAATACAAATTAAGTCTACAACTGAGCATGTTTTTACCCATCAGATTGACAACGATCAGAAACGTGATAACACTGTGGGAATGAGTATGACACCGGGGCTCTAACAAGTTACTGATGGGAGCTCCGAGTGGCACAACCCGGTTGGAATGCATCAAAACTTTAAATGCCCTTTGACCTAGCAGTTCTATGTTTGGAAATCATTCTACAGATATACTCTCTCCCATACAGATAAAAAGACAGACATAGATATTTGCTGCAGCTTTGTAGTAACAAAAAAAACTGGAAACAAACTTAATGTCCATTAACGGGAACGGTGTGTCAGTACATTTTAGTGTATGTGTGTGCACAGTGGAAAACTGAACACTTCCTGAAGCAAGGAGGGTTAGACCACCTCTAACCAATATTTTCCAAGATACATTGTTGGGCGAAAAAAGTGGGATGTAGAATGTTGTTTGCTTTCTAGTGTCATTTGGACAAAAGAAATGGATGAGTAAACATATCCTTTCCTGTACAGATGTAGGGAACATCTGAAAGACACACAAAAAACTGGTCAATAGCAGTTGCTTCCTAAAAAGGAAATTGGGGGGGGTCTCGGGGAAGTTGAAGGGTCCCCTCTTTTCTCTGTATACTCTTTTATACTGTTGGGAGTATTTCCATGCTCATGCATTAACCATGTAAAAGAGTGAAAAAAGCAAGACCTGTGTCTGCTTGTTCCCATGAAATTTTCTAAATCAATGTAACTATTAAAACACAGGTGTGCCACCCTGGGTTTGATGCCAGGCAAGACCCAAAGCCAACTCCCATCAGAATAATTGGTTGAGTAATCAGGACTCAACGCACAACGGGTTGAGTCTTGATGATGCCCTATTACCGAGGGGTTTTGCGCTTCTTTGGGCTTTCAAGGTTTTCTTTGTTGAGTTCTATGTTGATACAGGGATTGCAGGTAGTTGCTGAATATTCTTAGTGAATCAGTTTTGGAATAAGTTTTTCCCCAGTCCCCTTCAAAGACTCTGGATCAGCTTTCACGTGCGCTGGAGTCACCCAAGGCGTGTCTCCGAGCCGCGTGCTGGGACCACACGCCCTGAGAGTTTGTTCCAGGGCATCTGGGTGGGGCCCGAGCGTGTGGGTTCCCAGCAAGTGCCGGTGGAGAGTCCAAGGTGCTCTCCAGTTAGGAGTCACCTGCAGGGTCCAGAAAAGCGAGAATAAAACCGTAAGCCCTACAAACCTTATCGCCACTATGTCAGTCCGGGCTCAACCAGAAAAAGAGAAGCAACTCTGAGAATTTAAGCGTAAATTTAATGCAGGGAATTTGATACGCGCGGCGTAAGGGGGCTGAAAAGCCAAATGGGAGTGGTTAGGCAACTGAGAGATTAGTAACAGCTGGAAGGCCCTACCCACCCACCCACCCCCGCTCCCCAGGGATGCAGCTGGGACCAAAGGGAGAAAGGGTGTTTTCAGAGACAAGGGACTGGTGTCACCTGGCCGAGATGAGGCCACAGTGGTCCGGCTGGGATCTGAGGCCATAGGGCAGACACATCCACAGCCACCAAGGTAGAGAAGGAGGGGAAGAAATGTTCTGGCTTTTCCCTTCCATCTGGCTTTTCCTTAACCAAACCTGGCAGGAAGCCAAAAGCCCCCCCAAAGCCTAGAAAACACAGATGGCGGTCAGCTGCCCTGACAAGGTGAGCTGATCTGAGCAGGGGAGGCAAGGAATGGATCAGAAACCAACAGACTCCACGCCTGGACTCCCCTGCTTTGGTTAAATATATGGTGGAAACCTTGCACCACAATTTTCTGTGTAATTTTGACAAACTTTGAGTGGAGAGGTGGTTGATACAAATATGCCTTTAAAAGTGCAAAGCTCTGGGTTAGCCGTTCTTGTTAGCCTTTGTCTCGAAAAATAAGAGAGGTTTAAAAGTGTTTGCACACCAGTTACCATACAATTTCAATGGAAGGTATAATTTTGCTGGATTCAGTCATCATATCATACTTTTGTCTGTATGTTTAACTAAAAAGGGAAAAAAGATGCTTTCTTGAAATAGCCAAAGGTTTGCTTTAACAGTGATCTTCCAAAGGAACTTTGATACCATCTCTGCATCCATCACTTTTCACATATCAGGCCCCATTATAGATGCTGTTGTACAACAAGGAAGAAGATAAACAAAAATTCCTGCCCTGAGACCTTACTTTTTAGTGCACTGTGCATGACTGCTATAGGAAGCTACATGTGTTAAAATGTTTAATATGGAAGAGGTGTCTGGGTGGCTCCGTTGGTTAAGCATCTGACAACTGGTTTTGACTCAGGCCTTGATCTCAGGGTCGTGAGTTCGAGCCCCACATTGAGCTCCACCCTGGGCATGGAGCTTACTCAAAAAAAAAAAAAAAAAAAGTTTACTATGGAAAAAATTGGTTACTTGAAATTATGAACTGTCTTGTTAAGAGATGGGGATCTTTCCTCCCAAAACGTAAGACAATGAATCCAGTGATTATGATCTTGTGATTCTTGTTATGATTAATATTACCAAAATTTAAAAATGTGTATTCTGGGGATGCCTGGGTGGCTCGGTTGGTTAAGCAGCTGCCTGCAGCCCGGGTCATTATCCCAGGGTTCTGGGATCGAGTCCCACGTCGGGCTCCCTGCTCAGCAGGAACCTGCTTCTCCTCCCTCTGCAGCTCCGCCTGCTTGTGCCCTCTCTCTCTGGCAAATGAATAAGTAAAATCTTTTTTTTTTAATAAGTAAAATCTTTAAAAATAGATAAACTAAGATTTTAAAACTAAATAACTAAAAAAATAAAAATGTGTATTCTTTTAATAATTTAAGAAACTGTCTGAAAATCTCCTTCCAGAAATCATTTAAGTAAGAAAATAATTCTGATAGGTTGATTTTGAAGCACTATGCAAATCTCTATCCTTCTACAGTTTGTGCGACCCGTCCTTAAAGATTCTTACCTGAGATCATCCTTCATTGGCCTTCTGACCGGAGGAAATCCATTTAACCTTTATGAGACTCCGTTTCTATGCCTGTAAAATAGTGATAATTGTGCCTACCCTTCTGGAGACTGAATGTCAAAGTACAGGTAAGGCAGGTAATTCCTTGGCAGAGATTTTTAGTCAAAAGAAGGGGGTGGGAGGGACGAGGTGGCTGGGGGATGGACACTGGGGAGGGTATGTGCTATGGTGAGCGCTGTGAATTGTGTAAGACTGATGAACCACAGACCTGTACCCCTGAAACAAATAATGCATTGTGTGTTAATAAAAACAAATAAATAAATAAAAATTTTAAAAAGAAATATTTAAACCATAGGAAGGGACAAATACCTTTCTATCAGAAACATGATAGAAATTTTTAATAAATTCAAATGGGCAATGATCTAGGGAAATGACTCAATCTTTTTTTTCCCCTAAGATTTTATTTCTTTATTTGCTAGAGAGAGAGAGAGAGAATGAGCAGGGGAGAGATAGATGGAGAGGGAGAAGCAGACCCCCCGCTGAGCATGGCCTCAATCCCATGACCCCAGGATCAGAACCTGAGCTGAAGGCAGATGCTTAACCAACTGAGCCACCCAGGTGCCCCAAAATTCAATCCTGATACCAAGAAGCAACAAGGAGGAATGGGGGCTGGGGTAAATTATAGAGGCTAAGAGAAGTTTCATTAGATCTGAAGAAATTTCTCAGATCCAGGCAAATGCTACCATACACATATGATAATCCAGACCTGGATTTCCAGATATTTCCATTGAAAACAAAAACAAAAACAAAAACCTTAAATCCAAATTTTTATCAAATACAGAGAGGCAGACGTGAGCTATTCACTAAAATAGAGCTTTTTTGGAATAATGTCCCAATGCTGGCATAAAACTGTGCTGCCCAAGACAGTAGCAACTAACACGTAGCTCCTGAGCTCCTGAAATGGGCCTGGTCTCAGGGAAGACGTCTTGTGTCAGCTACACACCAGATCTGGAGACTTGGTTTTGGATTGTAAACTGTTAATAAGAATACCAAAATATGATAATGTTTTAGGGGTGCCTGGGTGGCTCAGTCAGATAAGTGTCTGTCTTCAGCTCAGGTCATGATCCCAGGGTCCTGGGATCAAGTCCTGCCTTGGTCTCCCTGCTCAGCGGGGAGTTTACTTCTCCCTCTCTCTCTGCCTCTCCTCCCTGCTCATGTGCTCTCTCTCCCTCTCTCTCATGCTCTCTTGCTCTTGCTCCCTCTCCCTCAAATAAATAAGTAAAATTTTTAAAAAATAAATTAAATAAAATATACATAATGTTTTAATATTGGTTGCATGTTGAAATGTTAATAATTTGGATATATTGGGATACTTAAAAGGTATTAAAACTTTTAAATCCCCATTCTTATGAGAAATGTACCATCTTTTAAGCATTGGCAACAGATCTGAATTTATTCTACAGTTTAGATTTCCAACAGGTAGTAGGATTATATTTGTAACTTACAAGAAGTTGGCCTTTGCTAAATTTTGTTCTTTCTATTAATTGAGAAGTAGTCAAAATCTTAAGAACAAAAGGAACCATAAACATTCTAGTCAGGCAAAGCTTTTTTAAGAAATGTAATTTTGGGGGTGCCTGGGTGGTTCAGTGGGTTAAGCATCTGCCTTTGGCTCAGGTCATGATCTCAGGGTCCTGGGATCGAGCCCCACATCGGGCTCTCTGCTCAGCAGGAAGCCTGCTTCTCCCTCTGCTTCTGACTCTGCCTGCCCCTCTGCCTACTGTGCTCTCTCTCTATCTCTCTGTCAAATAAATAAATAAAATCTTTTTTTAAAAAAAAGAAGAAATGTAATTCTTACTGAGAAGTTCATCTGGAAGGAACCCCTATTGAGAAAATGATCTGAGAAGAAAAGGAGAGGAAAAGCCCTTCCAAATGGTGTTGAAACAGGTTATCCTAGCAGCTCTCTTCAGGATGGCTGGCATAGAGAGATAATGGGTTCACATGGGCTAATAAAAAAAGCCACTGAGTATATTACTTAGAATATCTATAAAAAAATTAACAACATTCAATGGCATATCAAATAAATTATGATGCAATCTTATAATAAAATATTATGCAACCATTAAATTTAACAGTGAGGAGCAGAAGCTTGCAAACACCAAGAGCATCACAATCACCCAGGGCGCTTGTCTAATGTACAGATCCCCAGGCTTCGTACCAGTGCATCAGAAGCAGAGTGTCCACCCATGGAGTTGGGACAACATCCCAGGTGATTCGAATGCACCAACCTAACTGGGAAAACTCTTCAAAATCAAAGCCAATTATGAAACAGTATATATAGTATTGTGCTTGATGAGGATCTTTTCACTGCATGAAAGAATGCATAAACACACACACACACACAAGTAACAGTAGCTGAAACAAAATAAAAGGCATTTCTCATGTAAATAAAGCCCGGAAGTAGGCAGTCCAGTTGACAGGTCCACAAAGACGTTAGGGACTTGGGCTACTTCCAACTCACCACCTGACTATACCTAGAGTATAACTTCATTCTCACAGTCCAAAATGGCAGCTAGAGCTGCACCATCACATCTTCTTTCCAAGCAAGGAAAGGAGAGAGTGGAAAAGAAGCGGCAAATGGCTATGTCAACTATTACGTTTAGGAGATTTCCCGGAAGTTACATCACAACATTTCATTTACATCGCAAGAATGTAGTCATAAAACCATGTCCAGCAACAAAGGAGGCTGGAAAAAGCCTTCTTCCAGGAGGCCATGCACTCAGCTGCAAATCAGAAACTCTGCTACTGAGAGAATTTGAGATGACCAGTATAGGTACACAAACAGCAATCTCTACGGGAAGTAGAATATTAATATGGTGGGTCATGTTGATTTGAACCATGTGAAATTAACATTTTTAAGTTAAAATAGACAAATATCAGCAATTTATTTGATTCGTTCTATTATATTTCTATGGAAAAACCTAAAAAGATATGTAGCACATTTGTGAATAGTGGTTATCTCTGGATGGTGGGATCTCAGGTGGCCATGTGTCATTTGTGTAATCTTTAAAAGTAATGATCACAGTATGTACCCAAAAAGGGAGATTGGGAGGGAGACAAACCATAAGTGACTCTTAATCTCACAAAACAAACTGAGGGTTGCTGGGGGGAGGGGGGTCAGGAAAGGGGGGTGGGGTAATGGACATTGGGGAGGGTATGTGCTATGGTGAGTGCTGTGAAGTGTGTAAACCTGGCGATTCACAGACATGTACCCCTGGGGATAAAAATACTTTATATATTTATAAAAAATAAAAAAATTTATTTAAAAAAAGCAATTAAATTAAAATCATATTTTTAATGAAATATATGAAAACAACTTGTGCATTTATCTATGCATATATATACACAGAGACACAAAGAAAAAAGATTTTCAGTACATATGTCAATCAAAATATTATTTCTGGGGGTATGTGGCTGGCTTAGTCACTAGAACATGCATTTTTGATCTTGGAGTTGTAAGTTCAAACTGCACATTGGGGGTAGAGCTTACTTTTTTAAAAAATGTTATTTCTGGGTAGGGGATTATAAATAGCTCTTATTTTCTTTTTATTTTTCTGTATTTCTTCCCAAATTTCTAACAGTGAACTTGTAATACTTATACAATAAGAAAAACAAATATAGGAAGGTTAAAAAAAAAAAAAAAGAAAAGAAATTTTAAGACCAAAAAAAAACCACTGCAGTGATCTACACATACTACCAGAGAAAGTATGGCTGTGCATAGTAGCAAATGTTTAAAATGGAGTCGATGGAAACATATAAATTCATTCAACAACAAAAACTGTATTTTAGGCCCCTGTGTACCAGACCCTGTCCTAATCGCTGGGGATACAGGGTTAATAAAACAAGCCAGGTACCCTCTCCTGGAGCTCAGTCTGGTGGGAAAATAGATAATGACCACGTGTAAATAAAGAATAAGAATAACAGGGATTTCTTGCCCAGTTATTATGAGCTAGGCACTACTGTAAGCACATTATACATGACTGACTTCCTCTGGGGAAAAAAAAATGTAATGAAGTAGCTACTACCATTATCTCAACTTACAGAAAATTGAGACACAAAGCAGTTGCCCAAGGTCGCCCAACTAGCTCAGGGATTTATATGGTGGTGAGAACCTACAGATTTGACCACCCGTTGGTAAGGTCCGGGCTCATATCTCAGTCAGAATTACCCGAGGCACTTGGGAAATATATGCAAATTACCAGGTCTTGGCCTAGGAAATTCTGCAGTAGGTCTCAGTTAGGGCTTGAGAATTTGGTCTTTCCCAAGCCCTCTAGATGTTTCTTCTCTTCATGCCAATACGAAGAATTCTGCTCTCAGCACAAGGAAGTCAGAGTGGGGCTTGGGGAGCTGCGGTAGCACTGGCTGGGAAGGGCCAGGAGGCTGGAAACGTTCCATGTATTGATCCAGGTGGGACCTACCCAGATGTGCACATACATGAACATGGACCAAGCATTCAAGAACAAGCATGGCCCTAAGCTGCAGTGCCTGTATGGGTCACGTTAGCTAGGGACAGGTATAATGAAGGTGATGTGGCCGAGTGCCAAGAGGAGCAGGTGCTTTAGATGTGGGACAGGAAAAATTGCCCTGGGAAAGTGACATTCCATTTGGCCTTGGGTGACAGAAAGAAGCCTGGCCTGCAGAAGACCAGGGAAAAGCCATCCAGGCAGAGGGAGGAGCAGATGCGGAGCCCCTGGGGCAGCGACAAGAAGGCATGTGGAGCTGGCCTGGGTAAAAAAGCAAGAGGAGAGCAAAGATATGGCATAGGACCGGTGGGGAACAGCCGGCTCAGATCTAGCTCATTCCTGCCTCACGGCTCTAGCTCCTGCCAATCCCTCAGGTTGGAATTGTGCCCCCCACCCCCACCTGCAAATAGTGCCTGCTCTCTCGTTATTACCTTCTCAAATAAACCTTCCTTGACCATTCCAGCGGTCATGGTTACAACCTTGTTTTCTGTCTTCCAAGACCTTATCACTATTAAGAAATCACACTGTGGGGCACCTGGGTGGCTCAATCCATTAAGCATCTGACTTCGCTCAGGTTAAGATCTCAGGGTCCTAGGATAGAGCCCCACTTCAGGTTCCCAGTTCAGCAGGGAACTCTCTCTCCCTCTGCCCCTCCCCCTGCTTGTGTGCACAGAGCACGCTCTCTCTCTCAAATAAATAAATAAATAAAATCTTTTAAAAAGAGAGAGAGAGAAAGAAATCACACTGCTAATTTCACTATTCAGCATTGACTGGATCACTAGCCGCTAGCCAAGTTCTATTAGAGAAGGTACCCAATCATTTGGATCACCCTTGGACCTCCAGGGCCTAGCACAGTGTCTGGCACGTTGCTGCACTTACATATAAGTAACTGGTGCAGGCATGAGCAATCCCTTAAAGGAAGCAGCAGGGATAATCCCATTAGGTCTACAGTCCTATTCAGGGAGTACCTACTACGTGCCAGGCACTAGGCCAAGTGGCTGGGGATAGAGAGATCAGAGAAGTAAAGAGATTTTTTTTTAATCCCACTTTCTCGGGAACTTTTGAATGTGTGTGGGGCGGGGGGGAGGGTTGGGGGGGAGACAGGTAATACACAAGTAAATTATCTATGGCTAGATGATATACTCCAGGTACATAATGTTAAATGTAATAGGTTCTAAGAAGAAAGAAAAGGCAGACCAGAGAGAGACAGGGAGCTGCTGGGTGGGAGAAGAGGGAGCGTCAATATTAGAATGGAATTAGAATTAGAACTAGCCAGCACTGGCCTCGCCAAGACTGCGGTGCGAGTGACTCTCCCGAAGACAGCAGGGAGGCGGGCAGGTGAACACAGAGGGAACATTAGCGCAGGCGACTTGAGGCTGGAGAGGGCTTGGTGCTGAAGCCGGAGTAAAGGAGTAAAGGAGAGAGCTGTAGGAGATGAGGTCGGCCAAGGGGACACAGATCAGAGAGGACAGTGTGGACCAACAGCTGAGATCCAACAGCTGGAAACTTGGAAATGCTCGTTCTTGGGCCTCGCCCCAGACTTACTGAGTCCGAAACTCTGGGGCGGACCAGCCGTCTGTGTCCTAGCGAGCCCTCCGGGTGACAGTGCACGATAAAGTGGGCAGAACCCTGGCGCGGGGGGCCTTTGGCTATTGATCCTAGTTGTTGCTCTTAGGATCCACGTGATCACTGTCCCCTTTATTTCACTAGCCGGGCAGGGGACCCGCCCAGCGCTCAGCCGATTTGCCCGCCGCTGACGCTCAGCTGGGGTTTCTCCCCAAGCCCGCCGCGCCCGGCGCACCCAACCCCCAACCGCAGCTCGACGCGGTCCCCTCTGCTAGAGCATCCCGGCGACCCCGGAGCGACGCCCTAGGGACCAGACGCCCAGGGCGGCAGGTGCAAAGGCGCCTGAGCCGGGGAGGCCAAACGCGTCCGCCACGACCGCAGGGGCGCGGGCCCGACGCCGGCTGCCGCGGCCGGGGGTGAGGGCGCATCCCGAGCCGCCCGCGGCTGCCCAACCCGCAGGGACGTTTGCGCGCGGTCCAGATCCCGGGGGATTCCGCGGTCCCGGGCCACGGGGCCCGGGCATCGGGATTGGCTCGCAGCTTCCCCCGGGAGCCGCGGAGGCAAAGCCAGGCTGGGGCGGCCGGGCCGGGCCAGCGCCCTCTAGGCAGCGGAAGTGGAGCTTGCTTTACATCCGTCCTCCCCGCCTGGCGGAGTTGGGAGAAGGAAGGCTGGGGGGTGTGGAAAAATAAAAGGAAAAGTCCCTGCACCATGTAGATCAGCGCCCCCCACCCTGGCACCCCGGCCGGCCGGGGACCTCCCAGTCTGTGGCCATGAACGCGAGCAGCGAGGGCGAGAGCTTCCCGGGCTCGGTGCAAAGTAAGTGCTTTTCCGGGCGCAGTGCGCGCTCCGGGGCCCAGTGCGCGCTCCGGGGCCCGGGCCCAAGCACGTCTGCGACGCAGCGAGCAGGCCCGGGGCCCCGAAATCGGGGTGACGGCCCCGAGCCGGCGTCTCGGGCATCGCGGCGGGCGCGCTGTGCAGGGGGCGCCGAAGTGGGGTTGGGATGAGGGCACCCAACCCAGTGCAAGGCGGGGGGCGCTCTCCAGCCTCGCAAGACCCCTTGTAAGGGAACGGTGGGGGAGGGCATGCCGTTCAGACAATCGCCACCCCCTCGGGGCATTCCCCGCCCCCCCCGGCGGAGTTTGGGGGGGTTTGGGGGTAACTGCCATTACGCTGATGGGAAAACTTCTGCTTCGGTCGTTCCAAATCCTTGAAGTCTGGGGATCCGAGGGTTTCATGAGGTCCGGCGGGCTGGGCTTACCGGCACACTGGAAAGCCTTTTACATATTAAAGGTGAAGATCTGAATGGGGAATGGGGCGGTGGTCGCTTTGAGCTTGGGATTCATTTTAATTTTCCTGATAGGAAGAGCAGCCTTATTCAAGTGCGTGATTTCGCCCGCGGCATTGTTTCCCAAAGTGTGGTCCAGAGACCGAGCGCAAACCAGCCACCTGAGAGCGGGAGCGCTTCTTTAAAAAAAGAAAAAAAGAAAAAAGCTCCCTGGGCCCCACCCATTAGATGGGGTCGTGGGGGAGGGGATCTGTGGCCAGACCCCGAGTGGTTCGAGTGGCTCGGTTGCAGTTTGAGAACGACCCCCTGCCCTGGCACGGGCTCTGCAGACACCCGTAGCACATAGTAAGCGCTTAGCTTGTAGCTGTTTTGCAGACACTGCCTCCCAAACTTGGCTGGGTATTCCTTGCATAACTTGTGAAAAGCACAGATTTCTCTAAACACCAGCCCCTCCTGCACCCTACCTCCGTTAGGACTCAGTATCTCCCAAGTGGGGCACAGATATGTCCATGTTTAACACGCAGACACACAAACACACACAAAACCCAATTGTTGTGATGCCATTACAGGTTTGGAGAACATAGGAGAGATAAAGGAATTCTTGTTGCTGTTGAGCTCCTACCTGTACCCAGTGTTTTCTGTTTGGTCTGTTAATTCTTACTGCAAATGCAGGAGGTTAGGTATATTTTATCATTCCAAATTTTCAGAGGGGGATACTGTCACTTCAAATAGGGTATCTCAGTAATAACCCCACCAGGTATCATACAGGGGTATGGGGATCCCTGGGCTGGCCCTTTACAAGCACCATCTTATTTAATCCTCTTACCTATCCTATAGAACAGAAACTTCTACCCATTTTACAGATGAGAGAGACCAACCCCAAGTCACTGTTTGTAAATTGTAATGTCAAGATTCTGAGGAAAGTCTAGGTCATTGTTTATGTGCTTGCCACACACTGGAGACATTGTCATTAAAACCCTTTCATGCTAGGCATCAATCTTGTTGGATCATTAAGGACTCCTCATCAATGCCAGTCACCTCATCTTCTGGTTCCTTGTTTTCCTGTTAGTCTCATGGGCATCTTAGCTGCAGGGAGGTCATGTTCCAGAGGAATAGAAAAGGCTTCATTCCTTTCATCCATTGATTTGATGTATTTAAGTGCACAGGCGCTCTGCAAAACGATTTAGAAAATACTATGACACAGGGTGCCTGGGTGGCTTAGTAGGTTAAGCCTCTGCCTTCGGTCTGGTCATGATCTCAGGGTCCTGGGATCAAGTCCTGCATCAGGCTCTCTTGCTCAGTGGGGATCCTGCTTCCCTCCTCCCTCTCTCTGCCTGCCTCTCTGCCTACTTGAGAGCTCTCTCTGTCTGTCAAATAAATAAATAAATAATATTAAAAGAAAAAAAAAGAAAATATTATGACACAGCCCAGACCAGCTCTCCTTAGCAAGTCAACCAACTTATATTTCCACACAGAGATTTTTTTGTCAGCTCGACTTGGGAAAATTGAACATGATATAAATATTTATAAATTTTCAGAAAGTTATGATTCATATATACCAACTGTATATACACAAAGGTAGTTCTCATGTGATTTAGATTTCAGGAAATTTAGAAATAATGTAAAGACCTTATAATACTAAGATTATGATGCATAGATGATATGGAATAGTGTGTTATTAGATGATTATATGTATTTTTAAAGATTTATTTATTTGAGAGAGGGAGAGAGAAAAAAAGAGAGTGGGGAGGGGGCAGAGGGAGAGAATCTCAGGCAGGCTCCCCACTGAGCACGGAGCTCACCGCAGGGCTCCATCCCACTACCCAAGACATGATCTGAGCCAAAACCAAGAGTTGGGCACCTAACCTACTGAGCCACCCAGGTGCCTTTTAAATAATTATACTTATAAAAATTTTAGTGATCTAGCCCCAATGCTTATGTGATATTATGTGGGGAGAAGACTAATTTTATAGTATTATGATCTTAATTTTTAAGCATAAAGAAAATAAATGGAACAAAATTATAATATTCATAGTACACATAGGTGGAAAGATTGTGACTGATTTTCCCCCTGCTTCTTCTCTTCCAAATTTTCTGTTATAAACATGAGTTTCCTTATAATAAGGCAGGAAAATTTTTTAAAAATAAAAATGAAGGTAGTCATTATTAATTGAGACTTATTGATTGTATTTCTTCATTTAATCAACCTTTACATCCCACTTTCTAATATAGTAACACAAGTATTAACTCTTGGCATCATTACTATTGAGAAACAATGTCCCTATCAGTTAGGAATTAATTTTGGCTACAAGTAACCAACTGAACTATACCAGCCTAAAGAGAAGTCTGAAATTAGTTGATGCAGGGGATCAAGGGATCAGCATCTGTAGTGATCTTAGCATTTTCCTCATAGTAAAAATATAGTTGCAGAAGCTCCTGGCATCACATCTGCACTTAAGACCAAAAGAAGAGGGAACCAGTGCCATTCATGTCTGATCCCTTTTTATCATGAAAGGCCAAACTTCCCAGAAGTTCCCAAGCATGTAAGGGACCAAGATCATTTAGTAGTTCTTTTGGCAGGGTCCGGGGTGGGAAGCAGGTAAAAACAGAGGGATTGATTTTCATAATGACTGGGGAATAAACTACCTTTCATTGGGATGGGACATGGCTACTGGTCCTTCAGTCCTGCACATCAAAGAACTAACTTTTTTTTTTTAAGATTTTATTTATTTATTTGTCAGAGAAAGAGAGCATAAGCAGGGGGAGCAGTAGGCAGAGGGAAAGCAGTCTCCCTGCTGAGCAAGGAGCCCCATGCAGGACTCGATCCCAGGACCCTGGGATCATGACTTGAGTCGAAGGTAGATGCCTAACTGACTGGGCCACCCAGGCATCCCTCAAAGAACTTCCTTGCATAAAATGCCACTAGTGCCCCTGCGGGCAACAGTCACTTGGGTCTGGGAACATTGCTGCTAAGGGAGAAGAAGGGAATAGAATGGACATCGGGCCAGCCACTAGCCATCTCTGCCACTGTGCCCTTTTTTCTACTGTGAATCTGGTTGGTGTTAGAATTTCAGGCTGTTTGAAATTAGTTAATTAATTAATTAACTTGTGGCTTTCCCTTTGTCCCATGGAGTCCCAGGTGGCACGACGGTGCTGGTTGAGCTCACTCCGGACATCCACATCTGTGGCATTTGCAAGCAGCAGTTTAACAACCTGGATGCCTTTGTAGCTCACAAGCAGAGTGGCTGCCAACTGACCAGCACGTCCGGGGCAGCCCCCAGCGCAGTCCAGTTTGTATCCGAAGAAACCGTGCCTGCCACCCAAACTCAGACCACCACGAGAACCATCACCTCCGAGACCCAGACAATCACAGGTATGGCTGTGACGGTGGGAGAGACTGTGAGAGTTGGTCCGGTTATGTCCCAAACACCTCCGTGGAACTTATTAAAAATATAGATTCCCAGGGTCCACCCTATAGGGTTGCTGATTCATTATTTTTAACAAGCTCCACTGGGAAGCCAGCTGCCCAGCCAGGTTTGGGAACTGCTGGGTGGAAACATTAACTGTTAGCAGTTATAGATGTTGTCATATGTTAAAACAGACACAAAACAGATTTCTAAAACAAAAACCTGTATATACCAAGAAAAAAAAATACTTGCAGGAAATGCATGAAAAAAGGTAGTTATTTTGGGTGGTGGGAGTATAGGTTTGATCTTAAAATTTGCATTATCTTTATAAAGGGACAAAAAACAGGTTTGTTTTGTTTTGTTTTGTTTTTTAATTTACCAGTAGGTTTTGATGCCTCCCCACTGCCCCCCTCCCTTGCTGCCAGCTAGGAAAGTAGAAAAGTTCATCCTAGTTCTTGGTTGTGTTCATTTACTCCACCAAAAATAAATTACAGATGGATCTAAAATTTAAATGTGCACAGTGAAACCATAAAATTGTAGAGTAAATACATACACACACACACACTCGCACTAACATTACCTGTACTTACACCTCTAGGATCTGTCTCAAGGGACTAGACAGACAAGTTTAAAAATGTGAAGTCACCCATTTATGAAATAGATAGTAGAGATGCTGCCAGATCCTGCAGGGAAACAGAGAATGTATTCCGTAGCTAAAGGCATTCAGATTTTTAAATTAAAGTATATGGGACTTTTGGCTGACTCAGTTGGATGAACATGTCACTCTTGATCTCAGGGTTGTGAGTTTGAGCCCCATGTTGGGTATAGAGATTACTTAAAAATAAAGTCTTTTAAAAATAAATAAATTATATATATATATATATATATATATATATATATATATGTATATATATCAGTACTATGCCTACCAAAGACAAGCTGGAGCCCTCTGGCAAAAGAAAAAGCATCAGGTATGTGGCTACAAATAAAGTTACAATTTTCCCAAAGTAAAAACAATGTATAAAACTGAAGACCAGGGACGCCTGAGTGGCTCAGTTGGTTAAGCGGCTGCCTTCGGCGCAGGTCATGATCCCAGCGTCCTGGGATCGAGTCCCACATCGGGCTCCTTGCTCGGCAGGGAGCCTGCTTCTCCCTCTGCCTCTGCCTGCCACTCTGCCTGCCTGTGCTCGCTCGCTCTCTCTGACAAATAAATAAATAAAATCTTAAAAAAAAAAAACTGAAGACCTACAAGTGGGGGGCGGGGGGGGACAAACTGCAGCACAGATGACTAAGGCTTAATGTCCTTCATATATAAAGAACTCCTAAAATCAATAAGAGTAGAGAAAAAGAAGCAAATGAAAATGTCAGCAAAAGGCAGCAGATAATATACGAGACCACTGAACATAGAAGGATGCTCTGTAATCTTAGTAATTAAATTAATATGAGTCAAAAGAAGGGCTGGAACAGGATACTGCTTTCATTTTCTGGGGATGTAAATTCAAATAACTTGGGCAATTTTGTGATGTCTTTTAAATTTAACATCTTAAATTTAAAATCTTCCAAATTTTAAAATGTACATAAACACTTTAACCTAGTAAGTGCACTTATCCCCTAAAGTTTCATACACAGATATATAAGGGTGTTCATTTACCATATAGGCTATAAAGAAAGTGGTACCTTTGTATGTATACATCAAGAAAAAAATCAGATAAATAAACTTCAGAGATTCGGACAGTGAAATATGACTTAACCTTGAAAAAGGGAGCTAGAGCTTTGTAGAGACACAGAAAGATCCTCAGGGGGAAGTGTAAAAACACACACATGGATGAATACATAGTATTATATTCAAGGCAAGCTTCTAGAACAGGAATGAGGCAGGTAATGTTAATGAAAGAAGCAAGCTGTGCGAAAGGTAACAGGCTGGTGGGGACTGTGGTTTAAGTAGAATAAGTACATATGACTCATTCAAAGGGACAGCTGCCCTTTGGCTCCGGTCAGTTAGATATTTGGGTTTTTCAGAGAAGCTGAAAAATGTAAAATTTCCGAAATTTTAAAACTTTGTTGGCCAAACGAAATACATCCATAAGCCTGACTGAGCCCACAGGCTTTTTCTGGACTCTTCTCCGACAGTATTTAGCAGATAGTTAATCTGGATCTGGGGGGTGAAAGAACATGGCGGGGGGGGCACCAACTTTCACCACCTTGATTTTGTATTGGTGTGGTGGTTGGATTTTTTTGCCAATAAGCAAAGTTTTGGGGTTGTCTCCTTAATGTATCCAAAATGTTTCTCCTGAGTCTTTAAAACACTGAACTATAATTACCTGATCACCTCACAGCCTTAAGAAAAGCACCTTGAGGTTGTCCCACTTTTTCCCGAGTTTATCTTATCATCCCAGAGGAAGTCACCAAGAAACTGTTACAGCTAAAAGCCACCTTAGCAGTGAGCCTTCTTATTTTACGGCTAGGCAAAGGGAAGCTACAGATGGGGAGAAGACCACAAGTTCAAGACAGTCCCGGGACTCAGGCATTTTGGCTTTTACCCTTGTGGTCTTCTCCCTGTTCACCGTCCTCAAAATCAAACTCCCAGTAACCCTGCACACGGGGTGTGAAACCTGTAAAACATCAGGAGGCGTCAAGGCCCACACTTTATTTTTGGTCATTGCACCTTTCCAGGTTCTGAGGCTTTGCTTGTGCTGTTCCCTCTGCCGGAAATACTTTTCCCACCAGAGGATCTTGTTTCATCTCAGGACACTCCCCTTCACTCTGTACCGCAGCAGCCAAGATGAAGTCCTCTCTTTTCCAAATGAGCCACGTTTCTTTGCCTCAGAGCCTGAGTACATTTTGTACCCCCTGCCTGAAACTGACTCTTGGGCATACGTCCAAGCTGAGCTTAAAGGCATCTCGTCAGAGACCCCTTCCCTGTTTCCCCCGGACCAGATTAGGTCCCTGTCATTAAAACATCCCTGAGCCATAAGCTCCGTGAGGTCAGGGGCTGCACCTCTCCTGCCCACCGCTGGATCCCCAGCACTGGTCCTTTTTGGGAAAATGTTGGGAGATTGGCTGCTCCAATCTCCCATCCATCAGTAAAGCTGACTCCACACCCACGTACTGGCTCCTCCTTCTCTCCTAGGTCTTTGCCCAAAGACTCTCACCCTCCCCTTGGCATTTCCATTGCCCTGTGCCCACTCACTGGGGGCATGCCTGGGCTTCGCCGGCTACCTTGTATGCTCAGGCTGGGCCTGGAGACCTCTGTGCACCTAGCTCATGGTGGCACCCCTGGCACGGTGGTGCGGGGAGCTACACGGTCCAGAGACAGGCTGCTGGGCTTGCATCCCTGCCTGCCACCCTCCACCGCCAGACTTTGGGCAAGTTGCCCTTTGCTCTCTTCTTAATAGTTCTCATCTGTAGAAAGGGGTTCGAGTGGCACCTAATACTATTAGGTAATAGAATTAGGGCCTATTACCTTGTAGTCATTGTGTTATTGGAGGACTCTGTAATAATCCACATAAGTGGTCTGGGATGGAATAATTGGGCTCAGTAAACAACTGCTTTTATTAACGTCGAGATTAATGAACAGGTGGCGGGATTTGCAGTCTGTTCCATCTCTGGCTGACTCAGCGGCTCTTCCTCCTCGTTCCAGCCTCTCTGCCTCAAAACAAGCAGAAGCCTGCTCCCCCCCCCCCCTTTCACACTGTTTTCATTTGGTTTTCTGGGCCCAACTTCCCACCTGCACGGGCTTCAGTGCTCCCCGCAGGGGCTGTTCCCCGGGTGGCTGTTCCCCGCCCGCCTGTGGACCCAGATCCCCCGAGAGCTTGTTAAAGATGCTGGGGCCCAGGCTCAGCTTTGTCAAAGCTCTGGGGCTTAGGCTCAGGCATCTGTTTTTTGTTTTTTAAGATTTTATCAGCGGAAGAGGGAACACAGGCAGGGGGAGCAGGAGAGGGAGGTTTCCCGCCGAGCAGGGAGCCCGATGCGGGGCTCGATCCCAGCACCCTGGGATCATGACCCGAGCCAAAGGCAGACACTTAACGACTGAGCCACCCAGGCATCTGTGTTTCTAACAAGCTCCTCGGGGAATCCAAGTCCCAGCCAGCGTGGAGACTCTCTCACTGCCCAAGGCCAGAGTGGGACCCCCGACGCTAGCAGATTTCTCCAGATACTCTCACCCAGACATTGCCCAAACTTGTCTGTGCCTCTTGGGCTGTGTGATTAAAGCCAAACCCTTCCTCACTCCGCTCATCTCTGTCCCCCATCACTGTCCGGTAAAAATAAGTAATTAAGTTACTTTAATTTACATTTAAGTAAAATGTATTCGCTGCCCGTTAACCTTGAAAGCTACCTTTCGTTTGGCACTTGGTTTGAGAACTTTCCTACAGGTGCGGTAACATTGGATATTGATGCCGGTGGAAACAATTAGCCTCCCACTTGCGTTTGCTAAGTTCTGCAGACCTTGGAGCGTAGGAGTTGGGCCCCTGAGTTGGCATCTTGGCCACATAGGGACTTGGGAGCCTCATGACCATGGCCAATTACAAGAGCTCCTGGTGTCTCATCTTTCAAGAGGGGACAAGAATAAATAGAAAGACCACAGGGCTTGGTAGTTCAAGGGTCTGCGCCCGGTTACCTGAGCTGAGTTCCCAGCGGCAGCACTTGCTGACGAGGTAGCTAACCTTGGGCACGTAACAGGATCTCAGTGTCTGCTGCCCCAACTGTAACATGACAGTAGTCCCCTCAGTGCAAGACACTGAGAGCTGACAGGGTTAGCTTTCCTGACTTACCAAATCAGGGGGCCCTGAAAACAAAATGAAACAGCGCAGGGAAAATGTGACTGCAGAACCGGGCTCATGACAAGCCCCCGGCCAGTAGTACTCGAATTGATCTCTTGACCCAGAAGGGTCTTTCTTTTTCCTTCTGGTTAATTCCCACTCGTTTGGTCCTGAGCTAAAAGTCACCTCCACCTAGAAGCTAGCCATGATTTCTCCTCTCCCTCCCTCCCACCGAGGTTAGGTGTTTCACCACCCCCACCCCCCACCCCAGCATTTATTTATCTCACTTGTTATTAACCAGTAATTTGGTGACACGCAATCTTTAGTTGACTAGAGATGTGGATTCAGATGCTGTCAGAGGCCGGGCAGCAGCAGTAACTGCGGCAACATATATGCCGCCGTGGGGAATGAGAGGGCCGTGGAAACCCAGCTGGGAAAGGAAAGCAGCCCGACAGCCAGGAACCACCAGCGGCTGCGACTTGATGGGACCAGGAGCTGGCTGGCCTTCGCAGGCGGGCCGTGCTGTTCTCCTGCTGAACAAACAGTTCACAGAACATCAGCATGACCTGGGAACCATGGTGGAACAAGGCCCCTCCCTCCTCCTGCCTAAGCCACAAGGTACCGAACATCCCCTCCCCCGCCGATCTGAGTGACGGTTGCTTCTCTCCCTATGCCAGATGCGCCTTCTCTGCTCAGTATTAAGATACCAAACCCTGGGGTCTTCCCCACTTCCTGACAGCCCCCAGGCCGACGTCCTCCCTCCCTGCACTTCCCTAACGTGAATCCCCAACCAGGATTGAGTCCTTCGTAGCAGCCCTGTCACAGAGATACCGCATGACATGGTCTGAGGTTTCCCTTGTGCCACTGAGCCACAGACTTCAACCACAGCCATGTCCCTGGTGGTCTCTGGCCAGAGGACATTGACCTAGGGAAGACCCAGCCACCTCGTTGATTTTGAAAACCTTGATAGAGAATCTGAAGGCTTAGTTTGGCCTGTGGGCCCCAGATGAATGGTTTAATTTCTAGTTTATTGGATTGTAAACCTCCCTGCCGGCAGGGACCCAATCCATCTTGTTTTCCTGTCCTCCCTCACCCCCAGCACTGGGCCTGGGACTCCAGAGACACTCAATAAACCAGTTAATGCAATGAGCTTAGGAAAGGGCAGCTGGGAGCATTAAATTAAATGAGTGTGCATGTGGCCTATGGCGTGGGGTCTGCCCCATCGGGAGGGTCCAGTGAGGGCAGCGTTGGGACTGTTGTGTGCCAGATGCTGGAACCAAGGCAGCAGGGATGCTCGCCCTTGGAGAATTCCAAGCCCGTGGGGGAGGAGAATTTGGTGGTAAGACCTGCAAGCCTAGCCATCCATGACAAGCATAGCCTTGTGGAGGGTTAATGGAATAGATTGGTCCCAGTGGGGAAAGCCAGAGGGAAGATTGTGAGTGAGATCAAAGATATACTTGGCCTTGAAAGACTCCCTAGCCTTTGGGAGGAAGATGGTGGGAAGGGGGCATTTCCCAATGGTGGTTGAGAAGTGAGGAAGCTCAGGGTAAGATGTGGTAACAGTAGCTAGAGATGACAGAGTATGTGTGGTAGGAGCCGTGCTTCAGCGCTGGCCTTCATTGCAAAGGAGCTGGGGAGCCACCGAAGGTTCTTGAGAAGGTGAGCAACTGAGTAAGTCAAACCGGTGATTGGCTTGGAGGATCTGACGGTAGGACTAACAGCCGACTCCGACGTAGTGCTTTTTGGCCATCTCTTTTCTCAGCACTCTATATGAACCACAAGTCAGGTATTAAGAATTATTGTCCCCATTTTACCAATAACCAGCATAGGCACAAAGGGGTGAAAAGCTTGTCCAAGATGCCAAAGGCAGAAAGTGGCAAATCTAAGCTTCCTGGGGGCAGAATCTTTGCTCTTGACCACCCCTCGGAAGAGTCTTCATGACTGTTTCTCAAACTTGTTCATGCCTCAGAACCGCCCCCCCACCCCCAAAGCTCTGGTGAACGGCGCAGATACCCAGAACCCCCTCCTCCCCTTGGGGTAACATCTCCGTGGCTCTAAGCAGGGTCCGGAATTTAAGCCAGCCAGCGAGGGCTTCGTTTGAAGTACTGAATCGAATCTGCGTTATAAAGAGATCCCCAGATGGATCTCAAGATCCTAAGAAGTTTGTCTGCCTGACTGCCCCCAAGCTTAATGCTGTGTCCCCCACCCACCCACCCAGGGAAAGTTCACACCAAAGCTCAGTATCTTAGTCCCAATTCCTACCTTCAGGGCAAGCAGTTCCGATTGGCTAGGCTCCTGTCAGGCATCTGCTGCTGGACCAATCAGCTGTGGCAGAGAGAGGGCGTGGAGTCAGGGATGGGGGCGGGCCTCTTGGCCGTGGGGTCCCTGTGCACCATGTGTGTGAAAACCCTTTTCTCTCAGGAGATGAATTCTGAGTTTGCAGTTGGATCCAGATCCCTAAGTCAACATAGGAAGAAAAGAGCCATAGATTTGAATATATGACAGTGTAGTAATACCCTTCATCTGTAAAGCTCATGTACAAGTCAATGAGGAAAAAAGTGAAATTCAATAGGAAAGGAAAAAAAAAAGGAGTTAATAGCATAAACAGGGAGTTCAGTGTAGAAGGAATGGGGATGGATAAAAAATGTTGAAAGGGATTCATCCTCACCAGTTGTAAAGGAAATGCCCATGAAACTAACCTGATCTCATTTTGTCCTGTTTCATATCTTATAATTATGTATCAGCAAGCAATTAAATGACCATACCATTCTGACCAGTTCTTCAACTTTTAGAAGAATGTATCCAAAGAACCCAGAGGTCAGTTAAAAAATTGGAGTAGGTGTTATTTATAAAAGTAGTACTTAGAAACCAGCTCAGTGTCAAAGACGGGGAGGAATCGATCATTTAACCATGCCACAACCAAAATGAAGCAATAGTATGTAGCCATTTCAAATTGTGTTTTGGATGAATGATAGGGTGACAAATGGCTTCAAATGGTGAAATTTTTTAACAAAAAAGACTATAAATGATTTAAGCCACAATGCCAGTTTTATACTTTTAAAAATCTCCATACAAAGAAAGGTCTTAGCCATTAGGTTGATCATTAATTCACAAAGGTCCTCTAAGCCCCTGTCCTTTGTCAAGTTCTGCGTTAGGTGCTGGGAGACAGTGATGGAAAGGACAGGCGTGTCCTTAGGTGGTTCATCCAGCCAAAGGGAGGAGGATCGCCATTAAGTAATTTCCCAAGTAATTATTTGATCACAGTAGAGATAAGTGCTTTAGAGAAAACGTACAGTATATAATGAGCTTATAATGTAGGGGTGTGTATCGTCACGTGATATATTGCCTTGGCCGTGCTTTGAGCAGCTTTTCTTTTCTTCTCTACACTCATTCTATACTCCCTAGATTTTCTACAATTAGTGTTTCCTTTTATTTAAAAAAGATACATAGATAGATAGATAGATAGATATGTATACCTATATATATATGGCACCTGGCTGGCTCAATCTGAAGAACATGATCTTGATCTCTTGATCTCAGGGTTGGGAGTTCAAGCCCCACTTTGGGTGTAGAGATGACATAAAAATAAAATCTTAAAAATATATATACACAGTTTTTAATTTAAAAAGAAAGGGAAACAAAGTGGAGTTTTTCAATGGAAGAAGAGAAGTAAACTGGGCTGGGAGATGTGAAGGCTGCCTTCAGCTATCCGAAGGACAGCTTTGGGGAAAGCAGGTCCACATGAGCCGACGGGTTCAGACGCTGATGGGTACAACCTCAGAGAGAAAGATTTTGGCTCTCTGAGACATTCATACAACAGTATTACATTTTAAGCAGCATCATAACCGCATCGCTGGACCCCTGAGGGGCTCCTGCTCCAGACCAGGACTCACTGCGACATCCAGACACGTGGTACAGCAAGGGAAATCCCTGGGAAGCAAAGAAACGGAGCGAAAGCCCACAGCAGGTGTGTGAGGTCGTGAGCTCCTGGAGGGCATAGGGGGCTGATCTCATTAAACGTGGGGCCTGACTTTTGTAGCCACAGCGGAGGAGAAGGTAAGGCTCTGAGGTCTTGCAAAGAGTTGGCCTCAGGTCAGTGGTACTCAATGAGTGCGACTCCAACACCCGATCCCACCCAAACCCCTAAAGGGCCTGAGGCAGCCCCCCGGTGACCAAGGCCACTTGAAGCCTTTCTCTGGGGTATCTGTAGGCCCTGCTGTTCCCAGGGCATCCTGGAAAGAAGCCAGGTGTGGGGGCCCGATGGGAGAAGATGGCTCTCTGTAAAGCCAGCCAAGAGGCTCCAGCAAGACCTGGTGACCAGCTGCCCCAAGGCCCCTTTGTTGGCTGTTGATTTCTGGCCACCTGCCACAGAAACCATTAATAATTACGTGCTTCTGCATCCCGAAATGTCACCTTCTCCCTGAGGCCTTCGTGCGTCACCCTACTTAATATTCCATCCCGCACTCCCTGTGCCCCTTCTCGGCTTTATTTCTCTCCATAGCCGTTAGCTCTGTATCTAGAGTAGCTGTATAGTGTGTGTTTAAATCATTTATTGCCTGCACCACGCCCCACTAGTGTCAGCTCCACAAACAGAGGGATCGTCGTCCCTTTGGCTCACTGGTGTGTTTCCAGTGCCTAGAACAGTGCCTGGCACACAGTAGGTGCTTCGTCAGTATTTGCTGGATAAGTCCGTGAATAATGACAACAGCACCAACAGTGCTACATGCCTGATTTTAAATCTTCACGACAACCCTAAGAGAGAGGGATAGAAATTGTCCCCATTCCCCAGGTGAGGAAAGTGAGGCTCAAAGAGGTTACGTAGGGACGCCTGAGTGGCTCAGTCGGTTGGGCATCTGACTCTTGGTTTTGGCTCAGGACACAGTCTCAGAGTTGTGAGATCAAGCCCTGAGTTGGGCTCTGTGCACAGTCCAGAGTCTGCTTGAGATTCTCTCTCTCTCTCTCTCCCTTTGCCCTTCCCCCCACTCACTCATACCCTTTCCCTCACACTCTCTGTCTCTCTCTCTAAAATAAATAAATAACTTTTTAAAAGAGAGAGATTAGGTACCTGGCCTACAGTCACACACCCAGTAAGTGGCCAGAGCCGGACTCATACTAGTTAGAAAATGGATTTTAACATATCTGACATGGAGGTGCACGCCAGTCAGTGAGATTCCTGTCAACCAAAAGGCAGTCACCAGAAAAAAAAAAAAAAAAGGAAAAAAAAAAACAGGTCTTTGGGAGCCCGTGAACAAACCTGAACCTCGTTGAACACATTCTGTCACTTGGCAGAGCGGGGTTCATTTTTTGGAACTCCGTGTATCAAGCTCCGTCGATGAAACACCTTCCAAGACTTTGGGCAATGATTCTGGTTACAGATGCGCAGTAAACCATGTTCCTAGAAACACTTGCAGACAGTAACAGGGGTCCACAGTGGTGGTTGTTGGAGGAACAGCTGCAGTTCTTGAAAAGCAACAACCGGGAAAGAGGGATTCCCTCCATTAGATAGAGTTAGGTTAAGCTTCACGGCGAGGTACATGGAAGAGAACGATGTACACCGGTGGTTCTCAAACTTGACCACGTATCAGATCAGCCTGGGTGGCATGTGAGAACACAGGTTGCTGGACTGGGTCCACCCCAGAGAATCCCATTCAGTGCGCTGGGGCAGGGCCTGAGGATCTCTCTTTGTAGCGGGTTCCTCCGGAGGTCCCATGATGCTGGCTGGGAACCCCACTTTGAGAACAGAGCAGAGTAATGGAAGCCAGAGCAAAAGCCAAACCCCACAGACTGGATGAAACATTTCAGCAAGAGGCAGGTGTGGTTGATCCAGGCATCCAAGGGACTTGGTGTGAAGACAGAACATCCATTTGTGAGAATCTTCCAGCCAACTTTAAGCAAAAGCCACTTAACTTCCCCGTGCACGTTGCAATTGAAACCCGGAAACCATTTACTCGAATAGCAAATGCTAGTAGAACCAGGTGCTCTTGGACCGACATCAGTGACGCCGTCATTGCCAGAGGCACTCGAGAGGGGGAGATAAGGAAACAGGGTTTCCTGGCAGATGCCCAGAGAAATTGAACTTAATTCATTCCATAAATACCCAGTTTCTAAGGAATTTCATTAAATATAAAATAAGGAATATAAAAGCATTGCTTCGTAACAATCAGCAGCTTTTTATTTTATTTTATTTTATTTTATTTTATTGTACATCAAATAACAGCGTATCTGACAGTCTATAAGATCTAATATTCAAAGAAAGATGGTGTTTGTTTTAAGAGAAAATATAACTAGCACCACCAGCCTGTGATGTGGATATTACTGCTGGAGGCAAAGCCGAAATAGGTCATGAAGTTAGGCCTGCGCTGATTTCAGTAAGGATATTCTGTAAATACGGTGGCAGAAATGCCGAAAGTGGTGCCTCAGAGACGGAAGTTTGGGAAACTGAATATCCAGTCACTTTCAAAGTCATCGTTAGGGCCTCTCAGCCTGACAGACTCACCCAACGAACCGAACCCCACTAGTCAGATTGACTCCCCCTGTGAAACCAGATCTGCATGGGACAGATTATGTGTAGTAAAGGACGAAAATATTTCTAAACCCAAAACCATAAATTTAGTTAACAAAGTAGTCACGAAACTTTTATAAGCAGAAAAAGAAGTTTGAGACTGCTTGTTTTATCTTTTATAATGATAAGTGTAAAGATAAAGATGGTAAAAATGTTTGGCCTTTCTTTTTGTCCCTCTGAAAACTTTAGTAAGAATATACCTGGAGCACCTGGGTGGCTCAGGTGGTTGGGCATCTGCCTGTGGCTCAGGTCGTGATCTCCAAGTCCTGGAATCAAGCCCCACATTGGGCTCCTGGTTCAGCCAGGAGTTGGCTTCTCCCTGTGCCTCTCCTTCCTCTCTCTCTCTCTTTCCCTAATGAATAAATAAAATCTTTAAAAGAAAGAATACAAGGGTTTCTTTTAGGAATATTAGTGTTTTTAGAGATTACTTGTAGTTTGGGCCAGAATTCCTTTGATCAGTTTCTTTCCCGATTTTTGTTAGGATTTTGTGATAAAGCTTATGAATATACCAAATGCATTTGGCTGGAGATAGTAGACAGCTTGCCTGGTGTAGATGACAGGAGCATTTCTTGTTTATTTATTAAGTCTAGATTTAATAAGTCTGGATAGTTTCAGAGCTCTGGCTCAACATCAGATTTTCTTTTCTCCCTTATGGTTACAGAATGGCTGCCACAGATCCAGGCATCACATCCTCATTCCAGGAATGATGGGAAATGGGCAACCAGGACAGCAAGAATAAGTTTTTCCTCAACTGCCTCCCTTTTTTTTTTTTAATTAGGGAGAGAATCTTTTCCAGAAGCCCCCCAACAGATGTTCTCTAGTGTCTCACTGACTAAAATAGGGTTACAGGATTACCCGAAGCAGCAAAGGAGACTGGGGAAGCAATTTAGCCTGTTCGCTCTCTAGAAAGGAAGGTAGGCAAAGGGAGTAGCTGTTGGGTGTTCATATTGTGAAAACTAATAATCATCTCATCTTTTAGTTTCAGCTCCAGAATTTGTTTTTGAACATGGCTATCAAACTTACCTGCCCACGGAAAGCAATGAAAACCAGACAGCCACTGTCATCTCTCTCCCTGCCAAGTCCCGTGCCAAAAAGCCCACAGCACCACCTGCTCAGAAAAGGCTTAACTGTTGCTATCCAGGTAAAAGCAGCATTGGGACTTGCTTGTATAGAGGATGTGACATGTAACAGACCTCGGGGCTCTAACTCGTGAATTCCTGAAAACTGGATATAGATATGCTCTAAACTGTTTGGCTTAAAAATCAGAGCTCCCGCCCCCGCCCCCCCGTCCCCCGCATTTACATCATCACATATGACCTATCTCGCTGTCTCTGGTCACCGTGCATGTGGACTCTAAGATTTTTGACAGGGGCACCTGGGTGACTCAGTTGGTTAGGCATCTGCCTTGGGCTCGGGTCATGATCCCGGGGTCCTGGGATCGAGCCCCTCACCTGGCCCCCTGCTCAGCGGGGAGTCTGCTTCTCCCTCTCCCTCTGTCTGCCACTCCCCCTGCTTGTGCTCTTCCTCTCTCTCTGTCAAATAAATAAATAAAATCTTAAAAAAAAAAAAAAAAGACTTTTTACAAACATGGGACTCATGAGGATCCAAGTTACTGTGAATTTTTCTTCCTGTGCTATGGCTTAGGAAGATATCCAGAAAGATTGCTGTTTCCTTTAAAAAACAAACAAACTTTTTATTTGGAAATAATTTCAGACTCACAGAAAAGTGGCAAAAATAGCACAGAAATTTATGGATGCCCTTCATCTGGATTTCCCAAATGTTAACATATTGTATTTGCTTTGTCTTTCTTTCTGTATATACATACTTTTCCCCCAAAGCCATTTTAGAGTAAGTTGCAGATATGATGTCCCTGTACCCCTAAATACCTCAATGTATATTTCCTAGAACCAAGGAAGGTCTTTTATAACCCACAACACAATCCTCAAAAATCAGGAAATTAACATTTAGGGGCACTTGGCTGGCTCAGAGGGAGGAGCATGCGACTTAGTCTCAGGGTCATGAGTTCAAGACCCACATTGGGCAGAGAGTTTACTTTAAAAAAAAAAAAGGAAATTAACATTTACACACACTATTATCAAACCACTGGCCTTATTCAGATTTTTTTAGCTTCTCACTCTTGTTCTCTGTAGCAAAACAAAAACATTTTCCCCTGATTTGGGATCTGGTTCATGATTGCACGTTACTTTTGAATTTTCCTGTCTCTTCGGTTTCCTTGAATCCTAAACTTTTGTCTTTCACGACCTAGACTTTTTTGCAAAGTAAAGGCCAGTTATTTTGTGAATATTTTGTCTGTTATTTTCTCACAATGAGATTTAGGTTCTGCAGTGTGGGCAGGAAGCACAGATGTGATGTCTGTCCTTCTGAGGGCCTCGTATCAGGAGGCACGTGATACCCCTTTGTCCCACTCACTGTGGGGTTTACTCTTGTCACTTGGTTAAGGAAATTTCTGCCAGGTTTCTCCATCCTTAGGTTACTATGTTTCCCTCTGTAATTAATCTTTTCTTGCCTTTTTAAGGTTGCCAATTCAAGACTGCCTACGGCATGAAGGACATGGAGCGTCATTTAAAAATTCACACTGGTAAGTGGCATTTCTGTGGCACGTATGCCCAGGGCTTGTGCTCTGTGCTAGGAGCTGGGGATCCAGACAAGTTAGACACGTGGTAGGCCATGGAACCTTGCCAGTTTTCACAGGAGTACACACACAAATTCAATAAAAACAAGACGCTGTTTCCATACTGATTTTGGCAGAAAATATATAAAACAATAAAATCCAGTGCTGGGACAGATAGGAGCAAACTTAGCTAGTAGAAGTGTGAACGGCTCCAACCATTTTGACAATTAATCTGCCAAAATTAATTAAAATTTAAAGGTACATATTCTTATTTTGAGGCGATGATCTTGTAAATGTGTGTATGTGTAATAATTGATAAAGAAAGAAAGAAGGGGAAGAAGAGTCCTTTTTTTTTTACGTATTTTTTACTTTATCACTGAATACAGAGTGTGTGTGTGTGTGTTATTTTTGCCATTTTGAAGGTAAAATTTAATAAATATTTTTTGTAAAAGGTGAAGGAAAGGGGTGCCTGGGTGGTTCTGGGCATCTGCCTTCAGCTCAGGTCCTGGGATTGAGTCCCATGTTGGGTTCCCTGCTCAGCAGGGAGTCTGCTACTCTCTCTCTCCCTCTGCCTTTTCACCCCCCCACTCCTGTGCTCTCTCTAATAAATAAATAAATAAAATCTTTAAAAAGAAATAAATAATAAAAGAAAAGGGTAAGATTGACGGTATGCCTGAATGGCTCAGTTGGTGGAACGTGTGACTCTTGATCTTGGGGTCATGGGTTCAAGCCCCACATGGGGTGTAGAGATTACTTAAAAAGAAAGAAAGAAAAAACAGTAAAAGGAGAGGAAAAGATTGGTGCATGGAAAAGAAAAATGTACTTATTTCTGGTGACTTTAATTTTCTTTAATATATTATGGTTATGTCTCCCAGATTTTCTGAATGGAGAAGAAACTGCATTTAGACTATTTTTAACAAAGCATTAGATACTCATAATTCAAATGAGAGAGTATGAATGTAGAGAGTATAAATGTGTATAAGGCAGGCTTCCACTGACATTTGGCTGGGGTGTCACTAATTGCCCAAAGTCGGCCTCACCTTTGGAAGATGAAATCTCCAGCCATGATTTCTGAAATTTCTTGGCCACGGCTAGTGATGGTCTGGCCACCCTGGGGTCCCCACCCGTTCTAACCAACCTCACTGTGTCACATCCTTTGGATTTACTCTGATTATTAGAATATTAAGTTTCAAGTGTTGGTAAGCATTCTCGATGTCACAAACAAAGAATCCCTTCACGTGGGTTGGACGTGAATCCCATCAGTCAAGTGAAGCACAGCACATGCATCCTTGCCAGAGTAGAGTGTGGTCATTGTTCATGAGGACCCAGGAAACACTCGAGATGCGTAAGTGAAGCAGTGACCTTAAGTCTGTTCCTGCACATCTTCAGGAAGCACCTTATACGCACCAGTAGCCCAGCTTAGGGTCCTGGGATGGTTTCTGCGTGACAGCAGCAAGTCCAATAACGTCTTCCAGCTGGAGAGTTGACGAGATGTCCTTAACTTTGTTACTTTCCGAGAGGAGGGTGTGGCCAGGAGCAGCCCTAGCGGGCTGGCAGGAAATCATCCTTTCGCACCAGCATCCCATGACCACCCGGCGTGACTCGTACATAGCCTGGCAACCGCAGGAGCTAATCAGCCGCTGACCATCACTGAGAAATTCTTGTTCATGGATTTTTAAATTTGCCTAACATTTTTTATTAATAAAATTAGAATCTTTCATACACTTTGAGGTATATTCTTAAATCCCAGACGCTTGTTCTCTGATGGTAGTGATCAGCTTTGACTGGCCATTCATTTTAGCACTTGGCATTTAGGATTTAGCCAAAAGACCTATTTAATATGTAAAGTAAAAAGGGAAAATCCTGACTCAGAGCCCACTTCCTTATTCGGTTTAAGCCCAAAGTCACCAGTCTTAGTAGACTACTGTGTCTCATTCTAGAAGACCAATCTTCACCCTAAAAATACACAGAATCTACTTTTTCCATCTCTTATTAAGTTAATATTATATCTACCATCCCTGCAAATTGCTGTTAATAATGGTCATCTTTCCACATCAGTAGTACATGTCGGCTTCATTCTTTTCGGTGGCCAGGTAGGACACTGGTTCAATAATTGGTGGTACCTCCATCCAGTGAAATCCTTCCACGTTACAAATCATGTTGCAGAGATGTAATGATGTGACAGGAAGATCGGGATTATCTTATGTGCAAGGAAGTAGTCAATGGGGAGGCCTTGTTGCATTTGGGCTCAGAAAGCAAGACGGTCGTGGGCTCTAATCCCAGTGGTTAAGAGGATTGAGGAGAATCGCACACAAATAATTAGAGAGATGTCTGTAAAAAAATCAGCAGCCATTCATGGTAGTAGGTATGTTAGTGAGTGTATAGATGAAGACTGCCGTGATAGAGAGAGCCCGCCCCAGCTCCCACGCCGTAGGGCTTTATGTCTCTCTCACATAACTGTCCGGAGCTAAGCACGAGGTCCAGAGCAGGTAGGCGGCTCTGTCCTACGAGATCAGCCAGGGACTTAAGTTGCTTCTGCCTCATTAAAGCGCATCATGTCATGGGATCAGCCGTCTGCAGGCAAGCTGCCCCCACCTGCCCGTTCACCCCATGTCTCGGAAACGGCTGGGAAGGGCAGAAAGAGGAATGTAAAAGGCAAGTAGTGTCTCTTTGCAGAACGGACGCATTGACCCCCTCTGCCATTTCATTGGCGAGGACCATGCTGCAGAATGATTCCTGGCTGCGGGCCGGGCTGGGGATGGTAGCCAGGAGCTGCTCAGCCCCAAGCACTCTGAAAACTTAGAGTGTTGGAGCTTTAGGGTGTACCTGTGGAAAAAAAAGGAAAAGGAGAGAACAGAAGGAGACAATGAACAGTTCCTTATTCTCCTTAGTTCTACTCCAGACATGTGAGTCACCTATTTTTAATTGATAAGGAATTCATATTCGATGCAGGAAAAACCAAGAAACGGCAAGAGGCAGAATAGAAGAACCCCCCGCCCCAAGATGTTAGCTCTCGGCAAATTTTTCTATCTGGCTTTGGAAGTTACCTGAATATCCTTAGGTGACCAAGTACTCCTCTCACCATAAAGCTGGGAGGGAGGGCATCAGCCTTTTTCTCCTTCAGTGTCGTTTTCTGATGCCTTCTGTGTGTGTGTTTGAAGGAGACAAGCCCCACAAGTGTGAGGTCTGCGGCAAGTGCTTCAGCCGGAAAGACAAGCTGAAGACCCACATGCGGTGTCACACGGGCGTGAAGCCCTACAAGTGTAAGACGTGTGACTACGCCGCGGCCGACAGCAGCAGCCTCAACAAGCACCTGCGGATCCACTCGGACGAGCGGCCCTTCAAATGCCAGATCTGCCCCTACGCCAGCCGCAACTCCAGCCAGCTCACCGTGCACCTGCGGTCCCACACAGGTAGGTCCTCCTGCTGCTCGCACGCTGGGCTCCGCACTGCCAGCTGCTGAAAAGCACCTTAAAGCACTGAGGCACCATCTCAGTACACGAACGGGGGACGTCTGCTCATTGCACGGTTCTGGGGTTCACTTTGCATCCACCCGGAAGAGCCTTTCTTGATGAGAGGGAAAAAAATCATTGAGCTTATAACCTCATCTCTATCTGTATGCCGCTTTACAACTTATTCACTAGTAAGGTATTCGATGAGAAGGTGAGCTCCATGAAATCGTGAGAGAAATGTCAACCACACATTCTTTAATAAATTTCTGCATAGTGTCTGCATTCCGGTCATTTTTGAAGTATACTCAGATGAGTTCAGCCTGGGACAGCTTCGTGGGAAAACGCAGCAGGGGAGGTCACTTAACGAGTCATTGACATTTCCTTTTGGCAAATGTATCAGTTAGCTCTGGATATGGTGATGCTGTGTAACAACCACTACAGAACCTCAATGGCAGATTATAATCGAGTATCGCTCACATACTTCAGGTCTAGGCAGTTGGCCAGACACTCTGTTGATCTTGACTGGGCTCGATCGCATGTAGGGCGAAAGGCTGGGTGTCCACTGACCTTGGCTGGGGATCGGCTGCCTGTGGGTTAGCTGTCTATCCACTTGCCTTAGCTGGGGTGGTCTGGCTCTGCTCCACATGCCTCTCATCCTCCTTTTGGACCAGTGGGCTACCCGAGGCTTGTCCTTCTCGTGACAGTGGCAGGGGTGCCAGCAAGCGCATCCAGTGGAGAGGCCCATTTCAGCTTCTGGTTGCATCCCGTTGGCTGAAGCAGGCTGTATGGTGGGGCTGGACATCAGGGATAGGGCTGGGCTCACCTACTATGGGAGGTCACCATGAGGTTCAGGGCAAAAGCCAGAGATAGGAGGGAGGGTAAAGAATTGGGACCATTTTTGCAAACCACCACAGTCCACCATGCTGTCACACACAACTCGGACAGGTGGATGTAATCATGCCTTCCTAAGACTCACATAAGTCACACCCCGTCACAGGGTCAGGCTCAAACACCAGGATCCCTTGATCTCCACCGGTTCTGGGTATGGCTTCTCTTGACCTAGAGTTCCTTTGAAGTAAAAAGAGAAGTCGTCTGTTCCTCCATTCCTGATGTCCGGTGGTGACACAGAGCCAGGGTAATTCCAGTAGTCCTGCTGTCCAAAAAGGGAAGAATGGGAGGCACTTGGCAGTCCCAGCTCCACGGATTTCCAGAATCCCTCTGGGCACATGTCCCCTGGTTCCTGACTCTGCCCATCGCAGCATCTTCCCATCAGCCGCCTGAGCCACTTCCAAAAAGTTGTGGAAGAAGAACCTTTTCAAAACATTCTCAGCCTGCTTCCTGCTTACCAAAAGTAGGGCTCTTTTTAGTCGACGGGGATGATGGGTTTGCTGGTAGAGCCATGTGCAAAATTTTGTGAGTTTCCTGTGTGTCTGTGTGCCGAAAGCCACGCCCACGATTCTCTCAGAAACTCTCCTTCCTTCGGAACCCCACTGCGGGCACTTTGGCAGATAACCTTCTATGGCTGAAGTCCTTGACGTTCCTAGGAATCCTTGTCCAGCTGGAGAACCTACCTGGCGCCAACTTAATTCTTTTGGAGACTTTCCTGAAGAACTTGATATTTACACCCCTCATTTCTCGTTTGGTCTTACCCCTGAGATCACATCCCTGGATATGACCTTTGTCCCCCAACTTCTGTCTGTCTTTGAAAACCCTTTGCTAGTTGGAGATGGGAAATCACGTCTTTGGTTTGCTCTATTCTCTCTAAATTCCATTGAGAAAAATGGCCAGTTCTTGTATGAGTGTGTCTCTTCCTTATACGACCTCATCATATGCCACTCAAAGGCTGTTTCACTGTTCTGCCCAGAATTAATCTCTTTGCTCAAGTCCCAGATTCAAACAGGTGTGTTATAATCTCTGTCTTCTGACTTAACTGCACACGACAGTTGGACCAAATGTTTGCCATTAAATAGTGCACCCTGCCACTTCTTTGGTCTTTTCTTGCCACCCGGTCCCAAAGCCAATGCCGCACATTTTAATTTTCTGTTATGGCAGCACTTATGTTTCTAGATACCAGTCTCCGTATTAGCTCTCCATTGGCACACTAATGCAGTGTAACAAATTCTCCCACAAAACCTCAGTGGACCCAACGAAATGCCTTTTCTGTTGGCATTTGGGGGATCCGCTGGGAGTCACCTCGGCAGTTCTGATCTTGGCTGGACTCACGCGTCTGGGAATCTGCTGGCTATGAGCCATCTATCCACTGGGCTCGGCTGCGGGAATCCAGTGCTGCTTCACATTTCTGTCACCCTCCTCCTGGGACCAGCACGCTAAGCCAGCCTTGATCATCTCATGGCAATGGCTGACAGGGGAGCAAGCGAACAAAACCCAGTGTTCAAGCCCATCTCAAGCCATTACTTGGATCAAGTCTACTGAAAATACCATCAGCCAGATCCAATCACATGATTGTCAAGGCTCATGGCAGGTCATCCCACCCCTGTCCAGAGACCATGCATAATTGCACATTGGCAGAGGCCATGGCTACAGGGAGGGAGGAGAAATGGTGAGATTTGAGAACATCTTTGTAATCTGCAAAAGCAAGTTAAGACATAGGCATCACCGATGGCCAACTGATTTTCTCCAGAAATCTCCCCTGCCTATGTTAGAGGGGCTGAAGCACTCATTTATCCAAGTGGTTCTGAATCATTTTGATTTATGAGGATAGACTTACCATTGATAGTACCATCTTCAAGTTGGTCTAGAAAAGATGAATTTTCAAAAATTTAAACGTGTGCTTATGCAATGTCTCTGTGGACCATTCATTTCCCTTTCAGGAATCCGTGGCACTTAGAAAATTTTACAAATCATAAAATTAATAGGGTTTTGCTGTTATTCTTTGCTTAGATTTTCATAGCAAGCTAAACTCAAGAAAGATCTGTTGGCTTACATATATCAATTGCTTATTCATTCAACAACATTCGTCAAGTCCCCACAAGGCACTAGACACTGTAAGGATCACGTGGAGGGCAGGAGCAGACGTAGTCATTAGCTTTGGAGAGCTCATGGTCCCAGGGAAGTATTACTGACCAGTATGCCTCAGTTAAGAAATCTGTGATTTGGAAAAAAAAAAAAAAAGAAAGAAAGAAAGAAAGAAAGATGACAAAGGGATTTGAAACCTTTGCTTTCATATCAAAAAGTGTTAACTCTGCAGCTCAGCTGTGAGATTTGGTTATCCGGTATTTCTGGGTTCCACCTCTGCTAATGGCTTGAAAGAAAACAAGGTAAAAAGACTATCACTAATTTGGGCAGGGATATAATGGGAAAACCTAGTAGGGTATCCTGGAGCAGGGATTCCTCCTTCCATGGACTCCTCCACTCACGGATCCATGAATAGATTTTAGATGGTCCATGAACTTGGATGGGAAAAAAATTACATCTTCATTTTCACTAACCTGTATTGAAATTGGGCGTGTCCTTCCATTATGAAAATTGGCAACTGATCTGAGAATAGTGCATATGAACTTGCTGCCAGCAGAAATCACAGATCTTTTTGTAACAGTTGTTGGAGATTGATCAGTATATCATTTATGCTCTTTTCTAGTTAGAAATCATTATAGTTACAGATCCTCCACTGGATCTTATTTAACGCATTCATAAAGCACACCGAGGGGCATGGGGCACCTCAGTTACTGGGTGGAGCATCCAACTCCTGATCTTGTGATCGTAAGTTCTGCCCCATGTTGGGTGTAGAGATTACTTTAAAAAAAAAAAAAAAGACTTTAGTAAAGCACACACATTGTTATATCATGAATTTTTTCTTTTAATTTTCTATATAATTCTTTCATTAGACTTGGTTTCTTTTGCACTCCCATTGATTTTTATTTTAGTTTGCTTTTTGTATTTAAGTATTATTCTAAGAAAGGGTCCATGGGCTTCTCTCAACTGCCAAAAAGGAGTTGCTGGCGTAAAAGAGGTTAAGAAGAAGATTCCAAGGCCAAGAGTCAGCAAACTTTCTGTAAAAGGCCAAATAGCAAAGGGTTTGGCCTTTGCAAGCCATACAGTCTCTGTCACAATTGCTCACCTCCGCCTTTGTAGCACAAAGCAACCATAAGCAACATGTGAACAAATGGGTGTGGCTAGATTCCAATAAAACTTTATTTATAAAACAACAGGCAGTGATGATCTTGGTGGTCTTCAGTCATACAAAGCATGGTTTAGGTTTGAGCTTCTCAGTCTTCTAGAAGCTTGTCAAATTTGCTCCCTGCCATCTTTACTTACTTGCATTTATTAAGCAGCTTATGATGATGTTTTAGACCTTATGCCAAAAAAGCCAGAATACGTGCCCATCTTTGAGCTTAGGGCCTAAGAAAGCGAACATCAGTCACATGCACAGATAATTACCCGGCATCTAAGAATACCAGCTTTGGAGCCAGCCTGAGTTGGAAGGAATCCAAGCCCTGCTATGTACCGCTGGGTGACCGTGAACAAGTTAATGTAGTCTCTCTAGGCCTCATTTGTACAGTAGTGTTAAGAATAATACCGATAATAGGGGCGCCTGGGTGGCTCAGAGGCTTAAAGCCTCTGCCTTCGGCTCAGGTCATGATCCCAGGGTCCTGGGATCGAGCCCCACGTCGGGCTCTCTGCTCGGCAGGGAGCCTGCTTCCCCCTCTCTCTCTGCCTGCCTCTCTGCCTACTTGTGATCTTTGTCTGTCAAACAAATAAATAAAATCTTAAAAAAAAAATTTTTTAAAAAGAATAATACCGATAATAGTACCCATCTCGTGGGAATGTTGGGATCATCAAATGAGACCACTCTTGTGACATGCTCAGCAGAGAGCCTACCGTCTTGGAAACAACCGAAGAATGTTAGCTGCTACTTTGCTTGCTTCGGCAATACTGCAATGGGCGGGGTCACCAGTTTGCTTGACCTCTCAGTGCCGTAGGTGATTCGGATTTGCCATTCACTGAGGAAACAAATTTGGAGTGTCATGGGCATTCAGATGTTTGCAATTTCACTTTCCCTGCTCATCTTTCAGCGACCATGAATTTTAAAAAAAAAAAAAATCAAGCAGCAGGATTTCGTAACTTCACAAGTAAAGAACGCAGCTGGCAATGTGGGATAAATAAATTTTGCACAATAAACACGTCTTTATTAATAAAAATCTGCATGAAGTGTAAGCTGGGCGTTTCAATCGCTTTATAAAAGACTGTTCTGATGAGGGAGCGTGGAGCGGACTGTTTCCAAAATGTGTCCTCGAGTCTGTTACAACATGTAACTCAATCAGAACCAACGGATTATGCAAAATTTACACAACTGGGAACCGTTAACTAGCAGAGGAGGCACAGTAGCAAAACTGAACCATAGCTTGGTCGTTTTTAAGAACATAAGTGTGTTCACAAACACTGTTTTATTTGGGACCATTGAATAGCTCTTTTCAATCTCCCCTTTTTCTCGTGGGTTTTTATAAGGGTGCTGGTGGTTTAGGTTTGGGGAAAGAAAAGAAGCCCCCCCCTCCCACGTCACCCCCTCCCCTTTTTTTTTCTCCCAGGGGCTGCTAGCAGCTGCGGTGGGAAAGGCTCCACTCGCCTGCCTTGGTATAAGCGATTGTCTGGTGTGTGCTTCGGGGGGATCCGCTGTGGTTGTTGCCTGCCTGTTCTTATCGAAACTCACCTTGTGTTGACAGGGGACGCCCCCTTCCAGTGCTGGCTCTGTAGCGCCAAGTTCAAAATCAGCTCGGACTTGAAAAGGCACATGCGCGTGCACTCGGGGGAGAAGCCTTTCAAGTGCGAGTTCTGCAATGTCCGCTGCACCATGAAGGGCAACCTCAAGTCGCACATCCGCATCAAGCACAGCGGGAATAACTTCAAGTGTCCGCACTGCGACTTCCTGGGTGACAGCAAAGCCACCCTCCGGAAGCACAGCCGGGCGCACCAGTCGGAGCATCCCGAGAAGTGCTCTGAGTGCAGCTACTCGTGCTCCAGCAAGGCCGCGCTGCGCGTGCACGAGCGCATCCACTGCACCGACCGTCCCTTCAAGTGTCACTACTGCAGCTTCGACACCAAGCAGCCCAGCAACCTCAGCAAGCACATGAAGAAGTTCCACGGGGACATGGTGAAGAGCGAGGCCGCGGAGAAGAAAGACGCGGGCCGACAGAGCAGCCGGCAGGTGGCCAAGCTGGACGCCAAGAAGACGTTCCACTGTGACATATGCGACGCCTCATTCATGCGCGAGGACTCGCTCCGCAGCCACAAGAGGCAGCACAGTGAGTACAATGAGAATAAGAACTCAGACGTGACGGTCCTGCAGTTCCAGATAGACCCCAGCAAGCAGCCGGCCGCGCCCCTCGCCGTGGGCCACCTGCCGGTGCCTCTCCAGCCCAGCCAAGTGCCCCAGTTCAGCGAGGGCCGAGTCAAGATCATCGTGGGGCACCAAGTGCCGCAGGCCAACACCATCATCCAGGCGGCGGCCGCCGCGGTGAACATCGTACCCCCCGCCTTGGTGGCACAGAACGCCGAGGAGCTCCCCGGGAACAGCCGGCTGCAGATCCTGCGCCAGGTCAATCTGATCGCCCCTCCTCAGCCCTCGGGGTGTCCCAGCGAGGCGGGCGCGATGAGCCAGCCCGCGGTCCTGCTGACCACCCACGACCAGGCCGATGGCGCCACTCTGCACCAGACTCTCATCCCCACCACCCCCGGCAGCCCCCAGGAAGGCTCAGGCAACCAGACTTTCATCACCAGTTCGGGAATTACGTGCACGGACTTTGAAGGCCTTAATGCCTTGATTCAGGAGGGGACAGCTGAAGTGACAGTGGTGAGCGACGGAGGGCAGAACATCGCGGTGGCCACCACGGCCCCACCTATCTTCTCCTCCTCCCAACAAGAACTGCCCAAGCAGACTTACTCCATCATTCAAGGGGGAGCCCACCCGGCCTTGCTCTGTCCCGCGGATTCCATACCAGATTAGTACCTAAAAACCAAAAGAAAGGGGGAAAAGGAGTGACAAATATAGGAAGTCCTAAATAGAGTTCTGTGAGAGGTTTGCTCTTAATGTTTTTAAGGGTTGTTGTGAACCCCCTCCCCTGGTAATAAATTGTAATTTTATACTGCTTACTATAATTTTTTAAATGCTTGTGATAATGTTGAGACCACCTCTGAGTCGCCGCGTTTGAAGTGCTCTGATGGGTGTCGCCAAGATGAGTCCAGTCGGGCTGGAATTCAAGGCAGTGAGTAGTGAATACATTTGTCTGTCTGGCTTGAGTTCCCAGTTCTGAGAAGGGTTTTTTCCAATCTCATTAAATTTGTGTGGGAGATGGGAGACTTCCCAACCTCTCTGAAGTCATCGTTCTGAAACATCCTCCCTCCAAGTCTGGGCTATTACAGTTTTAGTACGTGGATACAAATCTATTGGCATGAGGACCATTTTCTACATAATGTTACATGGATACTTGACCCCCCCCCAAAAAAAAATGTCTAGTGCTAATGAGAAAAAAAAGGAATGGTTTCCTAATAAATTGATATGTGAGTAAAATATACTGAATGTTTTTTTTGTTTGTTTGTTTTTTGTCAGAGAGAGAGAGCGAGCACAGGCAGACAGAGTGGCAGGCAGAGGCAGAGGGAGAAGCAGGCTCCCTGCCGAGCAAGGAGCCCAATGTGGGACTCGATCCCAGGATGCTGGGATCATGACTGAGCTGAAGGCAGCCGCTTAACCAACTGAGCCACCCAGGCGTCCCAAATATACTGAATGTTAATGATTTTTTAGAGTCACAGTATGACTGTAGCGTAGCGGGGTGTGAATTATCCTATAACTAAAGGGAATTTGAAGAAGCAAAGGCTTTTAGTCCTCCAATCGATATGATGCAAATGTCTTACCACCTTCACAGTCAACTTAAGTATGCCTCGTGCTAAAGTGACCCAGTGATACCATTTCCATTTTGAAACTTGAGATCTCTGTTTAGATGCAAATATGATGTGAGTTCCTATTAACATTTAGGATGGCTTTCTAGGATACTGTTGTTTTAAGTATCAGTATGTGTGCCATCCCAGGGACAAGACGAGCGGGATTGGAAAAGCACCTGCGTTTTTCAGAAGCCTAGGTTCTATTGAGGAAAGGGGAATTCAAATATTATTGTTTTAGAATTAAAATGCTGTTTGATCAGTAGGTGGCGCCAGAGAGCAAGCTAGAATTACCACGCTTGTGAATTGCCCAAAGCCCTGAACCAGTTATCTCTGATTTCCAGCCTCTACCAGGATCTTCAACTCACCACGGGCTCTTAATACATATTGAATGACTGAAACATGCTCTCACAGAGTGTCAGCAAGGATAGGTGAGGAAAGCACATTTAAATGTTACAAGAACCCTTGCATTATTTTTTAAAGATTTTATTTATTTATTTGACACCGGAGGAGAGAGCACAAGCAGAGGGAGCAGCAGGCAGAGGGAGAGAGAGAAGGAGGCTTCCCACTAAGCAAGGAGCCCCAGGGGGTGCTTACTGCCAGGACCCTAGGATCATGACCTGAGCCCAAGGCAGTCACTTAACTAAATGAGCCACCCAGGTGCCCGGAAAACCCTTACATTTTTACCAGAGCCCTCATCACTTTGACTTTTCTAGTACACAAACATTAAAATTCTGATGCAGATTAGCTCACTTTTACATAAAGATTTTACCCATCCCCTCTCCCCTTTTCCTTGGAAATAACAAACTAAGGAAATACACAAAAGGCCATGATGCGGAAACCTTCAGGGTTTGCCTGTTGGAATAGGAAAATCAGCTTCCCTTAGGAAATAGCTATAAAGTTAGAGTTCTCTCCTTTCTTTCTTTCTTTGATCCTCAGTGTTTGAACACGAGGGGAGTAGAGGGATTGCCACAATTTATTTTCATATTAGCAATGGTAATAATGAGTCATTAACTGGTTTGGCAAGAAAATGAAAAAGCTTACAGCATGTTAGGTTAATATTTTAATAATTTCACTGCTTTAGAATTATTGCTACAGCTCTGCCTTTTTTTTTTTTTTAACTGAGAAGGAGAGCACTAACTGGGGGTGCATGGAGGGGCAGAAGGTGAGGGAGAGAGAAGCTTAAGCAGGCTCCAACACCAGCGCAGAGCCTGACATGAGGCTCTGTCTCAGGACCCTGAGATCATGATCTGAGCCAAAACCAAGAGTCAGATGCTTAACTGACTGCACCACACAGGTGTCCCGCCTACAGCTCTTAAAGAAACTATTTAGCTGTTCAGTTTTAGCCAGGAAATTTCTATTGTCATGAACCTGTTTTCTAGATCTTTCTTTCCCAGAATGCCCCTCTCTTCAAATTTTAAAGGATTTTTCCCCCTGATTAGAAACGTAATGTGCATTCAAGGTAGAAAAGACACAAAACACATTATATTATTTTAAAAAAATTAAAGTTGGGGCACTTGGGTGCCTTAGTCGGTTAAGCATTGACTCTTGGTTTCTGCTCAGGTCATGATCTTGGGGTCAAGGGGTCAAGCCCCACCTCAGGCTCTGCACTCATTGTTAAGTCCACTTGAGATTCTCCCCTTTGCCCTTCCCCCAACCCCGTGTACATCCTCCCTCTATAAATAAATAAAATCTTTCAAAAAATAAAATCTTTCTTTCAAAAAATAAAAATTTTAAAAATTTGAAATTAAAGTTACTAGTAATCTTACTATCCAGACACAAAAACTGTAACCATGTTAATGGATTTCCTTTCTTTAATGGACTTCCTTTGTTTCTGTGTTATGTACGTATGGGTTCTACTCCAGTTACAGAATTGGGTTTGAATCGAGCATACTGTTTTCTGTTTATATATTTCCTTTTATATATTTATCTCTCCAGCTAGCTGCTCCCCTCCATACACACCTATACATGCATACACACACACACACAATTGGATTTTTTTTAACAAACCACAATGGCAAAATTTGTTCCTTATAATAAACTCCATGCAGAATTGTACAAAAACCAAGCCAGTCGTCTCCAACCCCCTTCCTATTATCCTTCTACCCAAGGTTAGTAATGTTAAGTTTTCTCCGTGTTCATACTGACATACACAGACTCAAAACAATAATGTAGAAAAGGGTTTTTTGTGTGTTTTTTAAAAGACTTTATTTATTTATTTGTCAGAGAGATAGAGTACAGGCAGGCAGAGTGGCAGGCAGAGGCAGAGGGAGAAGCAGGCTCCCTGCGGAGCAAGGAGCCCGATGTGGGACTCGATCCCAGGACCCTGGGATCATGACCTGAGCTGAAGGCAGCCGCTTAACCGACTGAGCCACCCAGGCATCCCGAAAAGGTTTTTTCTCTATTTTTCTACTAATTGTATCATACTAATATATTTCTCTGCATCTGCTCTTACTATCCATGTATGCACAGGACTGTGGGTGAATACGTCTCTCTGTAATGTTTTTTTAAGCAAAAGGTGGTAGTGGAAACATACTGTGCATTATTCAACCCTCTCCCTATTCGTGGATATTCAAGTTGTTTTGTTTTCATTTCGCATTAAAAACGGTAGCAATCACTCTGCTGCACAATTGCCCACATTCAGTTGTGCTTTGGAGTTACAGTGAGTGTCTGGAGTTTGTATTTGCGTATGGATTCAGATTGCTTTTTTCGAAGTGTTGCCTCCTCCGTGGTGCGGGCCCCAACTATCACCAGTCCTGGCTGTTAGCCGTCTTTCCAAGTTTTGTCAGTCTGACGCATAAAATGCGCCGCCTGGGCTCTGTGCATTTCCCCAGCTGGTGTTTGGATCCGCATTTCTGTGACATCTCTATATAGACTTGTTGATCATTGGCATTTTTCTTGTCTGTGAACCTAAAATGCATTCTCCCTCGTGTTTCTCCTTGGGTTGTTGGTCACTGGGAACACAAACCCCATGTCTGTCACACTTTCTCCCCTCCTGTCCTTTGTCTTCTGACTGTTCCTGTGGTGGGTCCCCTCACAGAAAGAACTCTCTTTTCCTATAGTCAGCCTTCGGGTGCATCACTTAGGGCTTCTGTTTTTTCTAGGACGGTCACCTCTTCCCCTCAGATGAAAAAAAGGGTTTGTTTGTTTTTTCTTTAACATATGTGTTGTTTGTTTTTAGTTAGCAACTTACTGCAGCAAAAATTCCATGCCATATGACGTGGGAATTGGGGAGCCCACATATGCCAGGACCATTTTTTAAATAAAATGTTATTTTCTTGCTATGGAAATCCTCATTTCACCTGTAGATGGAAGTTCTCGAATACACTTAGATCTGTTTCTGGAAGCTCTGCTGTGTCTCACTGATCTTTATATCCGCTCTGGTTTGCCGGCGGCACACATTTTATTATAATAGCATTTAGGTGAGCCTCACTGTCTTTTAGGACTACAAACCTTCCTCTAGCTATTCTTTTCCAAAATTTTCTTAGCAATTCCCAGATATTCACTCTTTCAAATGAATTATCATTTTATCCAGTAGTTCTCAGGGGCCTCCCCAAAAAATCTTTTGAGAATTTTTATTAGAAATGGATCCATGTGACGTTGAACTTATACAAAGAATGACTTTTTTAAATATGTTAAATCTTACACCCAAAAACCTTAATTCAAATCCTGGGGTAACCATTATTCATATAGTTTTCTTCATATACAACATGTTCTTATGATATGAGGTCTATATTTCCTTATTATTGTATCATTTTATTGTAATTATAAATGGGATTTTTTCCATGTTAAAATAGTTGCAAACATATAATGAATAGCTATATTTGGTATATTTGTCTATATTGAGCTCCCTTAGCAAAAATTCTTATTAATTGGGGTGCCTGGCTGGCTCAGTAGAGCGTGAGACTCTTGATCCTGGGGGTGTAAGTTCAAGTCCCCTATTAGATGGAACAATTACTTTAAAACAAAATCTTCTTTTTTTTTAATCTTATTAATTAACAATACTTACTTATTAGAAACTCCTGGTCTCTGATAAATATAACTTATAATGGTTATGATACAGTCATCTCGTTTCCAGGTTGTTTTTTCTTGTAATATTTGTACTATTTCAATTGTTTCCTTGTCTCATTGTAATTAGCATCAGCTTCAAACCAAGCTGATACAGCGGACGTCCTTTTGTGTCTCCAGTTTTAATGTGAACGGCTTTAGAATTTCCCGGGTTAATATAATATGCACTGTCCCTTTGAGTGGTGGCTTTTCTAGGACCTGGGTCATTTTCTTCTACGGCCATTTTCACTTAGAGTTTGTATCAGGGTAAGTTGCTGAAATGTATCAAATACCTTTTCAGTATCTTTTGACATAACTCCTTGGGTTTTGGACTGAAGTGTGTGGGTGTAGTGAATTTGTATGGCCTGGTAGGAATCCCCTTGCATTCCTGAACAAGCCCTGGGTCGTTTTGGCTAATTTTTCTAACAAACACACTGCTCGGTTTGTAATTACAATATTTCGCTTGAAAGTTGTACGACTCTATCCATAAGTGTAGTTGATCTCTGGGATTCTTTTTCAGGCTCTGATTTTTGCTAGTTTGTTGTAGGTGATGCTACTCTGGAAATAAATTGGGGCTCTTCCCTTCTTTTTCAACCACCTAGCAATAGCTTTGCTATGTCGGGAATGATCTGTTTATGATATACTCTGCGTCCCTCTCTTGTGGCTCATCCTTAAAAAAAAAACTTCCCTGCTTTTTCCACAATGACCAGTCTGCGTTTTACAGCCCATGTGGCTCAATTTTGGTCATTTTTATTTTGCAAAATAAAAAATTACTCACTTTGCTCTGGATTTCACATTCCATTTAATATCCTCGTAAAATGAGTTTTAAATCTTTGGCATTTTGAGGGGGCTGTCAGCTTTCTTATGACTATTGGTTTCGGACAGTAGTAGATCTCAGACCCGGGCAGGGATTCTGTTTTGGTTTTCTTGTATCGTCAGTCTTCTCCTTAGTTTGTCAAAGGGTTTATCTATTTTTCATTTGTACTAAAGTAAAAGCAAAAATATTCGTGTGGAAGCTTTTGCTGTTACTTACTCACTTTTCCCTCCTCCATTTTATTCATTTCGGCTTTTCTCTTTTTTCTTTTTTTTTTTTTTTAAGATTTTATTTACTATTTGACAGAGAGAGACACTGTGAGAGAGGGACACAAGCAGGGGGAGTGGGACAGGGAGAAGCGGGCTTCCCGCTGAGCAGGGAGGCCCGATGTGGGGCTGGATCCGAGTACCCTGGGGGTCATGACCTGAGCTGTAGGCCTACGCTTAACAACTGAGCCACCCAGGCGCCCCTCGGCTTTTCTCTTTTTAATTAATCTTCTTCCTGCTTTTCTTTCTGTTTATTTTGTTATTCTAAGTTCCAACAAGTTCGCTGATTTTGAGCCTTTCATGATGAAAGCATTTACAGCTATGTATTTTCCAGGGCGCCTGGGTGGCTCAGTGGGTTAAAGCCTCTGCTTTTGGCTCAGGTTGTGATCCCAGGGTCTTGGGATCGGGGTCGAGCCCCGGGGCTCTCTGCTCAGCGGCGAGCCTGCTTCCCCCCCATCTCTGCCTGCCTCTCTGCCTACTTGTGATATCTCTCTCTCTGTCAAATAAATAAAATCTAAAAAATTTTTTAAAAATTCTGTAAAAGTTCACAAAATCCATATTCCTGTAGATTTGTATGTGACATATCCTTTTATAAGTTTCTGGATGCTTTGCTATTTCAGTTTCAGGGCGGGTTGCTTGGTTTGGTGGGTTGTCGGGACAGAATCCAAGGGTTATAGAAAGGGACGTTTCTTATTTTTCAAGTAGTTACAATGTGGGAAACTGTATTTGGAATTGTAGTTTCTGATATTCATGGGCCTGAAGATGGGATCTGTGAAAATACGTACATTTTGTAATTTATTAGTTTATTTTTTTAAAAAGATTTTATTTATTTATTTGAGAGAGAGAGAACACGTGGTGGGAAGGGGCAGAAGGAGAAGGAGAAGCAGGCTGTCTGCTGAGCAGGGAGCCCGAGTGCCCAGACCGGGCTCCATCCCAGGACCCTGGGATCATGACCTGAGCCAAAGGCAGACGCTTAACCGACTGAGCCACCCAGGTGCCCCTGCAATTTATTAGTTCTTTCTATGGCCATGCATGTGACCAGTTTTTGCTATGATTGACAGGTATCTATGAAATAAGCATGTTGAAGAGAAAAATTAACATTCTAAATAAAATCTTTAAGGGCGCCTGAGTGGCTCAGTCCATTAAGGGCCTGCCTTCGGCTTAGGTCATGATCTCAGTCAGGGTGGTAGGACTGAGCCCAGCGTCCACACCGTCCATCATCCATCCAGCTCCCTGCTCAGCGGGGAGTCTGCTTCTCTTTCTCCCTCCGCTCTTCCCCCCCTCCCGCCCCCACAACTCATGTGCACTCTTTCTCTCAAATAAATAAAATCTTAAAAAAAAAAAAAATAAATAAAATCTTAAAAAAAAAAAAAAAGAACAAGAAGAAACACACTGACTTAATTATTCAGTTCTCATCTTTTCTGTTTGATAAAGTTTAAATGAAGTATTTGTAAACCTCTCAGTGTGGTTATCTATTTTTAAACCAAGCTTTTCTTATATCTACTAGGGTGTTTTGTTTTATTATACCTTGCCCCATGCTATTTGAGGTGTATGAGTTCGTGGTTATTATGTTCTTTGTCGATTTTACCTCTTTTTCCTTTTTTCTATACCTATTCTTTCCATTCAGTAGCTTTTGACCTTACATTATACTTTATCTCTTGATAATATTCTAAGCCCTCCTTTATATTTATTTACATTTATTTTTACACATTTTATACATTCTTCTTATACATTCTTTTTATACATTTATACATTTTTAAATTTATATTTATTACACTTATTTATTTACTCTTGCCTGCTCTGTCATTTAAGATCTTTCTTTTATCAGCTTCCCTTTGTCTTTGGTAGGAGAAGTCACACTGTTTGCTGTTATCATAGTCACATACACTTCGTATGTTCACTTCTGTCTTATCGAATATTTCCTGTTTATTAAACTTCATGATTTTTTCTCCCTTTCCCTTTCTAGCCTTTCCCTCTTCTCTTGAAAGTTCCTGCCTGTGTCTCCATTCTGCTAACAGTTACTTCCCAAACTTTACCAAGTATTTGTAAGTTGACTTTTCTCTAGTGCCGTCTCAAGTATAAATAGTAAGCATGCCCCCACCTCCCACTAAAAAGCCCCGTTCCCCCATGACAGGAGGCCTTTGAACCTCATCTCTTCCTGCAGCCCCCTCTCCCTAAATCCCAAATTTTGCTAAGACAGCTCATGAGCTCCTTTCTAAGCTTCCGCTAAGTTTTGTGCTGTGGTTTATCTCATAATTCCTGTGTTACCTTCACCCACTTAGGTCTGGCCAGAGATGACCACGGTCACTGTTTGCCATCGTTTCTTATATATTCTCCCTCTTCCCTGTCTCATGTCTTTACTCTGATCTTACCGTCATTCCGTGAGGGTGAGTTCTTGAGTGTATCGCTTAGAACGGGCACCTCGGTTGACATTTCTTTCATCCTGGCAGATGAACGATACCTTTGGGCATAGGATTCTCTTCTCTTCGGTAATCTTCAAATTCTGTTCTAGTAGAGATGGAAGGCGTAACACCTACATCTCATCCGGTTCTGAGATGCCTTCGATCTGGTGACCAGCCACGTTGAGACAAACTGTCAGTGTTCCTAGGAAAACAAGTGGGGACTCTCCTCCCTCACCTCAGCCAGCCAGAATGAGAGAACCAGATTCTGAAGCTTCCAGAATAGGGAGGACGTCTTGAACGTGGGGCTTGAATGTTAGAATGTAGAAAATTATTTTGTGTATTTATCTAGTGTATTTCAGAAAAAATTCAGAAAAAAAAATTATGGTTCTGTAATTTGAAGTTTACATTTTTTATGCCTTATGACCATACAGCTCCAAGCTTTTTTTTTTCTAATTGAAGTGTAATTGACATAGAATATTATATTAGTTTCAGGTGTACAACATAGTGATTTGTTACGTATATATATTACAAAATGGTCACCACAGTAAGTTTAGTTACTGTCCGTCACTATATATTCTCTGTGCCACACAGTAAGTCCCCATGTCTTATTTCTTTTATAACCGGGAGGGGGTACCTCTGAATCCCCTCCACCTAGTTTATCCAGTCCCCCACCCCTCTCCCATCTGGCAACCATCAGTTTGTTCTCTGCATTTGTGAGTCTATTTTGTTTGTTCATTTGTTTTGCTTTTGGGGTTTAATATGTGAGATCATATGATATTTGTCTTTCCCTCCCTGACTCCTTTCATTTAGCATAATTCCCTCGAGGTCCATCCATGTTGTCACAAAAAGCAAGATTTCTTTTTTTTTTAATGGCTGGGTAATACATATACATCACCTATATATTATACCAAATCTTTATCCATTCATCTGTTGATGGGCACTGAGGTTGCATCCGTATCTTGGCTGTTGTAAATAATGCTCAGTGAACACACGGATGCTAGTGTCTTTTTGAACTCGTGTTTTCATTTTTGGGGGTAAATACCCAGAAGTGGAACTGCTAGATAATATGAATGTTCTATTTTCAGTTTTTTTAAAGGAAACTCCACAGTGTTTTCCATAGTGGTTACAAGAATTTATATAGAGCTCCAAGCTTTAAACATTTCTTCCACGGGCACCTGGGTGGCTCAGTGGTTTAAAGCCTCTGCCTTCGGCTCAGGTCATGGTCTCGAGGTCCTGGGATCAAGCCCCGAGTCGGGCTCTCTGCTCAGCAGGAAGCCGGCTTCCCCCTCTCTCTCTGCCTGTCTCTCTGCCTACTTGTGATCTCTGTCAAATAAATAAATGAAATCTTTAAAAAAACAAAAAACAAAACAAAACAAAACGTTTTTTCCATACCAGCTCATCATTAGAAACCATTTCTGGGGGTGCCGGACAGACTCAGAGAACCATGGGTCAAGAGTTTGAGACCCACATTGGGTGTAGAGATTAGTTAAATAAATAAACTCTTAAAAAAAGAAGGAAACAACTTTTTTGTTGGTATGCTGTAAATAACATAAATATATTATGCATTTTGATAATTATTAAATATAAGGGAAATTTTACTGGCAATAAATGTCCTGATGAGATAGATAGGCCTACTTTTTTTAAAAATTTTTTTTAAATTTATTTATTTGTCAGAGAGAGAGGGATTTGTCAGAGAGAGAGAGCGAGCACAGGGAGACAGAGTGGCAGGCAGAGGCAGAGAGAGAAGCAGGCTCCCTGCCGAGCAAGGAGCCCGATGTGGGACTCATGGGACTCGATCCCAGGACGTTGGGATCATTACCTGAGCCGAAGGCAGCCGCTTAACCAACTGAGCCACCCAGGCATCCTGATAAGCCTACTTTTTTTTTTTCTAAAGATTTTATTTATTTATTTGACAGACAGAAATCACAAGTAGGCAGAGAGGCAGGTGGGGGGTGAGGGGAGGCAGGCTCCCTGCTGAGCAGAGAGCCCGATGCGGGGCTCAATCCCAGGACCCTGGGATCATGACCTGAGCTGAAGGCAGAGGCTTTAACCCACTGAGCCACCCAGGTGCCCCCAGATAAGCCTACTTTTTAATCAGCTTATATATCCTTGATGAATATTACCTTTCTAAGAACATTTTTTTTAACAACTGCTAGAAGAAGACACAAGTAATTTTCAGTTATTTTCTTTCTTCTTGAGGTAAAGTCTGAGAAGTCTCTCCCATATAAATAAGGATATGGAAAGAGAAATTGTGTTGTTACAGTGATGCTTCTTGATTATTTTAATTCCTTCCAAATGATGTGCTAGAAAATCATGTAATGATCAATCATAACTAAGTGGGTCAATTTTGTGAAAAGCAAAGAACTGAAAGCCACCTGGGATTTCTGTCCCTAGGCAGGGAACACTTTCTCAACACTGACACCATGATTTCCAACATTTTTTCCTTTTTTTTTTTGGTCCCAGAGATTTTATAGTTCCGTGCGTGGTTTGCTGAAGATTATTCATGGGGAGCCCTACCTTCTGGTATCTTCTTAAATGATCAGTTTTAGGGAAAAGTACACACAAAAAAACAAGAATCTGATCATTGATTTCTTTAATCACGCCCTTGAAAAATCTTTGTATATGGCCAAAATACAAGAACCTTAATAGAAGACCCTTGCCTTAGAAGAGTGGTTCAGCTTCCAGCGTAAAGAGCCAGATAGTAAATATGTTCGGCTCTGCGGGCCACATGGTCTTTGTTGTAACTATGCACTCCGCTGTGGAACACGGAAGCCATAGGTAGTATGTAGAGGAGTGGGTGTGGCCATGTTCCAATAAAACTTTATTTATGGGCATCAAAATCTGAATCTCCTAAAACATTCAAATGTCAGGAAATACTATTTTTCTTTTGGTTTTTTTTCAACCATTCCAAAAAAAAAAAAAATGTGAAAACCATTCTTAGCTTACAGATTGTACAAAGACAGGTGCTGGGCGATAGTTTGCCAGCTCTTGATCTGGACCCTGCACATGGTAGGTGCACAATAAATATTTATTAAATAAATGACAGTAATGATTTTCAGTGATAAAAGCTAGTACTTACTGGCTCCCGAGGTGCCGACACAGTGCTGTACACAGTAATCTCGTGTAATGCCCCCAACAGTCCATGAGGGAGGTGCTGTTATCACTCACATTGTGCTGAGGAGGATATGTTTCCCAACTTGCCTGCTGTAAGAATCACCTGGAAAACGTGTTAAAATGCCCACAGCCACAGCCCAGCTCTGGAAATTGCAATACAGTGCCTCTGGCTGGGGGCCTGATAATCAGTGTTTGAAATCTAGGGCCTCTGGAGATTTTTCTGATCCAGGCAGTTAAGAAATACTAAGGTATTGAACCAGAGGCTCAGAGAAGGTAAAAGACCTGCTTAGGAAAAAATTTAAAATTTAAAAAAAGAGAGAGAGAGAGATCTGCTCGGGGTCACACAGCTATTAGCACTAAGAGGTCTAAACCTAGAGCCAGCATCAAATCACCTGCCCTTGTCCTTTTTTTTTTTTGAAGATTTTATTCATTTATTTGATAGAGACAGAGAGAGGGGAGGAGGGACAGAGGGAGAAGGAGAAGCAGACTCTCTGCTGAGTAGGGAGTCCGATGCGGGGCTCCATCTGAGGACCCTGAGATCATGACCTGAGCCACAGGCAGACAGTCTCCTGACGCACCGAGGCCCCCACCTGCCCTTGTTCTCACCAGCATGTTTTCGGGAGTCATGACCTTCAGCCAACTTGCTAAATGGCTTATGTGCAGGAATTCACTTCCCTTCTACCCAGGGATCTCCGTGGGATACTAAATTGGATTAGGTATAGCCTTTTCTCGCATGTCTGCAAACCCACCCCATTGTGAATGACAGATCCAATTCTGGGGCACCTTAGTTTACAGTATAATTTGGGGAATTCAAGTTAGTGTCTTTGCTGTGAGCTTGTGCACACCAGAATGCTTCCGTTCCGTGTTCACCGTTGCTCCATCATGCTCCATCCCGTGGGGCTGGTGTCCACAGGCCGGCTGCCATTGACTTTCCCACAGGTCCTCTTGAGGAGACCAAGAACCCAAGGGTTGTGTCCTGAATCACGGTCCCTGCCGGAATCCTCTCTACTGATGCTTTTTCTTTTTCGAATTCACCCATTTTGGGTTTGGGCTTCAGAAGAATTCTCCGAGCCCTGGGCCTTTCCACCAGGGGACTTCTGATCTTACACATGAACTGCAGGTTCAAGGAGCTCAGGCTGCAGAGGGTGAACTCTTGGGGAAACTGACCCTTTACTCTTTAAAATGTGCTTTCACTACCTAGTTCTGTGCTTTCAGCAGGCTGGGGAGGCAGGGGTCACATGACCTATGCAAGGTCATTCTGCTGGTGACCGGCCTGATGGCACTCGAGCCCAGCCAGCGCCTCCACACCTTGTTACTTCCTTCCCCAGCACTGAGTGTCTTGCTGGTGGTAAGAGTCCCTTTTGCACTCTGTTTGGTTTAGCTTTCTAATTTTGCTCTGTGCCTCTGACTTCATCCTGCTGTGAGAGCAACAGGGTGCCCAACCACCATAAGTCCCCAAACCAGAGAACACAAACTTCAAGGAAGGTTACAGTTTAATCCTGAGTTATTAGGAGCCAACAGGGTCACATTGCCATGTCCTGGACTGTGGGTGCTTTTCTGTGCATAAGTGTCCCCTCCCTACACACACACACACACACACACACACTCACATACACACAAACATTTAAAATTATATTTTACAACCACGGGGGTACAGAGATGGGTAATCCAGAATGGATCATATTCAATTGTTTTTCTTTTAATATCAAAAGAAATGAAAGCACTTTCACAGACTCCTCACAGAGCATGATGCCTCCTGAGCCTAATGGAAAATGGGGCTGGGAGATGGTAATCAGCATGAGGAATGCAAGAGAAGATTCGTTCTACAGGGAGAAGAGATAGGTTGGGCTGACAGATGATTTACTTATTTTTGTTTTGCCCTAGTTAATTTTTTTTACAAAAGCTTTCCATTTTTTATTTTTTGTATTCTTTATTTAAATTTGGTTTAGGGCGCCTGGGTGGCTGAGTGGGTTAAGCATCTGCCTTCAGCCCAGGTCATGATCCCAGAGTCCTAGGATCAAGGATCGAGCTCTGTGTCAGGCTCCCTGCTCAGTGGGGAGCCTGCTTCTCCCTCTCCCTTTGCCTCTCCCCACCGTTCATGCTCTCCCTCTCTCTCAAATAAATAAGTAAAATCTTTTTTAAAAATAAATAAACAAGTAGGAGCACCTGGGTGGCTCAGTGGGTTGAAGCCTCTGCCTTCAGCTCAGGTCGTGGTCCCGGGGTCCTGGTATGGAGCCCCACATTAGGCTCTCTGCTCAGCGGGGAGCCTGCTTCTCCCCCTCCCCCTTCTCTGCCTGCCTTTCTGCCTACTTGTGATCTCTGTCAAATAAATAGTTAAAAATCTTTTAATAAATAAATAAATTCAATTTCGTTAACATGCACTGTATTATAAGTTCCAGAGGTAGAATTCAGTGATTCATCAGTTGCAAACAACACCCAGTGCTCATTCCATCAAGTGCCCTCCTTCATGCCCATCATCCAGTTACACAATCCCCCCCATCCCCACCCCCAGCAACCCTCAGTTTGTTCTCCAGAGTTCAGCATCTCTTATGGTTTGCCCTTCCCCTATGTTCATCTGATTTGTTTCTTAAGTTCCGCATATGAGTGAAATCATTTCTCTGATTTATTTCACTTAGCATAATACCCTCTAGCTCCATCCATGTCATTGCAAATAGCAAGATTTCATTCTTTTTGATAGCTGAGTAGTATTCCTATATATATCTCTCTCACTTCTTTATCCATTCATCTGTTGTTGGACATCTGAGCTCTTTCCATTGTTTGGCTATGGTGGACATTGCTGCTATAACATTGGGGTGCACGTGCCCCTTCAAATCACTATGTTTGTAGCCTTTGGATAAATTCCTAGTAGTGCAATTTCTGGGTCATAGGGTAGCTCTATTTTTAACATTTTGAGGAACCTCCATGCTGTTTTCCAGAGTGGCTGTACCGGCTTGCATTCCCACCAGCAGTGTAAGAGGGTTCCCCTTTCTCCACATCCTGGCCAACATCTGTTGTTTCCTGAGTTGCTAATTTTAGCCATTCTGAATGGTGCGAGGTGGGATCTAGTGGTTTTGATTTGTCTTTCCCTGATGCCAAGTGATGTTGAGCACTTTTTCATGTGCCTGTTCGCCATTTGTATGTCTTCTTAGAAGAAATGTCTGTTCATGTCTTCTGCCCATTTCTTGACTGGATTTTTTGGGTTTTTTTTGTTTTTTGGGTGCTGAGTTTGATAAGTTCTTTATAGATTCTAGATGCTAGATGCTAGCCCTTTATCTGACATTTGCAAATAACCTCTCCCATTCTGTCTGCTGTCTTCTGGTTTTGTCTACTGTTTCCTTTGCTGTGCAAAAGCTCTTTATCTTGATAGAGTCCCCATAGTTTATTTTTGCCTTTGTTTCCCTTGCCTTTGGTGATGTGTCTAGCAGGAAGTTGCTGCAGCCAAAGTCAAGGAGGAGGCTGCCTTTGTTCTCTAGGATTTTGATGGACTCCTTCACATTTAGGTCTTTCATCCATTTTGAGTCTATTTTTCTATATGGTATAAGAATGTGGTCCAGTTTCATTCTTCTGCACGTGGCTGTCCAATTTTGTCAACACCATCTAATGAAGAGACTGTCTTTATTCCATTGGACATTCTTTCCTGCTTTGTCAAAGATGTATTGACCACAGAGTTGAGGGTCCATTTCTGGGCTCCCTATTCTGTTCCACTGATCTATGTGTCTGTTGTTTCTGTTTTTAATTTTTTTTTTTTTTGACAGAGAGAGAGATCACAAGTAGGCAGAGAGGCAGGCAGAGAGAGAGGAGGAAGCAGGCTCCCCGCTGAGCAGAGAGCCCGATGCGGGCCTCGACCCCAGGACCCCGGGATCACGATCCGAGCTGAAGACAGAGGCTTTAACCCACTGAGCCACCCAGGCGCCCTATGTGTCTGTTTTTGTGCCAGTACTGTACTGTCTTGATGATTACAGATCATATCTGTACTTGTAATAGAACTTGAGGTCCAGAATTGTGATGCCACCAGTTTTGGTTTTCTTTTTCAACATCACTTTGGCTATTGGGGGTCTTTTCTGGTTCCCTACAAATTTTAGGATTGTTTGTTCTAGCTCTGTGAAAAATGTTCATGGCATTTTGATAGGGATTGCATTGAATGTGTAGATTACTTTAGGTAGCATAAACATTTTAACAATATTTGTTTTTCCAATCCATGAGCATGGAATGTTCTTCTATTTCTTTGTGTCTTCCTCAATTCCTTTCTTAAGTGTTCTATAGTTTTCAGAGTACAGATCTTTTACCTCTTTGGTTAGGTTTATTCCTAAGGATCTTATGGGGCTTGGTGCCATTGTAAATGGGAGTGATTCTTTGATTTCTCTTTCTTCTGCCTCATTGTTAGTGTATAGGGATGCAACAGACTGCTGTGCATTGATCTTATATCCTGCAACTTTGCTGAATTCCTGTATCAGTTCTAACAATTTTTTGTTGAAGTCTTTTGGGTTTTCATGTTGTCTGAAAAGAGTGAAAGTTTGACTTCTTCTTTACCAATTCAGATGCCTTTTATTTTTTTCTGTTGTCTGATTGCCGAGGCTAGAACTTCCAGTTACTATGTTGGACAACAGTAGTGAGAGTGAACATCTCTGTCCTGCTCCTGACCTTAGGGTGAAAGCTGTTTCCCCCCATTAAGAATGATATTTGCTGTGGGTTTTTTGTCTATGGCTTTTGTGATACTGAGGTATGTTCCCTCTCTCCCTACACAGCAGAAAGTTTTTACCAAGAAAGAATGCTGTGTTTTGTCAAATGTTTTTTCTGCATCTGTTGAGAGGATCATATGGTTCTTATCCTTTCTTTTATTAATGTGGTGTAGCACATTGATTGATTTGTGGATGATAAACCCCCCTTGCAGCCCAGGAGTAAATCCCACTTGATCGTGGTGAATAATCCTTTTAATGTACTGTTGGATCCTATTAGCTAATATCTTGGTAAGAATTTTTGCATCCATGTTCATCAGGGATATTGGTCTGTAATTCTCCTTTTTAAGTGGGGTCTTTGTCTGGTTTGGGGATCAAGGTAATGCTGGCCTCAGAATAAGTCTGGAAGTTTCCCTTCCATTTCTATTTTTTTAAACAGTTTCATAAAAATAGGTATTATTTCTTCTTTAAATGTTTGGCAGAATTCTACTGGGAAGCCATCTGGCCCTGGACCCTTGTTTGTTGGGAGATATTTTTTATTTTTTTAAGAGACTTTATTTATTTATTCATGGGAGACAGAGAGAGGGGCAGAGGTAGAGGGAGAAGCACTCCACAGGGAGCTCGATGTGGGACTTGATCCCAAGACCCTGAGATCACAACCTGAGCTAAAGGTAGACACTTAACCAACTGAGCCACCCCAACACTCAAGTTGGGAGATTCTTGAATCCTGATTCAGTTTGTTTGCCGGTTATTGGTCTGTTCATGTTTTCTATTTCTTCCTCTTTCAGTTTTGGTAGTTTATATGTTTCTAGGAGTGCATCCATTTTTTCCAGATTGCTAATTTTTTGGCATATAATTGCTCATAATCTCTTATAATTGCTTGTATTTCTTCGGTGTTGGTTGTCATCTCTTCTCTTCCATTCATGATTTTATTTATTTGGGTACTTTTGCTTTTCTTTTTGATTAGTCTGGCCAGGGGTGTATCAATCTTGTTAATTCTTTCAAAGAACCAGCTCCTAGTTTTGTTGATCTGTTCTACTGTTTGTTTGTTTTTTTCTGTGTCATTGATTTCTGCTCTAGTCTTTATTATTTCTCTTCTCCTTCTGTATTTAGACATTATTTGCTGTTCTTTTTCTGCCCCTTGAGGTGTAAGGTTAGGATGTGTATTTGAGACTTTTCTTGCTTCCTGCAGAAGGCCTATTTTGCTATATACTTCCCTCTTAGGACCACCTTTGCTGCATCCCAAAAGTTCTGAACTATCATGTTTTCATTTTCTTCTGCTTCCATGTATTTTTTTAATTCTTCTTTAATTTCCTGGTTTGCCCACTCGTTCTTTAGTAGGATGCTCTTTAACCTCCATGTACATGTGGTCTTTCCAAATTTTTTCTTACAGTTGATTTAAAATTTTATAGGATTGTGGTCTAAAAATACACAGGGCATAATCTCAGTCTTTTTGTACCTGTTGAGACCTGATTTGTGACCCAGTATATGATCTGTTCTGGAGAATGTTCCATGTGCACTCGAGAAAAATGTGTGTTCTATTGCTTTAGGAGGAAATGTTCTGAATATATCTATTAATTCCATCTGGTCCAGTGTGTCAGTCAAAGCCCTTGCTTCCTTCTTGATCTTCTGCTTAGATAATCTGTTTATTAAAGTTCTTAAGATATCATTTATATAGGGGCACCTGGGTGGCTCGGTGGGTTAAGCCTCTGCCTTCAGCTCAGGTCATGATCTCAGGGTCCTGGGATCGAGCCCCGCATCTGGCTCTCTGCTCGGAGAGGAGCCTGCTTCCTCCTCTTTCTCCACCTGCCTCTCTGCCTACATGTGATCTCTGTCTGTCAAATAAATAAAATCTTTTTTTAAAAAGATATCATTCAGGGGCACCTGGGTGGCTCAGTGGGTTAAAGCCTCTGCCTTTGGCTCAGGTCATGATCTCAGGGTCCTGGGATCGAGCCCCACATCGGACTCTCTGCTCGGCAGCGAGCCTGTTTTCCCCCTCTCTCTCTGCCTGCCTCTCTGTCTACCTGTGATCTCTGTCTGCCAAATAAATAAATAAAAATTTTTAAAAATTAAAAAATAAAAAAGATATAATTCATATACTATAAAAATTCACCCTTTCAACTGTATAATTTAATAATTTTTAGTACATTCACTAAGTTGTGCAACCATTAACAGCATCTAATTGCAGAACATTGTCAGCACCCCAGGAAGAAACCCTGTCCCCATTGGCAAACACTCCCTATTCCTCTGTCTTCCCATCTTCCCAGCCTCTGGCAACCACAGATCTGTTTTCTGTCTCTAGCTTTTGCCTATTTGGGGCATTTCACATAATTAGAATCAAACTGTATGGGCTCTTTAGTGACTAATTTCTCTTACTCAAAGTAATGTTTTCGAGTTTCATCCACATTGTTGCATGTGTACGGCTCCATTCCTTTTCGTGGCTGTATAGTATTTCACTGAATGGGCAGACCACATTTTTATCTGTTCACCAGTCTGACGGAAATTTGGGTTGTTTCCATTTTTAAGATATCAATATAACATAGTGCAATTTTTAGAATTATTTGGGAATTTTTATGATAATACCCACTGCATATTGAGCAGTTAATCCATGTCAGTCACACTAGCCCACTAACCATCCCCAGCAGTGCCCCCTAAAGGAGCTATTATTACCACCACCATTTGGGGGCTGATGAGGCTGAACAATGGAATGGGTAAGCAGCTCACCCTGGGTCACACAGCTAGTTGATTTGACTTGATTTGATTTGATTTGAATCATACAGTGATTAAGATCTTATTTTGGAGCCAGAATCCCACGTTGGAAATCCAGTAAAGAGCAGGGCACATCCATCCATGTCTGTGTGAACATAAAGACATAGCAGTAGATAGCCTAGGGGCCAACACGAAAAAAGTAGAACATGGCAGGGAAAGGAAACATTTGTCTTTCAGGTGAGGAGGAAGGGTAGAGGTGCCTGGCCAAGGAGCTACTCGGTTCTCTTACTAAGCTAATGTCCTTTGAGCACTTACCATGAGCTGGGTACTTGCTAAATATTTAACTGCTGCCTCCTGTAACCAACTCTTTAAAAAGTCAAGAATGGACCAGAGGAAAGTCCTGACATTTCTTCCAGCACAATAGCATCACTTAGCCCCCAGGAAATGCATCCATCTGTACGTGTATCATATTTACTTGTTTTAACAAAGATCTGCTTATTTGTATTTTTAAAACATGGTTTCTTAGGAGAGTTAAGACTTTCTGGACAGAAAAATTATAAGTAAAATGGTACTTGTGACTCTTCTTCCTTAAATCAATCTTTTTCCTTTTTAAAAATTAACTATAACATTTTATAAGAATTAATTTAGGAAGCAGTTTTTTGGTTTTTGTTTTTTAAGGATTTGTTTGTTTATTTTTGAGAGAGAAAGAGAGTGGGGCAGGGGCAGAGGGAGATAGAGGCAGATTCTGCACTGATCAGTGTAGCAGAGAACCCTCCACGGGGCTCGAACTCACGACTCTGAGATCATGACCTGAGCTGAAACCAAGAGTCAGATGCTTAACTGTGCCACCCCAGGTGCCCCCAGTAGTTAAGTTTTTAATGCTGATTTTGTGGTTCTTGAGCAGTGGTGACGGTCTCCTTGGGCTATATTTTTCTAGTACTATCCTTCCCCTGAGACTTACTTCACTGATTTCCAAAGGTCGAACTGGGTGTTATTTAGTATTAGACTGAGGGAGACTATAGAACAAATGTTCTGGAACCATCAACTGTTACGATACTGGCAGTTCATTGGTAGAAACATTCCGGGCACATGTATAGAACTAGTAACAGGTCCCAGGGTCTGTGAGGACACCAGATCATATGACTGAGCTCCTGCCTTGAAGCAGTTTATTGTCTAGTGTACCATTGTTTCCTCTACCAAAATTGTGGGTTTGGGGGTCTGAGACTGATTCTGACCCCTCTAGCCCCCTCCCAGAAGAAAGTGCTCAGTAAATGTTCATTGAACTCATTCACTTGTTCATTACATGTTTTTTGAGCACCTACTATGTGCCGCCTGCATTTCTGGAAACATGGGGGTTATCACTGAGCAGAGAATGATCCTTGCCCTTGTGGAATCTGCCTTCCAGAATGGGGAAACAGACAACAGTAAACAGTAAACAGAGCACATGAGTGTGTTATACAGTGTCAGGAGGTAATGAGTGCTCTGGGGGGAATTTGGAATGGGAAGAGGGCTTAAGGTTTTAAATAGGGTGGTCAGGGAAGGCCTCCCTGATGAGTTAAGAGTGGAACAAAGCCTAGAATGAGGAAGAGAGCAAGGAAGGGAGCCATGTGGATATCAAGAGGAAGAGAATTCCAGAGGGAAAAGCCAGTGGAAAAACCCTAAAAGAGAAATGTGCCTGTGGTGTTTGAGGTTGATGTGGCTGGAGAATGGAGAGCAGGAAAGAGCAGCAGGTAGACCGTGAGGTTGATGAGAGAATTATTCTCTATGTTTTGTGCATATCTGATGTATCTTGTAATCCTCATTAAACCAATGACAGCAGTTGCATTCATTCAGCAAATACCCATGGCCAAAGGAGTGTACATAGGGTGTTGGTGTCGCGAGGCCGTCAGGGTCCTTGCCCTCTGGGAGCTAGCAGTCAAGTAAGGCAGACAGGCAAATACATATTTACCACAACGCCTGAGGGCTCTAGCGGGGGACACGGAAGCACAACGAGGAAGCCATGTGACCCAGATTTGGACCGCCCAGGGGAGGCTGCCTGTGCAAATTCAAAGTGATGCCCACGGCTGAAAAGCAGGAACCAAGCAATGGGGGATGAGCATTCCAAGGTGGACGGCAACATACACAGGTCTGGAGGGAGAGAGGTCATTTGTAATTGGAGCATTTTTTTTAAATATTTTATCTATTTATTTTGACAGAGAGAGAGAGTGATCACAAGTAGGCAGAGAGGCAGGCAGAGAGGGTGGGGGGAAGTAGGCTCCCCACTGAGCAGAGAGCCTGATGCGGGGCTCGATCCCAGGACCCTGAGATCATGACCTGAGCCGAAGGCAGAGGCTTTAACCCACTGAGCCACCCAGGTGCCCCTGGAGCATTTTTCCAGAAGGGAAGAGGCGGAGGAAAGAGAAAAAAGATTGGTGTTCCTCGAGGCTCCTGGGAAGTTTATTTCAGGAGAAAAAAGTGCCCCATTTATAACATAAATATAAGATGATCATATAGTTCCTCATCCAAACTGGGACACTTCTGGGAGCGAAGAGGCACCATTGATAACAATGCTGGGAAAGCAGGTGTGAATCAGCTTCTACCTGCTGTTGTTACTGACCGATGGAAGCCAGAAGCTGTAAAATAATGACTAGTGCTTCACCCTAGCGGTAGAATGCAGCATTACAACCCAAGGCAAAGAGAAGAGTGCCACATCCCACGGGATAGTTTTCCAAGAAAAACAACAAGTCCCATGCTACGATGCTTATCAATGTTTGGGTTTTCAACCTAGTGCTTTCGATATGAGTAGTGTAAATGTAGTCTTCATCAATCTTCACCTCGTGACTGGATTCCTGTTTTCAATGTTAACAGCTGTGCTAGATTGTCATTTCCAACTCAACACTCCCTCCCTGGTCAGGAATTATAGGTATCTTCCCTTACCCATTGGCATCATGGTGGGTGGAACGCATTTCCCCACCCCACTGATTCTGGGCAAAGTTATGTTTTTTGCTTTGGCTAATGGAATTCTCGTGGACCTAATGGGAAGAGGGGCTTTCAGTGTGCCTGTACGATGTGGCTTATCCTCTTGTTCTCAAGTGACCTTAAGACCTTGTCTCATGCCTGTGTGGCTGATAACCCAAGGAGAAATGAACAGACCAATGGAACTGACCTCAAGCCAACCCTCAGCCTAAAGCCAAACCTAGCAGAGCCACAGTGAACTCCCAGACCTATAAAAAAGAAAATAGATATTCATTGTAGAAAGCCACTGAGATTTTGAGGTTGGTTTTTACACAGCAAAAGCTGACCAATGCAGACTATGAGTGAAACCTTCAGCTTACTATTGCTTATGGAATTGCCATATCCAGTGTTCGGTATTTATTTGGATGAATGAAATGATGTTTCCCCTACAATACTACTTGAAAATCACTTTCAACAGAAGTGTGTTGAGAAAGTACAATTTGGAAGCAAATTGTATGAGGAGGTGAGTCAGGAAGTCATTCTCCTGCCTGGCTTGCTCGGCAGGCCCACGGAGGACCAGAACAGCTGGCAGTAGAGGGTACCGGTTAGGAACAAGGGCCCTGGAGTCAGAAAGAATTGGGTTCAAATCCCAGTTCTGCATATTCTCAAAAATATGACCCAGCAAGTGACCTTACCTCTCTGAACCTCAGTTTCTTTTGTTTTAGTGCAAACAATAATGGTACCTCTATCTTGGAATCTTGTAAAGTAGGATTACATTAAGCAATACATGTTAAGTACCTGGCACATAGTAGGCAGTCACTTGGTGTAGCCACATGCTATAGCAACACTAATGATCTGCCTTCTCAGTGCATACTCATCCTTGGTGAAGCCATCAAAGGCTCACACTCATCATTAGGAGGGTTGCTTGGGAGCCAACTCCTTCCTGTGCGGAGGGCATGTCATTGTGCTCACCTGTGTGGAAGGCAGTGCCCTGCCTGCCCTTGTACAAGCTGGTGAACATCAGCTACTCCCACCACTTCCTTGCAGCTGGAGGACAAGCACGTGACCTGGGCTTGGCCAATCAGATGCTCTGGCCCAAGCGTGAGCAAGCAGCACAAACCACGGGTCAGATTCAAGTTCATTCACAGTAAGGGCATTTCATCAGAGGCCTGAGCAGTGCGTGATGGCGGCAGCAAGAGGTCAGGGGAGGGTGGGGTGCAGCTTAGAGGTTCCCAGCATGAGTACCAGAGTTGTCTCCCTGCACCATCCAAAGCAGATAGTCCCCCCCCTCCAATATGGGTATGCCCTTCATGGTGACACCTGGCTGGCCGGCCTCCCTGTCTGCCCATTACCTGAGCCAGGCTCTCCGTGCTCCTTGAAGCACTTGGCTGACTCATGTGCTGCCCATAAGTTCCTGTTCTGGTTCAAATGGCCAGTGGTTTCTGTTAGGTATCACCAACAAAACCCAGCGTTCCCAGAGAGAGAAGCTGATTGGATCTCTTGTCACCAAACAAAACAGAGGGCTCCAGTGGACAGAATTTGAGGCCATACCACCATAGAAGTCCTTACTGTAGACTCAGCCCTTGCCCTAATCCAATTCAGATGGCTTTACTCTAGTAGTGTAAACCTTGGTGTTTTTATGCAGAAAGAGCCCTGCACCCACTGCCAAGGGAACTGTCCTCCCATCCGAGAGCTGCATGGGAACCAGCTTCAAGGCTGGCCTTTGATTTCATCATAAGGGAGAACTTTTTTTTTTTTTAAGATTTTATTTATTTGACAGAGAGAGAGACAAGTAGGCAGAGAGGCAGGCAGAGAGAGAGGAGGAAGCAGGCTCCCTGCCTAGCAGAGAGCCCGATGTGGGACTTGATCCCAGGACCCTGAGATCATGACCTGAGCCGAAGGCAGAGGCTTAACCCACTGAGCCACCCAGGCGCCCCAAGGGAGAACTTTTTAAAGTAAACAAGTCCCAATAATTTTTTGGTAAAAATTTTCAAACATACAGTGACGTTGAAAGAATTTTCTGGTAAACACCCATATTCTTTGCATGAAGATTCAATCACCATGCCATTATATTTGCTTTACCAAAGATCTTTCCATTACAGTAAATTTTTCACTGAAAAATTAATACACGCACTGAGTAGAAAAATTCAAACATTTCAATGTGGTATCTAATGGAAAATTCTTCTCCTTCCCACACCAGATTCTCAACTCCCTTCCCCAAAAGCAATTACGTGCTTACCCATGCTTGAATATATAGATTTTGTTTCTTTTCTTTGTTAATTAACTAAGATGGACCTTTAATCTACATAATGTCTTCTCTTTTCTCTTTTTCTTCCATTTAACGATGTATCTTTCAGGACTTTTTCCACAAAGTTTATTAAGCACCTACTATGTGCCAGACACTTTCTCTACACAGCAAGCACCCTGACAGTTTGGAATAGTTTCACGCCACAATCCGGGGCTTAAGATTCAGAAATCATTCCATATCGGCTCATGTGTAACTAGTTCATTCCCCCCCCCCTTTTTTTTTAAGACTTTGTTTTAAAGTCATCTCTACCCCCCAGTGTGGGGCTGGAACCCACAACCCCAAGATCAGGAATCATAGCCTCTACCAACTGAGCTAGCCAGGCACCTCTAAACTAGTTAGTTCTTTTTTTTTTTTTTAAAGTTTATTTATTTTAGAGAGAGAGCTCAAGCCCGCAAGTGGAGGGAGGCACAGAGAGAAAGGGAGAGGGAGAATCTCAAGCAGGCACTGCACAGAGCCTGATGCGGGGCTCGATCCCAGGACCCTGAGATCATGATCTGAGTCGAAGGAAGACGCTTAACTAACTGAGCCACCCAGGTGCCCCAAAACTAGTTCCTTCTTAGAGGTACTTTTAATCCAAGGTTTAAAGGCTTGTAAAACCCAGGTGACAACAAAAATGTGGGAAGTATCTGCAGTGAAAGCTTGGCCACCAGACATCAGGAGATCAGAAGCCAGAACTAGTTTATCAGTTCTGGGAATTCTTAGGTATTTTCTCTGCCATTGATGAGACTCAGATATTCCACATTTATCCCTTTGTTTCATTTTCTTTTCTAGCCCTGCACCTTGTCCTCTATTCTGTAACTTTCACATAACCCCACGGCTTCTCCCTAGGCTTTTTGGTTTTTCCTGATTCCAGGTGAGGGAAGTCCCTCTCTGGTCTTTCTCAACGGCTTGATCAGATATTGTCAACACTTTTGGTTACAAGCAACAGGAGACACACAAAAACTTGCAGAAGTAAGAATACTTCTGGAACAGACACTAGGTAGTTTCCAGAACCTGAGAAAGAAACACAGGGGTCAGAGCTGCTCTGGGGACCTGGAGACCTGGGGACCTATGCCAGGGAGGTGGTCTTGTGTGTGTCTTCATTCATGATCATGCCCATCATGGCAGATCTTTGCTTGGCTTTATTCTTTCCCCCTGCAGACGGGTTTTCTGTACATGGCAGAAGGATATGGTCACAGGCAACTCCAGTTTAAGCCCGTCCCAATTCAGCCAACCCAGAGGGATTTCTCTGCTCTGGTATAGAAATAGTCCAGGAATGGTTCTCCACTGAGGTTCTCCACATGCCCAGTGCTAGAGCAGCTCTGTGGTCCAGGGGACTCAGTGAGCTAGGACTAGCCCATCCTGCCCGCTGACCATCGGTAGCTTTCTAGAACTAGCTGTTGGTTCAAGACCTCTTGGGGAGCTTCCTGGGAGTCATCTGAAACCGGCTCCATACTGGAAGGAAGAGTCAGGCCACTCCAGACGGGCAGATGGTAGGTTTAATAAGCAAGGGAACTTACACATGACGCTTGTCTTGGGCAACAGCTGCAAGATGAACAGATCTCCGCACCTTCCTGCCGAATCTTAAAGACTTAATTTAAAAAAAATTTTTAGGGGCGCCTGGGTGGCTCAGTGGGTTAAAGCCTCTACTTTCGGTTCAGGTCATGATCCCAGGGTCCTGGGATGGAGCCCCACATCGGGCTCTCTGCTCTGCGGAGAGCCTGCTTCCTCCTCTCTCTCCCTGCCTGCCTCTCTGCCTACTTGTAATCTCTGTCAAATAAATAAAATCTTTAAAAAAAATTTTTTTTAAAGATTGATTTATTTATGAGAGGTGGGGATGGCCAGAAGGAGAGGGAGAGACAGTCTTAAGCCAACTCTGCACTTAGTGTGGAGCCCGCCACAGGGCTTGGTCTTCTGATCCCGAAATCACAACCTCAGATGAAACCAAGAATCAGACACTTAACCAACTGCACCACCTAGGCGCCCCTTAAAAGTCTACATAGAGGCCTCAATTGGTTCAGTCATGTACCACCCAGATGGTCTAAGCACCACATTACTATCTCAAGGCTATGTCCTTGCAGCAGCTTCTGGGAGCTGGGAAGGCAAGCAGAACCCATATTTCAAGGATCGGGGAAAGAATAAGGAGCCTCCAGTTGCTGGGACCCAGCTCGCAGGTCAACCAGTGGTCATATCCTCTCGATAACCTCCCCAACACTGTCAGTCCCACCACAACTAGCTCCCCAAAAGAAGAAGGGTCGTGTAGTCATACAAAACCATAAAGCTTCACTGCAGAGGCCTTGAGCCTCTGCTCCCTCTAACTACCTCCTTCCCTGAGCATTTCCTGGATGATCCTTGGGGATCCACTCCACCCCCACCTTCAACCCTTCTGCTCCAAATGGGGCCGACACACTCCCTTCATGAGGGGAGGGCATGGTCCAATGCTTGGCCAATCCAAGTACTCCCTGACCTTGGTCAAAGATACGGGACTAATGCAAAGGTCAGCAAAATCTTCCTAAAGCAACAGAAATGGTTGCTGATTTCAACAGAAATCTTTGATAGTAAATATTTCAGGGGTAGGGGATTATCTCGTCTCTGTTACAGTTCTCGCATAAAAGCAGCCCTAGACAATAAACAGTAAAGGAGCCTGTGTTCCCACAAAACCTGCGTCCAGAAACAGGCAGCGGCCCGATTTAGACCATAGTTTGTCATCTCCTGGTCGAGAGGAGGGGCCTATGACTCAAGACAAGGCAACCAAGCCTCCCCAGGGCTGAAGTGAGTCTCTAGGTCTAGCCAAGGGGAAGGTATTAGCCAAGAACAAGGACATGGGGAGGCGGGGCTCCCCGGGAGCGGGGTCAGAAGCTGTCCGGCCGCTGAGAGAGGGGCCCGAGAGCAGGCCTACGCACAACACAGCTGTGCTGACGGGAGCCCAGCAGGACCAAGCCGGCAGGATGCTGGAGCCCCTGGACAAAGCCAGAGCTGAAATGAAAATGTCCTCCTAACCTTGCATTCTTGGGCACAAATTATTATTTCTTTTCTAAGGAAAAAAAAAGGAAGAGTGTTTTGTTACTTGCAAGCATACAAGCCTGATTATTAGACCCTCCATTACAGAAACTGAGTCAAAGGAAGCCTGGGGTATCACTAGTAATTGATAGAAAGAGTCATTTTTCATTGACTGCTCGGCTCCCAGGCTGCTGAGCTCATTACAGCGGCCCTGAACGGTGGACAACGCAATAATGCTCTTTCTACAAACGAGAAAACTAAGGCCCAGAAATAGTAAATCACTTGGGGGCACCTGGTGGCTCAGTCGGTTAAGCGTCTGACTTCCGTGATGATCTTGGGGCTCTGGGGTCAAGCCTCATGTGGGGCTCCCCACTCATCAGGGAGTCTGCCTCTCCCTCCGCCCCTCCCCGACTCGGGCATGTGCTCTCTCTCTCATATAAATAAAATCTAAAAAAATTCAAAAACTTATATTGGAACCATTTGTTCCTAGCTATAGAGCTATGACTTGACCAGTTCTGTCTTAGATATTTTTGGATATTCTTTAGGCTGCCTATTCCTCAATGAGTGTCTCTGGTGAAAACATCACACATTTTAGTTCTTTGTATACTTTTTATAAGCCCAGCCCCTCAAGTTAAATACATTTACCATATTGATTGGTTGATTGATTGATTGATTTAGCATCCATAAGCTTGTCAGGCATGCATACTTTTTTTTTAAGATTTTATTTATTTATTTGACAGACAGAGATCACGAGTAGGCAGAGAGGCAGGCAGAGAGAGAGGAAGGGAAGCAGGCTCCCCGCCGAGCAGAGCGCCCGATGCAAGGGCTCGATTCCAGGACCCTGGGATCATGACCTGAGCTGAAGGCAGAGGCTTTAACCCACTGAGCCCCCCAGGCGCCCCAGGCATGCATACGTCTTGTGGGTGAACTTTACCAGATCCAGTATTTTCCTTACAACTTTGAGAGGAAAGTAGCATATGGATATTTACTGTGTCAACTTCTTAGGTGGTAAAACTGAGGCCCAAAGTCATAGATTCACCACCAATCAGGCAGTGCCAAGATTCACCATCCCATCCAACTTCCCCGTTCCATCTACAGCCTGGGACTCATGCCCCTGACAGAACAGGGAGAGAGCAGCTGGGGGGCCTCACACCTTTCCAATATGGGAAGTGGTTTGACATCAAGCAGAAGTGAGCACGGCAGGAGTTAGGGCTCCCCCAAAACCTGTTCACTCTACCCCAGCAACCAGTGTGTTCCTTTTAAGACTAGAATCACTAATGTTTTTATGAGCACTTTTATGAATAATTCATGCATTCACAATGTCCAGATAGCAAAACAAAACAATATAGGGTGGTATACATTGAGATGTCTCTCTCCCAGCCTGTGGAGTTCCCTTCCTGGTCTTTCTGCTTTCCTTCCTTCCTTCCTTTCGTTCTTTCTTTCTCTCCTAATTCTTCTTTCTTTTTGGTTCTCTTTTGCTCTTATTGGGGTGTCCCCAGTAGCAGACCCTGAGACAAGGATTAGAGAGCAAGTAGCTTCTTTGGGAGGTGATCCCCAGAGACGACCGTAGTGGGATGGGTAGAGAAGGGAGACAGGAGAGAAAGAGCTGATATGGAGTGTGTTACCAGCACAGTCACCACCCCGGGCATCTGGCCCTGACTCCTGGGGGAGCCCCTGGGAGGCAGGAAAGAACTGATGCCTCGGAGTTAGGGACCGTGGGGCAAAGGAGCTGAGGTATTTATTCACCCACGCCCAGCATTTGCTGATTGAGAGCCACTCCTGAGGTGGCAAGAAGAGATGACCAGCCCACGTCTTTCAGGCTCCTGCACAGTTGGGCAAAGGGGATGCTGGCCAACAGAGAAAACCCTCGGGAAAATAATTCAGGTACTGAGAGCTGGAAATCAGTCCAGCGGGTACCAAGGCGACAAAGGCGAGGGGATACGGGTGGGGCGCCAGCGGCGATTGCTACGCTCTAGCCTTCTAGGGTCTCTTTATACAAACATAAGCAAATAGGAATATGCTCCTCCACTATCCTCTTCCCTTTTGCTTCCCTTGCTTTTTTCACTTAATATATTCAGAAAATCTTACCATAGGAGTATATAGATTGCTCATTCTTTTTTTTCCTTTACATAGTGTGCCATTATGTGGCTTTGCCACAGTTTATTCAGCAAGTGACCTGTAGACAGACACTTGGGGTGTGTCCTAGCTTTTGCACTGCCCCAGTGCTGCGGTGAATAATCTTGCCGAGGGGTCGTTTTGTGACTGTGCCTGTGTCACAGGAGGGTCAGTTCCCAGAAGCCCGCCGGGGGTTGATTGGGCACACAGCCACCCTGTTAGAAGCCACATTCCCAGACTCCCTTGCAGCTACATGGGACCACGTGACTAAAGTCTGGCCAAGGGGACACAACCAAGAAGTGGTGCACACACCCTCTCTGGGTCACTCTATCAAAGGCAGCTGCTTGCCTTCCTCTTTGCTCTTTGCTCCTTCCCGTGGACCGGATCACAGGTGTGGGTGCTCGCCTTGGGAGAGACGCTCCAGGGGACAGTACAGGAATAAGCTAGGAGATGGGTCCCTGGGTGATCTCTTGGAGCACCATCCACCAGAAATAACCTCCTGTTTTATGTCACTTTTATTTGGTCTCTGTTAAAAAATCTCAAAACACTAGCCTAACTAAACACAGGATCACACGAGGGCTGCATTATAGTACGGCTGAACACCGAGTGTTCCAAACACAGCCCCCTTCTGTCTGTTTCACGGATGCAGCCCCAGCATGCCCAGCACGACGTGGGTATCGAAGTCGATCACATTTATAAATAACTGTTTTTATATTTCACAGTTTTCAAAATTAGTGTAGTGTCATGGGAATAGGTGGACAATGATATTATTTACTGTTTGTCGATCCCTTTATATACATTCCCTTTTATTATTTTATTATTATTTTTATTTATTTGTTTATTTATTTATTTATTAGAGAGAAGGAGCTTGCGACCAGGGGTTGGAGGGTCAGAGGGACAGGGAGAGAGAATCTCAAGCAGGCCCCACGCTCAGTGCAGAGCTCAACATAGGGCTCGATCTCACGACCCTGAGATCAAGACTTGAGCCAAAACTAAGAGTCGGTTGCTTAACCGACTGAGCCACCCAGGTGCCCCACATTCCCTTTCAATGCTCAGGCAAACCAGCTGAGGTAGGTAGGATTATTGTCCTCGTTTTACAGATTGAGGCTCAAGAGGTTAAGAGACTTGCTCAAAGCCCACATGTGTGGCGAGCAGGACTCTGGTGAGATCCACGTAGAATATGTTCTAAGCCAGCCCCCAGCATGGGGTGAGCGTCTGTGAGTGGCCACTGTTCTCACCGTCAGAGTCATTACCTTGCCAGTGTTGCTGTTTCTCAGGTGAGGAGAGGGGAAGTAACCTTCACCTTTGTCCAAGCCTGGGATCTGCCTCTGGATGTGTCCGTGGTTGAACAGGGATAGAGGGGAAAGGAGAATCAGGAAAGGGTTGAAAGGGTCCCGCTTGCCATACAATACCCTTACGTCCCCTTCCCACCCACCTCCCCTGCCTTCCTGCCAGCATTTCGCCCACCTCCAGCCAGACTGAGGGTCCTCAAAAGGGCCATCCCTTTACCTCCTGGTCTTGGCACAAGCTGCCCTTCTGCCTGAAACCCTCTTCGCCTCACTTCTCCAGCTGCCCAAGACCTACTCGTCCCATCCATCCGGGGTTACGAACCCGCCTGCTGCAGGAAGCTTTCCCCGACCACCATGCGACCCTTTCCCACACAGTGTGTTGTACCTGCCTCTTGACTTACGCTCCCTCCTCGTCCCTCTGTGACTTCCTTAAAGGCTTGCTGTTGCACTCCGAGAGGTGAGCGACCTCACAACCAGATGGAACCCAATTCGTGTTTGCTAAACAGATGAATGGCCCCAGAGCAAAAGCCCTAATAGACAATGTCAGAGTCAGGGAGACTGAGTGGCCCAAGACACAGAAACCCTCAAAGAACCCGCAGGTGACAGTTGGTCCGCGTGATTCCAGCGTTATCATAAAGGGATCGGAAATTCACGTTTCCTAGGACGAGGTAAGACAGCCGACAAGCCCAGTTCTGCCACACCCACCCCCAGGTCTAGAAGCGTAGTTCCTTCTTCTGGGACCACATTCCTCCAGAGTTCAGGAACTACCAAACCTGTAGGAGCCAGCAGGTGCACGGGAGGCTGTTTTCTCTATAAATAAAGGGCGCTGATCCATTTTGTGGCCCACACAGTATCCTCCAGGAATTCATCTCAGCGTTTCGCATTCTAATCAGGGAAGGGGTAGGGCTGGGGTGTGGGAGCAGAAAGGAGAGAAGAGGAAGTGAAGATCCGGGTTGTGGTTATTAACATTTTCAATGAAGACCATGCCCTAGTGACTTTATAACGAGTTCCTTTTTTTTTTTTTCCCATTCTCATTTTAAAAGTCACAGATGCTGATGGGAACCTAAGTTGATATGGTCATATCAGAAAATAGTTTGGGGAGTCCCTAGGAAAGTTGGGGGGAAAGTTGGGGGCGAGCCTGTGCTATAATATGTCTAGTTCTCCTCCCCCACGCGCTGCTCCTCTCACACTTACCGTCTCACACTTACTACACACGAGAGTCGGGGTGGTGGCAGTGGGGGGGGGGTGTCTTGTTAAAATGCAGATTCTGGGCGTAAAGCAGCTTATACACAAGAACCACGAAAGCTGTGTAGGAATGTTCACAGCGATGTAGCTCATAGTTACCAAAATGGAAACTACCCTTTGGCAGCGAAGGTATAAAATGTGGTAAATTCGTGTGGAGCTTACGCGAGAGTGAAAATCCACGGCAGCTACCTACCACACCAGGGTGCGCCTCACAAACTTAAAGAAGCAATGGAAGGAATATTAGCCATGCGGTTCCAAAAGTGGCAAAACTAAGCAACGTTATTTAGGCGACAAAACTACTACTACTACTGTTGTTGTTGTTGTTTTTTAATTGAAATATCATTGATGCACAGTGAGCAAACTGTTTTTTAAGTAAGAATTACACAAAATTCGAGCTAGTGGCAGAAGGTGGCAGAAGGCAGGAGAACCTAATGGATGGGAACATGCGAAGGGTTGCTTTGGTGCTAAGAATGTTCTAGACCTTAAGTTGGTGGTGGTTACAAGGGTGTTTGTTTCAGTCCATAAATTGCACATTTGGGGGCGCCTGGGTGGCTCCGTGGGTTAAAGCCTCTGCCTTCGGCTCAGGTCATGGTCCCAGGGTCCTGGGATCAAGCCCCGCGTCGGGCTCTCTGCTCAGCCGGGAGCCTGCTTCCTCCTCTCTCTCTCTGCCTCTCTGCCTACTTGTGATCTCTCTCTCTCTGCCTGTGTCAAATAAATAAAATCTTTAAAAAAAAAATTGCACATTTGGGTTTTATACACTCTTGGGGTGTGCCAAATTTTATGATTTGAAATTTTTTAACTTAAGAGAGTGCCAAAAAGTGTATATCAAGGTGTCATTCAGACTTCTGTCCTGTCCCCAGGAATAATTCATGTTACCAGTCCCCCATCTCCTCTGCATTCACGTGTGTCTGTATATCTGTGTGTCTGTGTGTGTTAAATTTCATAGAGATGCTGTTATATATGTATGTTTTTACTATGCTATTGTGTGTATGTATATATGTATCCATGTGAAAACGCATACATAACCACAATAACATAATTTGTATACTGTTCTTTCCTTTGAATATTTCGCTTAACATTTTTTTAAAAGATTTTATTTATTTATTTGACAGAGAGAGAGATCACAAGTAGGCAGAGAGGCAGGCAGGGGGCAGCGGGGGTGGGGGGGGCGGGGAGGGGGCAGGTTCCCCGCTGAGCCGAGAGCCCAAGCTGGGGCTTGATCCCAGGACCCTGAGATCATGACCTGAGCCGAAGGCAGAGGCTTAACCCACTGAGCCAGCCAGGCGCCCCTCGTTTAACGTACCTTGAAGAACATTCCATATCAGTGCACAAGGAAATACATTATTCTCCGTTATGGTCATACAGAACGTATTCCATTGTATGACAGAACCATAATTGAGTTATTTTAATTATTGCTTTTTTTTAACTATTTAACTTGTTAACTGTCAAGCACTGTGGGAATTCATTCCGTTTTTTTTAAAAAGGAGTTAACACTCAGAATCACGTCTTCTTACACAGACACTTCCAGGCTCTCCCGTCCTTCCTCCCTCAAGCCACTATCCGGCCGCCATCCTGCTCAACACGCAGCCAGTGTGTATCCTTCCAGCACCTTTTATTTTCTGGATTTTCATTTTCACTATTGAAAGCATATATGGATTTGAGTAGGTGTTTAACTCTGACCGCGTGGAACTTGGTTTTCTTCGGTGCAGTGTACCTGGAGCTCTCACCGTGCATGTGACATAAGTCACGGTATGGCTAAACCACAGTTTAACCTGGCCAGTCCCCTGCTGTTGGGCAGTTAGCCTATTTCTCAATGGTGTTTTGTTTGGTTTACTATGACGGTGGTGTCACCACAGACATCCTTGGACGCGTTCCCTTGTGCGCGTGGGCAGATGTTTCCCCAGAGCACAGACGGAAAGCAGAATTGATAGATCACTGGCCGCGCACGTTTAAGAGGGGATTGCCGGATTGCCCCCTGCCGTGGCTGTAAACACTCAAACACTCGCACTCCCACCGGCAATGCATTAGGAGACCAAACTCCCTGCGCACTTGCTGACATGTTACCAGCATTCTTAATTTTTATTGATCTGATAAGGGTGGAAAGAGAGGAATTTATGGTTACTTGATATTCATTCCCTCATAGTTAGTAAGGCTGAATACCCTCTTCATGGGTTGGTTGCCCAGAATCTGCTTTTAACAACATCACCAGGTCATTCTTCCACACACGAAGGTCTGAGAGGCAGTGAAATCACAATTCGAGCCTTAACAAGGTCCCCAGGTGATCGGACGCTCATGTTAAATTTTGAGGCACGCTGGAGTCAGAATCTGCATTTAACAAGGTCCCCAGGTGATTCTCATGAGCAGTAAGTGTGAGAAGTGCAGTGCAGGGAGTAGTCAGAGCATAGCATTATGTGCTTTTTCGCTAATATGGGTGTGTTTAATCTTCCCTGTTCAGACAAGATAAAAAGGGTATTTCAATTTATTTTAACTTGCATTTCTTTCATCATAAGTGATCTCAGATTTTTTTTTTCAGCTTTTTACAAGTTCTTTTTTTTTTTCTTTTTTTTCCCCTGGGAGCCAACTGGTCACTGATGCTTCTTACTTTGCTTCAAACATGCCAGAACTGAGCTTCTTAGAGCCTTTGCTTGTTACCTCCTCCAGAAATGCTCTCTCTCTCTGGCTCTTCCCATGGCTGCCTATTACATCAGGTTTTAGCTCAAAGGTCACTTCTACCCAAACTCAGCTACCCTCCTCTGTACCACCCAGTCACTCTCAGTTCACATCACCCCATGTCATCTTGATTGATCCAACCTTATCTGAAATGAGCTCATGCCCTCACTCATTCATTCCTTCCTTCATTCTCTGGCTGCCCGGCTGGGTCTTCTCTGCCTCGCATTACCAATCTGCACTGCACACCTGGTACAGAGCCAGGCAATAGTGTGAGCTCAAAAACTACCAGTTGAACAAATAAATTCCTGGCAGAGAAAGAAGTCTTTACACCCTCTCTGGGAGTCATTTATACCTGGATAAACATTCATTCATTCATTCCTATATTCATAGTGGAGAAAGTTAGCAGAAAGGACAGAGGTCAGATGAGCAATGCCTTTTCTCTTAAAAAAGAAAGCCATTACTTGAGCAATATTTAATGAGTCCCTTTGAATTCCTCATTTAATATACATATATTGGGGCTCCTGGGTGGCTCAATCAGTAAGCATCCAGCTCTTGATTTCTGCTCGGGTCATGATCTCAAGGTTGTGAGATCGAGCCCCACGTCGGGCTCTGTGCTGGGTGTGGAGCCCACCTAAGATTCTTTCGCTTCCTCACCCCTCCCCAACTCCCCTCCCCACCCCCGGGCTCGTGCTCTCTCTAAAAAAATAATACAGGTATCCTGAAACTGGCATGAAAGCATAGAAAATCTGCAACTCAGAAGGGTTGGATGAAATCAACACGGGCTTCTTTGCTTCCAATTTATTTCCATGGACAAAAATATCTGTGCCTAGTTCATTGGAACTACCAATTCTGAATGAGTGTGAGCTATTATTATACATGGTAACTACTATAGTAAACTAATACATGTGCTCTGTTATTATGAATAGTCATGGTTGACACTTAGAGAGTACAGCCTTGGCATTAGACATTGCTCTTTGTCCTTTGTATAGAGAAAATCTGTTCATCCCTGTAACTGTCCTAGCTGTATTAGCATTGCCATGTTATTGATGACAAAACTGGAGTATACAGCAGCTTTCCCAAGGCCACACGGTCACAAAGCCGGATTCCAACTCACACTGGCCCTAGAATATATGTTATTTACATTTTACTGCCTCTCAATCTTTATAATGCTTTATAAAGAGATCTAGAGGGATAAGAAGAATCTTGTATAATTCAGAGGTGCACCGTGTATCTCTTGGCAAAAAAGTTATCAAAATTACAGAGTTTCCATTTTTCCTTTAAAAAGGGACAACCGTTGAAAATCTGACCTTCTCTTGAAAGGGACTACCTAATAAGCATTAAAAAAAAAAAAATCAGGGGTGCCTGGGTGGCTCAGTTGGTAAAGCGACTACCTTTGGCTCAGGTCATGATCCCGGAGTCCCAGGATCAAGTCCCGCATCAGGCCCCCGGCTCTGCAGGGAGTCTGCTTCTCTCTCTGACCTTCTCCCCTCTCAAGCTCTCTCTCACTCTCTCTCTCTCTCAAATGGATAAAATCTTTTTTAAAAAATCAGGATGAAGATGATATATAAAGAAGGAGAAAGTAACTAATTTCTAGAGAAACATCCTGGGGTGAAAATATTTTGAAAACCATGTTTGGCCATGGTTTTCCTTGCTCTGTGATTTTGTTGCTGAAGGACAATGAAAAGGAGGCACCTGGAAAAACCTCATTCTGCATGTTTAAACTTAGCAACAGAATTTTCTGAACTGTTTAAACACTGTCCAAATACAGTGCATTTGAAATCCATCTGTTAAAGATATTAGTGATGCCTCCTCTTCAGTTTAATTGGCAAAAGCCCCAGGTTGATTATCAGGGAAGATGAAAATTTACGAGCTAGATTTCAAAAAACAGTCAACTTGTGTAATTGGTGAATGGGATTGGAGGAAAATTGTGACTTACCATAGCCAATGAATGATACCCTTCTTTCACTTAGATCTCTAATCTATGAGTCACATATATATAATATATAAAATAATTTTTATATATTTTATATATTACATGTAATATATAAAATAACTTTTATATATTATATTTCCTTTTTTTTTTTTTTTTTTTTTTAGTAAGCTCTATGCCCAGTGTGGGGCTTGAATTCACAGCCCCTAGATCAAGAGGCTCATTCTCTAGCAACTGAGCCAGCCAGGCACCCCTATATATATTTTTTTTAAGATTTTATTTATTTGAAAGACAGAGATCACAAGTATGCAGAGAGGCAGGCAGAGAGAGAGGAGGAAGCAGGCTCCCTGCTGAGCAGAGAGCCCATGAGGGGTTGGATCCCAGGACTCTGGGATCACGACCTGAGCTGAAGTCAGAGGCTTGACCCACTGAGCCACCCAGGCACCCTGCTGTCCTTACTCTTGTGAAAAGCAATTTTTGGTTTGTTTTTTTGCTGAAGCCATACATACAGGGAAAGTGCAAATCAAGACCATAGTGAAATGTCATTGTTTATTAATTATATATTAATCATTGTATATTCGACATCTGTATATTAAGACATCTGATAATACCGAGTATAGGAAAGGATGTGGCCCCACAGTATTTCTTACTTTGCTGGTGGGAATGTAAATTGGTGCCACCACTTTGGTGTAATCTTTTTTTTTTTTTTTAATTTTATTTATTTGACAGACAGAGATCACAAGTACACAGAGAGGCAGGCAGAGAGAGGAAGGGAAGCAGGCTTCCCACTGAGCAGAGAGCCCGATGTGGAGCTCGATTCCAGGACCCTGGGATCATGACCTGAGCCGAAGGCAGAGGCTTTAACATACTGAGCCACCCAGGTGCCCCTTGGTGTAATCTCTTAAACAGTCACCTACAATCCAAAAATGTGTACATTCACTTAACCTCTGACACTTTCTAGGAGGATCATAGATCATACCCACACGATTCAGAAAGACCGGGATACAATTCAGACGCCCATCGACAGGAGCACAGATGAATAAACTACTATTTTCACACCATAGAATATAACACGTCAGACGAACGACAGTGACAGCAATTTGGATGATTTTAGCAATATAATAAATGAGGGGGGATTCCTAGAAAATTACATACCCTTTTTAAGCTCTTTAAAAATTAAAATTGTGTTTTGTCTTTTGGGGTTTTTAAAAAGATTTTTTTTATTGATTTGAAACAGAGCGTACAAGCAGGGGGAACAGCAGACGAAGAGAAGCAGGTTCCCTGCAGAGCAGGAAGCCCCATGTGGGGCTCGATCCCAGAATCCTGGGATCATGACCTGAGCCTAAGGCAGATGCTTAACTGACTGAGCCACCCAGGTGCTCCCAAAATTGTGTTTTTGAAGATGACATGTAGATGCAAAAGAGCTTGCTGAAAAGATGAAACAAAGGAGTGAAGCATGTGGGGGTTTTAGGCTGATGGCTGTAAGAGAGAGACGTAGGTTATAGTTATGCTCCCAGCTTTGGGAGGTGGGTTCCCCGGTATTTATTAGATCCTAAGAAGCCTGGGAACAAACAAGCAGCCAAACAAACATAGCCAGCAATGGATCAGTAATGACCAGGTGTCATGTACCAAGGGTTAATCCAACTGTGTGCACCTGAGCTGACAAAACGCTATATAACTATTAAGTATATAGACACATGTACGCACCTCAGGCGTGTAAAGGGATATCAGATATCTCCCATCCTTCTGGCTGGGTTCGCTTCCCCAGAGGCACCCACTGTTCCAGCTTATCCAGTATCCTCGTGAGACTTTCCACAAGACAGGATAAACATAAGCACAGACCTGTGTTTTCAAATCGCTTTCTGTATATGTGTAGCTTACACGCACATCCCCAAGAAAAGTTTAAAAGTTTCTTTAAAAACAACAACAAGAAAGGGGGGGGCTCTAAAATTTAACCTGGGGCCGCTTAGCTGGCTTAGTGGGTAGAGCCTGTGGCTCTTGATCTTCTGGGGTTGAGTTCAAACTCCACGTTGTGGGGTAGGGAATACTTTTCTAAAAAGTCGTCAGTAAATACATAAATATATAATTAAATAATTTAACCTTAAGTGACATCACCAGGCATTACACAGCCATCCCTAAAATCCATTCACCATGTGAAATGGAAGTTGGAGAAAAACAGCTGAGTTTTTGGAAAATGTAAAAATTGTCTTCTCGAAGGCCCTGCCCTAGCCTATGCTAACGGTAGCCCCCCAAAAGGCAGGTTACAGTGGCTGTTGAACCCCAAGGGGCCGCCCAAGCCACAGATCAAAGGTCAGCAAGGACACTGTTAGATACACGGACTCACAGGCCTTTGCCCCCCCCCCCCCCCAAGGATTCATACCAGAACCTGGGTCTTTTCTAGCAAGGGGCCCCACGTGATTCGCAGGTTTGGATAAGCTTGGGGCATAGCCCCGCCATAAGCAACTCCCCAGTTTGTAGAAAGTAAACACCTGAGGGATGTAGGTGGCTTCCTTGCTCCCTGTTGGATGTCGTTCACCTGGTGCAAGGAGGGTCCCCCTCGGGTCTCATCAAGGTACCAGCCAGTCTGAACATGAACGCCAATTAGCTCAACCACCTCCCCCCAGGACCACGCCTCAGTCACCCGCTGGGCGGGCCGACACCCCTGTTGGCCGCGAGGCTTCCGGCGCGTGTGGTCCTAGACCAGGAGCGCCCGAGGCACGGCGCGCGAGGGACGGAGTGCGGTTTGGGGGCGCCTTATAGAAATACAGATTACTGGGCTCTACCGCCTGGAGCCAAAACTTTCGGAATCTGCGTTTTTAATGGGTTCCTCAGTAAAGTGGTTCATCTGCCGTTGGAGACTCTCTGGCCTCATTTAAATTTTAAATACGAAGATGGTGGAGGTCGTGCTTCTCAACCTTGGCTGCGCATCAGAATAACCTGGGGAGCTTTAAAAAAAAGTAATAATAATAACACCACCACCACCAATGCCCAGGTTTCCCAGACTAATTAAGTCAGAATCTAAAAACACGGCCTGTACCGCAGCCGCGGCAGTGGCACCGCCTGGGAGCTCGTTAGAAATACCGAAGCTCAGGCCCCACCCCAGACCCACTGAGTCAGAATCTGCATTTTAACGAGATCCCCAGTGAATCGAGCGCACATGAAAGTTGGAGGCGAGCTGTGCTTCTGAAATTTTAATGGGCTAAACGAATCACCTGGGGATCTCGTTAAAATGCAGACACGGTTTCTCAAACTTTAATGTGTGTATGCGAATCACCTGGGGATCTCGTTAAAATGCAGATTCTGATTCAGCGGGTCTGGGGTGGAGCCCGAGAGTCTGCATTCCTAACGAGCTCTCAGGTGGTGTGGGCTGCAGGGGCGCGGACCACTCTTCCCCCCCCCCGGACCCCCGAGGTCTTGGCTCCGGGCCAATCAGCTGTCAGGGTTCTTGATAAATCGCCCCGCTCGGCAGAGGAGCAGAATTGCCAGGACATGCGCGCTCCAGCCGGGGGAGCGGGGCGGGGGGGGGGGTAATTTCCGAACTCCGGGAAGCGGTTGTGGGAGGCAGGCCACTCGCAGCGACTCGCCGGGGGCCGCGCTCTTCTCGCCATGTCGCGGCGCAAGCAGGCCAAGCCTCAGCACCTCAACTCCAAGGAGCCGCAGCCCGCGCGCCGCGAGTTCGCCGAGGCTGGCCCCGGGGTGGCGGGGGTCCCGGGTGAGTAGCGCCGCGGACGCCCCGCCTGGCCGCTGCCGGCAGTTTCTCGGACGCTCCGGGGGACCCGCGCGGGTGCGGGGCTCCGGGCGTGGGAGGGCGGGGGAAGCCTCCACCTCCACCTCGAGTGCTGGGGCTGGGACCTCGGCGCTCTCGCCCAGCGCCTTTGTAAGTTACACCTCCTTGTAAATTCTCCCTCTTCGGATAAACTGTGCCGCTCCCCGCAAACGCTTGTAAATCGCGGTTTTTCACCCAAACACGCTGGGAGGATGCTCCGAGACCCCTTCGGAGGGCCCTCTTCGGGGCGCGCCGGCGCCCGGGTCCCCGACCTCCTTGGTGCTGGCCTGGGGCGGCGCGCCTGGAAAGTGGGCGTTCGGACACCCGCGTCCGGGACCGGGAGGGGGCGGGGGGAGAACGTCTGAGTTTCCGCCGGGCCCTGGAGCTAGGTGCTGGGGAGAGGGCAACAGCTATGTGCAAGCAGACAGAATTCGGGTTCTTCTCGAGTTTATGGCTGAGTGGGGTCGAGAAAGACGGCCCTGGAGACAGAAGGGGGAGGCGTAAGGTGCGTTAGGCGTGAGCGGCAGAAGCAAAACCTCACCAAGCTGGGAAGGGAGAGATGTGGCGAGGGGGGAGGGGGCATTTCGAATGCATCGTCCAGGGAGGGCCTCGCGGAGTTGGGTATCAGTAAAAAAACCCAAAGGTTCTGGGGGAAAGGCTTGGAGATGCCGGGAGTGGGGGGCGGGGGGGGGCGGTCGGGTGGAGAACATTCCAGGCAGAGGGAACAGCAAGTGCTGAGGCGGGGGACGTCAGCGAGGCTGCAGCCTGGGGAAGGGCGGCTAAGGGCTCCAGGTAAGGACTTCCCTTTTACTTTAAATGAGGCTATGGAGGGAAGAGTGTGCCACGGTCGGACTTTGCGGGCTCATCTGGCCATCAGGGGGCTGGTGGAGGGGGTCCGGGGGACACGCAGAGGCCCCGGATTACCCTAAGCCCTCGGGGTAGTATTTTTCACCCTGTGGTCAGCGGAGCCTCGGTTTGTGAACCGCCTGCAGGTGCGCAGCTTCGCTAACTCGCTAAATTCCTCAGTCTACCCTGAGGCACCGCCCTCATTGGAATTTCTGGGGCGAGGTGGGGTGGGGGGGAATCTGCATCTCTAAAAGCTTCCCTTCTGATTATCTTGCCTTCAGATTAAGATAACCTCCGTTCCCGCTCGGTCTGCTCGCCCTCCCCCGCGGTTAACTGAATAACCTCCTAGTTCTGGGTGAACTTTTTTTCCCTCCCCCCTGCCTGCCCTCGGCCCGGAAAGGGAGCTGGGGGGTTTCGGGTCTCTGCCAGTAAAGCCTCAGACCTCCCGCAGCGCAGGTCGCTGGGCTTTGGTGACCACACACCCAAGGAGGTAGTGGAGGGGAGAAGTATAATCTACTTGAGAAGTAAGAGTACCTAAAACCAAAATTGGGCTGGATGGAATGACCATTAACCAACAGAACAGACCTACCTTTGTCCCCAAGGACTGTAATGGACACAGGTTGAAATGGGATGGTCTCCCTGGGGGGATGGGGGGGCAGGGTCCCTGCTGATTCTCTGCAGAAAAGGAACTGGAGAGTGTAATTGGGGGTGTTGAATCATGGGGGGACGCGATTATAAAAGACAATAGCCTGAATGACCCCTGGCTGTTGCTCAGTGCCCTGGGCTCCTTTTGTTGTTGCCTACACTGCTGTGAAGACGCCTCCTGGAGAGGCCCTCGGTTTAGAAGGTTTAGGGTGTTCTGCATTGTGAGGTACTTGGGGTGCCCCCTGTGGGAGCAAGGCACAATCAGAATTAAGCACCAGACACCTCTGTAGAGAAAAGCAACCCTCCATCTGATGTGGTTTTTCCTCCTGCATTTTAGGTCTGTCCGGTGGGTCAAAGGCCCACCTCCTTTTGAGTTTGTCTAGGCTTCCCCTCCACCCCCAAGGTTAGCAGGAGTGCGCCACTGTTAATTTGCAAATGGCTTTGCAACTCAAGTTTTGGAAGAAATAAAATGGAGCAGGTCAACTGGTAGACCTCAGTCATGATCAGTCTGTATTTAAAAAAAAAAAAAAAGTGAGGGTAACCTTATAAAAGGTATAGTGTTTGTTCATAAGGTTAAAATGCCCACTGTGCTACACTGGGTTCTTCACGTGGCCCACCCCCTCTTTCAGACTAGAAGGGTCTCTGCCCCAGCTGCCCTGTTTTCAGGGAAGAGTGGGCCTCCAGACTGGCTTGGTTTCCTGGGTGTTTAGAAGTAAAGTCTCCTTGCGAGACTTGGGAGGCCCTTCATGGCCCTCCACATACAACCTGGGTGACTCTAGCACTGGATTGTTCTTTAGGATTTTATTTTTGAGGGTGCCTGAGTGGTTCAGTGGATTAGGCCTCTGCCTTGGGCTCAGGTCATGATCCCAGAGCCCCCTGTCCGGCTCTCTGCTCAGCAGGGAGCCTGCTTACCTCTCTCTCTCTGCCTGCCTCTCTGTCAAATAAATAAAATCTTTTAAAACAATTTTATTTTTTAAAGATTTTATTTATTTGAGAGAGAGAAAGAGTATGAGAGGGGAGAAAGTCGGAGAAGCAGACTCCCCGCGGAGCTGGGGGCCTAATGCGGGATTTGACCCTGGGATTTCAGGATCATGACCTGAGCCAAAGGCAATCGCCTAACCAACTGAGCCACCCAGGCACCCTAAAACAATTTTATTTTTGAGAGCAAGAGCAAGAGCAGAGGGAGATGAAGAAGCAGGCTCTCTGTTGGGCAGGGAGCCCAAGGACGTGGGGCTAGATCCCAGGATCTTGAGATCATGAGCTGAAGGCAGACGCTTAACCAACTGTGCCAGGATCCCCTGGATAGCTTTTTTTTTTTTTTTTTTTTTTTAATCGCTTTAACCCATCAGTCTCTTCTGCCTGGTTGCAAGTTTTTATGGCACAGTGCGTTTCCCTCCCTTGCAGAACCTGGTGGCTCATGTGCACACATCAATGAACAAAACGTTTATATAGAGTTATGTACCAGGTCCTCTTACATGTACTAAAGGACTTAACCTTCACCTAAACCTAGGGGATAAGGGCCGTGATCTACATTTTAGATGTGGAAATTGAGGAACAGGGAAGTTGAGTAATTTCTCCATGGCCTTACATCCTCTCACTTAGATTTCACTTTTCAATCCTTCTTGGTTTCTCTGGGATTAAAATTCCTTAAGAGTTTGATGGTTTTCTTTAATACAAATTGCTAAGTGTAGTGCAAGGTTTGGGGTTTTCCTCTGAGGGGGCGTAGTGATGGGCCTCAATCCATTCTGGCCAGTGTGGGTTCTGATCAGCTGAAAACTTCTAGCCTTGCAACCTTCATCTCTGAGCCAGTTTCCCTTCTCAGAGCCGAAGGTTTCAAAATTGTGGTTGCCAGATCAGCATCAGTGGGAACTTGTTAGAAACGAAAAATACTAGCTCTACTCCAGATCCACTGAATCGGGAACTCTAAAGGTGGAGCCCAAGTCACCTGAGCCTTCATAAGCCCGCCAGGTAATCCTGATGCATGTGTCGAAGCATTGCCTAGGCACTGCCTTAGGAATCACCTGGGGATCTTGTTCCAGCGCAGACTGATTCTGTTGGCTGGGACCTGAGTTTCTGCATTTCTAACAAGTTTCCATGTTATGCTGATGTTAGAGCTCTGGGGACCACCCTTCAAATTGCAAGGGTTTGGAGTATGTGATGGCATCACGGGGCTTGAAAAGTGCAGGTTCCTGGGATCTACCCTTAACCACCCTCACCCCAAGTTATCCGGGGGTGAGCACTGGAAAGCTGCATATAAAACCCACAATCCAGGTGACTCGGATACAGGTATAGGGGCTCACCTGTACATTGTAGGATGTTTAGCAACACCCCTGGCCTCTACCCTCTAGATGCTACAGTCACTTATGTGTGTGCACATAGGACCATCAAAAATGTCCCCAAGCATTCCCAAATGTCCCCTGCGGGCGAGAAGACCCTTTGTTGAGAGCCCCAGGATTAGGTCACTTGTTCAAACCCTGTTAAGGGGCTTTGAGCACCATCACTATTCAGATGGGACCTCTGCAATCCTATATTCCTACATAGTGTTTACAAGGCACAGGCTGACTTTGTACTGAGAATTTACATCATTCTAACCCTGCTGCTCTGTCATGTAAACTGAGGCTCAGAAAGGTTAAGTATCAGTTAGCAAGTAGCTAAGCAAGCCCTGTGCCTAAGAGCTAAAGCCCACACCAGTGTGTTCACTAGCTTCTCAGTAAGAGGTTTACCTGGACAAAACCTCTCCCTGTAAACGGAATCCACTTTCCCTACCGGGAGCGAAAACCATCCCAGCCTTTGGCCTCTAACTTATAATTTATATACTAGTCAGTATCTTTTTTTTAAGACTTTAGACATCGGCAACACCTTTTTATTCCTTGGATTTAAATCTGTTTGGAGAGAAATCACTTTGTAATCTTTCAGGAACGTTTGGGTTTTATTACAGAAATTTTTAAACCTCCACGTTTGATCGAACCACATGAAACTACCTGACCATTTGGCCCACAAGAACCTCAATTCCAATGATTCTACCATAGTAACAGAACATGATTCCACGAACTCCCGTGTACCTGGGGCTGGGCTTCAACAATTAATTACACGTGGGCAGGCTTGTTTCTTCTGTCCAGCTCTCCCCCTGCCCTGGATTATTTCAAAGCTTCATCTTCACACCCAAAAAAAAAAAAAAAAAAAAAAAAAACAACTTTAGTGTTCATGCTTGTTGTGGTCTTCAGTGGCTCTTACAATATGTTTAAATCAGGATCCCAGTGACCTCTGGATACTGCAAGTCATCCTCTCAAGTCTTTGAGTCTGGTTTTCACCCCTACCCCCCACATCCTTTTTTTTTTTTTTTTAAGATTTGTCAGCACGCACAAGCAGGCAGAGTGGCAGGCAGAGGCAGAGAGAGAAGCAGGCTCCCCACTGAGCAAGGAGCCCAATGTGGGACTCCATCCCAGGACCCTAGGATCACGACCTGAGCTGAAGGCCGTGGCTTAACCCACTGAGCCACCCAGGTGTCCCTCTCCCTCTTTTAAGTGATTGGCTGAAACAGAGGCATTTTGTCCAGGAGACCAATGGTGCTTGAAGTGTGGTCTGTGACCTACTGAATGGAGACCAAATTCAGAAATCGAGTAAGCTTTGAAAAATAGCTTAAACTTGCAGGACCAGCCTTCTGTCCTCTCTAATGTTATTTGTTTTGTCTTATTTCATTTGTAATTTGTGTTCTATTTTATAAAAATAGCAGCCACTGATGGGTTGGAAAATCTTTTACAAACTAAGCTTTTGCTAGGTTCACCTCAGAAGCCACTGTTGCAAAGTTTTGCGGCCTGGGTCTTGCCAGTTGGGTCTGTCCTGTTTCCATGTCCCTGGTTCCCTGTATTTTCTGGAAGTTGGTAGTTCAAGAAAGGACTTCTTAAGGCCAGAGCATACATGGCTTTCTATTTTTAATGAATTTTGGGGGGGGGGGTGTTGTTGGTGTTTTTTTTTTTTCCTTTTTTTTTTTTTGAGAGGTGAAGGTAAAACAGTCCTGCTTCTACTGTAAGACTTACCATGGTGGTTGTATCTGAGAAATTAACCCTTCTCTTTGTGTCCACTTCAGCTTCAGAATTAGAAGATAATGTTCCCAAACCAACGTGTCTCTCCACGGACAGCAGTGATGCCCAGAAAGCCCCTGCCTTGGCGCTTCCCTCAGAGTCCAAGGAACAAACGGTGACTCTCGGAGAAAGGACCTTCAACTGTTGCTATCCAGGTGAAACATGAACTTGAACGTGTGGACCCCTTCCCAGCGGGCGCTGGAAGGCGAGCTCTGAGCTCTGCCCCACTCACCTGCAGAGTCCTGGCCCTGCCCATGCATTCACTGCGCATGCGCAAATGCATCCTAAGCATCCTGTGGCCTCTGAGCTCCGGGACTTCCCAGGTCTTCAGGGGGTTTTTTTTGTTGTTTGTTTTTTTAATTTATTTATTTGTCAGAGGGAGAGAGCGAGCGAGCACAGGCAGACAGAGTGGCAGGCAGAGGCAGAGGGAGAAGCAGGCTCCCCACTGAGCAAGGAGCCCGACGTGGGACTTGACCCAGGTCTTCAGGTTTATGGGCGCTTCCTTTTTGAGGCTCTATTTTGAGAAAACCTGGATTTTTTTCTTCTAGGTTGCCACTTCAAAACTGTCCACGGCATGAAAGATTTGGACCGCCATCTGAGAATCCACACGGGTAGGTATCCATTCCTTTGTTGGAAACTTGAATGTTGAAGGAAGTGGCTAGGAGTTGGAGCGTGCTGGCCCGGGGTGCTGCGCAGGGCGGAAATGGTCTGCCGGGTGGGCTGCGTCCTCAAAAGTCAGAAGCTAGGGGGTGCGTCCAGGGAGAACCGGTCGTGGGAGATGGGATCAAGGCTGTTCTGAAAGGCTTTCTGAAGAAGGGTCTTGCCGTGAACTACAAAAGGTGGCTAAGTAACCAGACAAGACCAGGAATACTCCAGCAGGGGGAACCGCAGTTGCAAAGGCGTGGAAGGCGTGAGCTAGTTGGGGAGGTTGGTGAGGACAGGCTACACGAGGCCTTGTGGCCCTAGTAATCCTCAGATAAGGTCCTGTGCGTCTGGGTGGCTCCTTGGGTTAAGCGTCTGCCTTGGCCCAGGTCATGATCCCAAGGTCCTGGGATGGAGCCCTGAGTTGGGCTCCCTGCTCACTGGAGAGTCCGCTTCTCCCTCTCCCTTTGCCCCCCCACCCCCATTTGTGTGCGCTTGCTCCCAGGGGCTCTGTCTCTCACAAATCTTTAAAAATACTAAGGTTGCTTCTTAACCATTCCTTGAGCAGCCAGCTACTGAGAATAAGAAATAAGATATGCTGTAGCAAAGGAGTTTCCATGATGTGTAATTAGGGTCTGCACACTACAGCCTGAGCCAAATCCAGCCTGTGAAGCTCATTTGTCATCTGGCTGCTTTGGCCCCTCCCGTGGCATTGAGTCGTTGCCGGAAAAAACTGCCATGGACCAAGCTGAAGGCGTTTACTGTCTGGCTCTTTGCAAAAACCTTGCCTACCTGTTGGTCTCAGGGGTAGACCCTACACGAGTCTGTGGAAGTTAAGATTGTGGTCTGTGGGGCCCCTGACTGGCTCAGTCGGGAGAGCATGCGCCTCTTGATCTCGGGGGTTGAGAGTTCAGGCCCTACATTGGGTATAGAGAGAACTAAAAAAAATAAATTTAAATATAAAAAATCAAGGGGCACCTGGGTAGCTCAGTTGGTTAAGCATCTGCCTTTGGCTCAGGTGGTGATCTCGGGGTCCTGGGATCCAGCCCAGCATGGAGCCCTGTGTTCAGTGGGGAGTTGCTTCTCCCTCTGCCCTTCCCCCCCACTCATGTGTGCTTGTGTATGTACAGTCTTTCCCTCTAAAATAAAATCTTTAAAAAAAATTTAGGGGCTCCCGGGTAGCTCAGCTTAAAGTGTCTACATTCAGCTCAGGTCATGATCCCAGAGTCGTGGGATCAGAGTCCTAGGTCGGACTCTGCCCAGCCGGAGTCTGCTTCCCCCTCTCCCTACGGCTCCTCCTGCTTGTGCTCTCTCTGTCAAATAAAATCTTAAAAAAAAAAAAAAAAAAAATCGGTCTATTGGCTCTTACAGAAACCAAACCAGGTGGCTTAAACATAACCGAGTTTCTCTTGAGTACAACTTAGGGAGTACTCCAGAGCTGGCAGAATGGCTGTCGTCCTTAAACTATAGCTTCATCTCCAGGTACGAGGCAACTGCTCTGTTAACTAGTGGAAAGCAGAAGCGGGGAAGGGGCCATGCCCTGCCTCGCCCCTCTGCAGCATCCCTAGTGGGATTGGACGCACCTCGGGCATCAAGGGGGGCTGGGAAGTGGTTTCCAGAAACCACTAAATTCGGGAGCTCCAATGGGAGGACCACTTTCTGGGCGATTAGTAGTCTCTGCTAGAAATGGGCGTCATGCTGTGCAAATGAGAGAATAAAGGGCCTTCTAGTGAAGGGAATGTTGATGGTCTCCTTGAAAGACCAGGCTGCCAGGATGAGGTCAGCAGAAGCCATCTGAACAAAGGAGACCCCACCATGGTGACTGGTTAAGGCAACCTCAAAGCCGGTCAGTGGCTCAGTCCCGTCCCCCTTAGCTGGGCGGTGCTACCGCCACCTAGTGGGTGGGGCCAGAGGTGCCTCCAGATTCTTGTAGGTCAGGCCCTACAACAAAGAATTTGCAGACCCCCAGATGTGAACAGTGCCAAGGTAGACCTAGAGACATGGGCAGGGGGTGGATTAGTGTCTTATTGGAATAATACAGTACATGATGGGGATGCAGAAAGTAGGCAAGGCTCTGTCCTTGATGGGGTCAGATTCCTGGGTACAGAAGGGGGACAGACAGATGGCTTCTCTAGCACATACTTGGGCTGTTTTTCTGTGTCCAAGGCAAATGCTCTAGCTCTGAATATTTTAACTGGTGAAAAGGGAGGGGGGCCTTAAAGCATCTCTCCCTCAGGGCATGACCCAGAAGTAGGATCCCTTGTGATGAATAATGAGACCCAACGAATGGTGGTTTAAAGCCAAGATATTTGTCTTACCACAGTACCAGTCGGGTATGGTAGCCCATGGTTTTGGGGACTCTGGCTCTTATGTTGTTTAACATCCCAGGTGTGTAGCCCATGTTGGCATGGTCTGAGCTGGCTTACTGACACCCCTACCCCCCATTTAAGGTATGAGAAGTTACCTGTCACTTGGGTTCATGCCTGTTGGCCTGGAACGTAGTCACATGGCCATTCCAAGCTGTGGAAATGGAGGCTGGGAGAAAAGTCTTGACTCTGGCCACGTGCCCAGCTTCTAGAGCGAAGGTTCTACTTATAAGAAAAAGCACAGATACCTGGGCTGAAGGGCATCCCAGACCAAGCTGTGAGAGGTGGGGAGGATGCTATGTGCGGGTCATCTTTTAAGGCTTAGGCTGGACCTTTGCCAGATGGATATCAGTGGTTCTCAAAACACTGCTGTGATCCTTTGACATCTAAAAATTGAAGATCTCCCCCACCCCAAGTTTGTGTTTTATCTATAGTTACTGCGCCAAAAATTAAAACCGAACTTTAAAATATGTATCCACTTAAAAATAACAGTAAGCCAAGGTGGCCGGCTGGCTCAAGCGGTAGGGCTGGCAACTCTTAATCTCACGATTGTGAGTTTGAGCCCCATGTTGGGTGGAGAGATTACTTAAAAACTTTTAAAAAATAAGCTCCTTATAGCAGTACTTCATGAGAAGTAACTACTTTCCCCAAAAATGTGACCAGTGGTATTATCTAGACCGTTGCAAATCTCCTGAAGTCAGGTGGGTTCTCCCACCTGCGTACAGTCCATTGCCATGTTTTGAGTATCTGAAGAAAATCTGGTGCCTCGTGTGTGGTTGGAAATGGAATATTTTGTTGAAAGCCTTTTCCGATAATTTAATATCCTACTAAAACGCAACAGAGGGAAGTTTCTTTAACTTTTTAAAGATTTATTTTAGAGAAGGAGTGTGCAAGCGGGGAGGGGGGGGGGCAGAGGGAGAGAGAGTGCAGGGCTGGACGCGGGACTCAAGCCCACGACCCATGAGAAAACAACCTGAGCAGAAACCAAGAGTCAGATGAGGACTGAGCCACCCAGGTACCCTGAGGATAGTTTCTTAAGGCTCAGTTGCTGTATAGAATCTGGAGCTATGGCCACAAACTTTTCAAACTGATAAAATCCATTGTCCTGTTTACTTTTTGAATGGCTCTTACTCATGCTTGATTTTTTTTTTTGGACTTGTCCTACATTGGCCACTTGGAAAATACTGGTTTAGCAACGTACATAATCCTTCCAAACGCTGGCCCATTTTACAATGGAAAAAATTTCCATTTTACAATGGAAAAAAAAAATCACTTGTTAATATTGCCAATCTCATCGGAAAAATCTAAAAGGAAGCTGCACACCCAGGGTAGGGAATAGAGGTTGGGAAATGCTAACTTTTTTAGAGCTGGGATGTTACTGCTGCAGGACTGTTGGCAATCTTCTTTGATATGACAGGCTCACGTAGCTCATTCTGGAGGAGATATTCACCAAATCCCAAATTTGAAAAATTTGTGCGAACAAAAAATTGTTCGCACAACCGTGGGCTTTGGTCTGCATATACTTCCCATTTCATGACACTGTGTTTTAAAAAGAAAAAAAAAAAAAAAGCTTCAGGAGGGAGAGATTTAATAGAAGTCATAGATTTTGCTGCCGGGAAGACTATTCATGAAACTGGCTCTGGGTTCCCTGGAAGGGTATGGCCAGGAGGAAACTCCATACCACCCCCTGCTTTGGGGGAGGGGAGGGGGCGCGGCTGGTGGTGCATGTTCCGCCACGTGTGGTTCTGCCCAAGTGTTCCCACAGCGGAGTGAAGGTCAACAATGGAAAAGGAAAATCCCCATCTTTGTAATAGGATGAGGATCCTTCTGATTGCAGACTCGACCAGAAGAGACTGGGGTACCCCCAGGCACTCACAGACTGCACTTTGAGAACCGTGAAGGTGGAGTTTGACAGGCTATATGTGGGGGAGGGCGTGCGGCCTGTGTGCCCAGAGTGAGGGCTTGCTGCGGGCTTATCTGGGGGAGAGTAAGTTAGAAAGCTGAGGGTGCTCACGTTAGAGACCTCCTGGAAAACCAGGTCTTGATTTTTGGGACGGGGGTTAATTACCTTTATTCTAAAATTGCATTTCCTCTCTATACCATGAATGCCAGTTTATCCTGGATGAAAATTTTTAATCCAGAGTTGAATCCTAAATGTTTTAAGATGCTCATGCATGTATTTAGCTTAGTAAAAGAGACTCACAGTATTGCGGTCTTATCCTCTGTCCTCATTTAGCACGGGAATCCGGATTCATTGGTCATGCACGAGTGGGGGCCTTTCTTCCTCTGTGCCATAGACCATTACATGAACGTGAATCACTGTTCCTGGCAGACTTAGAGCGTGCCCACACCGCTCTCTGCTTCTGGCTTTTTCAGCAGATGGAGAGAGTGTAGATTATTAGGCTGTGAGGACCGTGTCCATCTCTGGAACAAATGAAGACCACTCGGTCCCTCCCAGTGTCCTCCAGAGTCCGTCACCACTCTGTGCCTTGTGCTGTCTTCTGTCCGGGACCCGGCCAGATAAAGGCGATCTTGACCGTTTTTTCCTGCGGTGGACTCCTGGCAATTTTGTGAACCCTATGGGCCCTATGGGCTACCTTAAGTATGGTAAAGACCAGACCTGTCAGCCTCACCCAGGAGCTTGTTAGAAACCCCCAATCTCTGGGCCAACCCGGACGCACTGACACAAACTACATTTTACTTGGTTTCTGTAAGTTCAACTTGAGAAATGGGGAATGTGGGTCAGAGGGTACCGATATCCAGCTGGAAGATGAATGAATTCTAGGAGGCTGATGTACGGCACGCCAGCCGTTCAGGTAGCGACTTCCAAGTCTGTCCTGACAAGAGTAGATCTTCAGTGATCTGACCACAAAGAAATGGTGATTATCTGAGGTGGAGGCAGTGTTGATGACCCTTATGCTGGTAATCCTTTTTCAGCTTAGATTTGTATTAAATCATCACATTGTATACCTTAATGGCGTGTCCGTTATATCCCAAATCTGGGGGGGATCCATTTTAATGAGCCCAGGCCCCTCAGCCCCCCAAATGATTGGGATGTGCAGGAACACTAAGAAAAGCCCGAGTTTAATGTTAGCGGACCAGCAGCCAGATCCTCCAAATTGTGCCATACTGACAAACATAAAGGACCCTTCAGAATTACCAGTATGTTTGGTGGGTGGGAACGTGGCTCTCGTGTACGGACCAGAGTCTCTGGTACTGTTACTGGGGTTGTTGATTACATGATGGGGAGATGCTAAATTCCAGTTAGAGGTAGTAGAAATAAAAGTGTAATTATTTCCCATACGAGGTCTTGGATCTCCTACATCTTATCCCCAAGCCCTAAATTAAGAATCCCCTGATCTGGGCGGGGGTGGGGGGGCTGAGTGGCTCAGTCCGTTAAAGCGTCTGCCTTTGGCTAGGGTCATAATCTCCGGGTTCTGGGATCAGGGTCTGGGTCCCTGCTCAGCAGCGAGCCCGCTTCTCCCTCTCCTTCTCCACTCCCCGTGGGCACGCCGTGCGCTGCACCTCCCACCACCCCCCTACTTTGTGCTCTCAAGAGCTTAAAAAGGGGGAAAAAAAAGCCTGATCTGGAATGTTACAAGTCAGCTGGGCAAGAGAATCATGGTGAACCACACACTGGCTCTTAAAAGGATTTGCCTGAGAGTGATTCCTCCATTTCAGTCCTGTTTCATTGGGCAGAACAGGTCGCATGCCCAAGCCTGTGGTCACTGGGATTGGAGGCAGAGTTCTGCAAAGGGGACAGTGAATATTCCAACTGTACATAGTATACATGGGGGGGTTTACCTCTGACCTAGCAACTTGAGTTGTCGTTGATCAGTTTTCTGCTGGTTCACACTTTGTAACTGGATGTATTCCTAGGCCGTTATCCACTTTATCGAGTCCTCGTTTATTGGGGCAAAGTTCTCCTTAGGCCATAATGGATTGGATCTGTGGTCCCCTTTCTCTCTTCCACTGTCTCTTGGAATGGTTCTCAACCAGGTAGTCTCGTCCCCCTACCCCCCGGCCCCCCAGCCCTGGGGACATTTGTCAATAATCAGAAGACCTTTTTTGACTCTTAAAACTAGGGATAGAGGTGCTACTGGTGTCCAGTGGGAAGCGGTGAGTGCTGCTGCTCAGGACCGCCTATGACAAAGGATTACTTGGCCAAAAGGGCAGTGATGCTGAGCTCGAAGACCCTAGAGTTTTGGTATCTTGGGCAAACCTCCCTTCTCAACTGTTTGTTGTTGTTGTTGTTGTTGTTTATGTGAATTAACAGCTGTGTATCTTGATTTCTTCTAATTCATTGCATAGTTCACTTCCAGCCTTTTGTTAAAAATGAACTTAAGTCTACAAACACCCTTCTGAAAACAGGGCTAGGCTATAGGTTTTGACACACGCAGCTTTCCCTGCCCATCTCTAGAGAGTTTGTCGTCTGATTTTGATTCTTAATTTGTTTTAAAGGGGCGCCTGGGTGGTACCATGGATTAAGCCTCTGCCTTCGGCTCAGGTCATGATCTCAGGGTCCTGGGATCGAGCCCTACATCGGGCTCTCTGCTCAGTAGGGAGCCTGCTTCCCCCTTTCTCTCTCTGCCTGCCTCTCTGCCTACTTGTGATCTCTCTCTCTGTCAAATAGATAAAATCTTTTTTTAAAAATTGTTTTAAAATATGCCCTGACTTTTGAAAAACCTTTTGGGAAAAAATATCAGATTCATAAGTTTGAGTCACATCTATTTGGTTTTATCTGTCTGTATTTTTTTAGTGGCTCTCTGTTTTGTCCAATATTCGATACTCCTATCTTTTAGCATTTTCCTAAAATATTTATGTACCTTAGGAGCATTACACTGATTTTTAAAATATGTTAAAGCTTTTAACAGGGAAACTAAATCTGTTCTTACTTATATATAGCTTGACTTTTACTTGTGTTCTGTTGCCTTTCTGTATGGTTCTCTTGTGGTTTTGAAGCAATAGTTTCCATTTGATTATATCCCACATCTTATCCACTTCCTTTTTTCTGATGTACACAGTTCAAGTGTGATGCTCTGAGTCATCAGCTGGCTTTCTTTTCTCTTTCCACTGGATGCTAATTCAAGCATCAGACTCTATTTAAGTAATTTCTGTAGAACTTTGCAGACACTGCTCCCGTTGTCTGAGGAATTACATGCTGATCTGAGCATTTCTTTCTGAAATTGTAAGAGCTCATTCGTGGGCTCCTGAAATTGTATCGCCCTGTGTGCAGATAAGCCATCTGAAGACTCGGGACTGTCGTTCGTGTTGAGAAATACCTGTTTTCTCTGTTCTGTCTTGGACCATCTAGAGCAGGCTCTCATGTCTTGTACTTTCCCTTTCGGGCAGCCTTCTGGGAGATTCTTGGGCTCCATCTTCAAAGTCCTTTTTGTGACATCCTTTCCGCTCATCAACTTGGAGTCTTGAGAGTCCCAGGAGAATCAGAATTACTATGGAAATGAAAACCGGGGCACCTCGGTGGCTCTGTCATTAAGCATCTGCCTTTGGCTCAAGTCATAATCCCAGGATCCTGGGATCGAGCCCCACATTGGGCTCCCTGCTCAGCGGGAAGCCTGCTTCTCCCTCTGCCAACTCCCCCTGCTTGTGTTCCCTCTCTCACTGTGTGTGTGTCTCTCTGTCAAATCTTTTAAAAAAGGGAAATGAAAAGTATTTACTTTTAGAACTTCAACTTCTTGAGTTGGGTGTGTCTTCCTGGCTCTGGCTTTCCCCAAAGCACTTGGTTATTGGGTAGACTTTATTTGTAAGTGATGAGTCTGGAATGGTTGTAGGGGAGGGACGGAACACCGGAGGAAATGCTCTGGCCATGGGGTTCTGTTCTCCGGAGTATCTCTAACTACTTAAGGGCTTTGCAGCGTTTCTGTGGTGTGAGCACCCTCATTTTCTAAGACTATTGCTGCTAGGGTTTGGTACAACTAAGGGAGGAGGCAACCTGACCATTCGATGCGAACCATGAAAGCTGTTCCAAGGTCCCTGCATCTGACCCTGAGTACTTCTATAGCGACTCAAACCCAAACAGGGTTTGGCCTATGATTTTTGGACTTCAACCTGATCTTACCTGTTCCTTACGATTCTTTATAATTTGTCAGCCGTCCGTGACTAGCACACCTTCTCGTTTCCCAACGCGCTGAACTATGTACTTCAGTATCTTCCTATCTGGGCACTGGGACAGAAGGAAGAGGCAGACCCCTCGGCCCCGGCTACCCTCTTGGTCCGATCTCTTTGCAGTCACCTTCACAGAGAAACCCTTAAAACCTTGAATCTTCCTTATGTGTTTGAAGGAGACAAACCCCACAAGTGTGAGTTCTGTGACAAGTGCTTCAGCCGGAAAGACAACCTGACCATGCACATGCGTTGCCACACCAGCGTGAAGCCCCACAAGTGTCACCTGTGTGACTACGCCGCCGTAGACAGCAGCAGCCTCAAGAAGCACCTGCGGATCCACTCGGACGAGCGGCCCTACAAATGCCAGCTCTGCCCCTACGCCAGCCGCAACTCCAGCCAGCTCACCGTGCACCTGCGGTCCCACACAGGTAGGTCCCTGGCCCGGAGACCTGTGCCTTACTCCTTGTCCAGTTTCTTCACCTCCATCTCGCTAAAATGCAAGCAACCGAGAGGACTTGGTGGTCAAATGTAAAGGAGTTGGCATTTCTGTGGTTTTTCACCCAGATGGCCAATTTTCCGTAAAACGTGCAAGTCTGACAGCTCAGTTTTTTCCTAACTCGACGACATAGGCCACAACAGGGAAGCAAGGGATGTCTCTCAAAAGTCTGACATCTAAACTAGGTGTTTCAGTCATTTCACGTAAACTGATCACGTGGCTGAATTCTGAAACGTAGCAGAATTAGTTGAATGGACCTGCAAATCACAGACTTCTAGTGTGAGAAATTAGACTTTGCCAAAAGCTTTCTGTTCCCTTTGTGAGACCCCACTGAATAACAATAGAATCAACCAGTTCATCGAGGCACAGAAAAGTGGGGATTGGGGGCTCGTTAGAAGGCTCAGAAAATGAGGTTTTTCAATGAATTCGTAGAAGAAGGCAAGCAGGTGGGATATGCTGACATCTGAGACTAAGTTTAAAAAAATAAAAATCAAAAACTCTTCCAGCAAACAAATGGCTCCCAACTCTATGGCTGCCTCACAGCCTCTTTAACCAATGTTTCACTACCCTGAGAGCTCTGGACTTGGAACTGGCATGTAGACTGCCAAGGCCACGGAGTTCAGAGGAGAAGCTAACGCCTGTTGGCAACATGGCCCACACTGCCCAGTAGCAGGTAAAACCTGTGGTCACCTCTACCTAACCCTTAAACCGGTCTGCTCTTCCGAAATCTAAATGTCACCTATGGATTACGAATCACTGGCAGGAGATGAGTGGTCTAAAATGCCCCAAATCTAACAAATCCTGGAGTTAGCAGAATACCTTGGGTCATAGATAAGAATTCTTCAGTTCTAATTGGTATCTACCCACTAGCAGAAATGCCTCATCCAAGAGGAGTTCCGTGAAAAGGTAGTGAGAACGAAGTATGAATTAAAACTGGAGTTGCTGGCTACAAAGGCAAAGAAATTTCCCAGAGACTAGAAGGGGGGGAAAAAAAAAAACTGATTTGGATAACTAAGAAAGAATAAGAAACTGGAAGTTTGGTCACTGGCCAGGTCTGGGGGGGGCGGCAGGGAATAGAAGTGAGAAAATCAACTGAGAAAGAATTTTCTCGATTTTAAGGAGCCATAAGAGTGAAAAGGATTCATGAGATGCCAGGCAGGACAGATGGAGTGGATGGGCAGCGTCAAACCTGGAAAAACTTTTCTCATAGTATTAGCTTCTAGGGGGATAGTGGGATAGCGCCCTCAAAGCTGGGAAATGATTTTGGATGAAGAATTCTATACCCAACTAAACTGAGGTATACCAGTATACTGAAGTTTACGAGTAGAAAGTAGACAAAAAAAAAAAAAAACCTTCCAGGTGTCATGCTAGTGGAAGTTACTGGAAGATAAACTCTTTTCCAGGGAGAAAACAAAATTTGGCCCATCCGATGTATATTTGAATATTGCTAACAGAGGTTGCAATAAAGGGAAGTATCAGGATGATTCCTATGTTGAAGGTTTAAAAGAAAACTCAATAAATCAGGAACTCAAAATCCACAAGGAATCTCATCTACAATGTTCCATAATTAAAAGACTGGATGACTTTTGAGATGATGACAAGATTCTTTTTCCCTGAATGCATAGTTCCATCAAGAAATAAGCTAAACTGTGACCCAAAATGAGCATGTAAGAAAAGAGAATTAATGTGACCTTGAGGCTGACACCACTGTTGAATGGCCCAGGGGTGACCATGACCCTCTAAGGTGTGCAGAATTCTGAAGTATTTGTTTGGTTCCACTGAATGAGCTATACCCAGTCCTAAATTAGAGTTTGATTCTGACACTGAAAACAACTCATTAAAGCATGGGAATTCACTGGCCAGAATGCAGATGCTCTTGAACTTAAATGTCAAAATCCCGACAAGTAGGAAGAGGTAGTATGGTAAAGACGAGGGAATCCTCAAGAAACTTCTCAGGCTGATGGACTAAAAGTTAGGAGGCTCTTACCCAACATAGAAGGCTCGTGCCAGAGGAGTATGATACACACCCAACAGTGAGGAGAGGCTGGAGGGAAGGGTGGACATGTAGGGTAAGAGAGATCATCTTTGCTTATGTCCCACTGATGACAGTTGTTAGAGAGCAACCTCCAAAGGCAGTAAAAGTCCTTAGCAGTGCTCCAGAGTACAGAAGAGGCTGTGGATTTTCAGGAATTGGTCCCCTGCTGCCATATTCCTGTATTTTGTATATAAAATTCAGTCTTGTGTAACTGAGACTTCAGGAATACAAGCCAATCAGTCGACGTAATAGAGCGTAAACACTAGAGTCGGCCATACGTCATGGTTTGATTTGCAACAGTTGTAACAAAACCGTACCTCCTGCATGTCCAGTTTTGGGGTATTAGATTCAGGATGTCCTAGTGCCTGAGTTCAAATCTCTCCTATTTGACCTTGAAGACTCCATTTTCCAATCTGCTCAATGGGGGTCATAGGACCCACTCATAAGATTGATGTGAGCATAAAAGAAGTTAATGTACATGGTAAGTGGTGGTGTCAGGGAGTTACCCATTGCTGGAGTCCAAAGACCCAACTCTGTCTGCACCCGGTGTTCTGATGCATGTTTGGAGGGGGGAGGGGACTTCTTTTGCTTGTCTGCTCTAATGGAAACGCCCCTTCCGTTGTCAGGGGACACCCCCTTCCAGTGCTGGCTCTGTAGCGCCAAGTTCAAAATCAGCTCGGACTTGAAAAGGCACATGATCGTGCACTCGGGGGAAAAGCCTTTCAAGTGCGAGTTCTGTGACGTCCGCTGCACCATGAAGGCCAACCTCAAGTCTCACGTCCGCATCAAGCACACGTTCAAGTGCCTGCACTGCTCCTTCCAGGGCCGGGACCGGGCCGACCTCCTGGAGCACAGCCGGCTGCACCAGGCCGACCACCCCGAGAAGTGTCCCGAGTGCAGCTACTCGTGCTCCAGCGCCGCGGCCCTGCGCGTGCACAGCCGTGTGCACTGCAAGGACCGCCCGTTCAAGTGCGATTTCTGCAGCTTCGACACCAAGCGGCCCAGCAGCCTGGCCAAGCACATTGACAAGGTGCACAGGGACGAGACCAAAACGGAGAACCAGGCCCCACAGGGCAAGGAAGGACCCCGAGGGACCAGCTCCCAGCACGTGGCCAAAATAGTGACCCAGCGGGCCTTCCGCTGCGAGACCTGTGGTGCCTCCTTCGTCAGGGACGACTCTCTGAGATGCCATAAGAAGCAGCACAACGAGCAGAGCGAGAACAAGAACTCGGACTTGGTCACGTTCCCACCCGAAAGCAGTGCCTCGGGGCAGCTGGGCACCCTGGTCTCCGCGGGGCAGCTGGACACGTCCCTGGAGCCCGGCCAGGGCCTCTAGTTCAGCCAAAGAGGTTGGTCACCTGGCGGGACACCGGACAGACGCTGCAGTGCAGCCCTCCGAGTGGAGGCCATTGAGCCAGACTTGTGTCCCCAGCTCTGGGGACGGAATGCTCCAGCTTTATAAAGTTGGCCTGGAGGCCATGGGCTGCGGTCACCAGCCTGAGAGCTGACGCCAAAGCAGCACAGTGGAGACACCCCTCCCCGTTGCTGTCTTCCCTCCAAACGGCGGCTCCCCGGGTTGACCCAGTGGTTCCGAGGTGGGGGTGGGGAGGTCCATCGAGCGCGGCTCTATCCCATAGGGATAGTTTCATGATGGATGCCGATCCTAAAACTGACCCACCTGCGATGCAATTACGAAACCATTTAGACCATGTGGGGGACTAAACTGATGTGTATAGTGGGGAAGGTTAGGATGGCCGCGTGGGTACGCCCCGTGGAGGACCTGGGGGCCGCTGGGAAAGTTCTATTTCTTAACCTGGGTGGTGGTGACGAGTGTTTGCCTTACGCGTTCGTGTGGTTCCTTTTATCATTGTCTTATAATAAAAAGGCAGACTGCGCTGTAGAATGATGTAAGGGGAGTGCTCCATTTTTCTCTCCTTCCTGCCATTAGAGTGGGTATGCTGTGGGGCTCTTCCCATTCCCGTTCCCATTCGGGAACGCGTTCTGCGTTCTAGGCGCACGCAGGAGTCTCCGGGTCTGAGCGCCGCGGGGACGAGAAATGCAGTTTGACCTGAAGGTGGCGCCAAAGATCAAGCGAACAGTAGCTGAGCCCGCACGGGTGCCTTGCGAAGCTGCATTTCCGTGCTCTTATAGAAAAGGCCCGAGGGCCCGGGCTTGGTTCTGGGACGTGTGATGCAGGAGACAGGCGGAGCTGAGGGTCTTTCATCCTAATCAGCATTTGGTGTTCGCCGAACCAACAAATGAAAATCCAGACTTCTTATAGAAGGACATTTTACTTTGGCTAAAACTTAGGAGGCTCTGGAGTGCCAGTGGGTATATAACTTACGGTTGTTTCGTTGTTCAGCATCCTTTCTTCAACTACAGTCTTTAACAGAAATTCTAACGTGCCCTCATCACATTAAACATCTGTAATTTTAAAACTGATGAAATAGATCCATTGTTTTTGGTAGACTAGGAGGAAAAGGATGGGAAAACTTCTATAGATTGTACACAAGGGAATACATAATTCACTTTTGGAAGGTGTGTAGCTTATTTTGTTACGAATTCTGTTGTTTGAACATACCTGATTGAAGGGTGGCAACAGGTGAATGATTGATATACTGTCGGAGCTCATCATAAGGAGAAAGTGATGACCGAGACCCATGATAGAATTAATCTTTGCTTTGGAACTGTTATTTTGGTTTTTTGTGGGTTTTTTAGATTTTATTTATTTGACAGAGATCACAAGTAGGCAGAGAGGCAGGCAGAGAGAGAGGAGGAAGCAGACTCCCTGCTGAGCAGAGAGCCCAATTCGGGGCTCAATCCCAGGACCGTGGGATCATGACCTGAGCCAAAGGCAGAGGCTTTAGCCCACTGAGCCACCCAGGTGCCCCTGGAACTGTTTTCTAAGGTCCAGGAGAGTGTCTGGTGACTGAATGCCCATGCATTGTATGGATTCTATTGTCACCTCTGTTTGTCATGAGTCTTATCTGTGTTTCTGTTCTAGTAGCAAGTGGGCTATTGACCTTTCAAGTGGGAACCCACAGATTGAAATCATATAAACGTTCCTCGAACTGTTCCTATCACAGCTCTTCAGATAAACAGGAAAACCCTTTTTAGAAGGTTTCCCCCCCCCCCAACTGTATGGACTTCAGGGGTCTCCGGTCTGCCCTGTGTATCACCCAGCAAATTTGGATTCCCCATAGAGCAAAGGTCCACAAAGAGTTCCAGACCACATTGTAAATATTGGAGGCATTTTAGGGCCATATAAGGTCTCTCTTCTGAGAAACTCTGGCTTTAGCTCAAAAACAGCCATAGGAACAACCTACCTGTTCTAATAAAACTTTATAAAACCAATTGAGGAAGTGGAAGAGTAAATTCTTCTAGGATGAGACTTCAAATATACAGATGACAGAACTGTGGGGAACAGCCGGGATGGCTAAGGGGCTGCTGACCTGGTGCAGACCAGAAAGGCCAAGTTTCTGTGCCTCCGTTTGCAAGGTCAGTGTGGGTCTGAAAGGGGAAACGGAGTATGTTTGCAGTTTGACTTCACCCGGACCAGGAGTTCTGGACTCTTTCAGTCAAGGGCCAGATAGTAAATATTCCGGGCTTTGCTGGCGTCTGTCTTTGATAAAACGATTCAACTCTGTTCATCTCTACTGTTGTAGCACAATTACTTACCTCTACCACTGTCACTAAAGTAGCCGGGAATGATAGGTAAGCGAATGGGCATAGCCGTGTGCTGATAAAAGTTCATTTACAGAAAAGGGCATGATTTGGAAGGCCTAGTTTGCAGACCCCTGAGCTGGACTATTGAGTTCAAGCAACAGGGTAAATGATTGTGGGTTAAAAACGTGGAAAAGAGATAATGAGAATGCTAAATGTCCTGGTCCCTTCAAGGCGGGGGCTACTTCATGCAACAGATGAGTTCAAGGTTAGGCATTGGGGAAAACGGGGTCCTTCTGACCCTTATTCATTATTATTCATTATTCCCTGGCTTATTCATTATTCCCTGGCTATAAAATCCCAGGGAAGAGTCCAGAAATCAAGATAACCTTATGTTCTTTTCTGCTTAGTTTCTTGCTGCCTTCTAGGCACTACAGCATGAGTTTTTTGTCCTTGCATTCAGTTTCTTAAAGATGAACCTTTTTCTGTTGCCGTGGCAACATGAGTCCCTACTCTAAGCCAAACATTGTGCTAAGAACTTTACCTGTGTTCACTGCTTCCTCCCAGCGCCATCCAGAGCTGGGACTAGGGCAAGGGAGGGGAGGCCTTTGCCTAGGGCACCATAAATTCCATAACCAAGAAATATTTTAATTGGCAAACTATGGCCAACAGGTCAGTCACTTTGGGAACTGAGGCCCGCTGTTCAGGGGCGGAATTGGATCCTAGCTTCACGTAAAATTGCATTAAAATACTGATCTTGATCAGTGAGATTTGGGGAACCACTTTTATTTGGCACCTGCGGGGACTGTCTCTTGTCCAGAAGCAGAAACCGGACGTGTAAAGGGTAAAGAAGCTTCTAGAACAGACTTGGGTTTCAGCCCCTGGCAGGGTAGCTGCTAGGCTGGGTCTCAGAGAAAAATTTTATTGAAGTAATAAATTGAGCAGGGTGATGTGGACAGTCCCAAAGAAGCCTTTTGACAGAAGTTAATGGGGTTGAAGAGGAAGGAAGTGAGGAAGCCCCAGCCTCTGGCTGTGCTCTGTGGCTGACATCCAACCAGAGACTCGGATTCTCCGGTTGCTCCTCTAAATGTGCCGCTGCAGGCATTTGGCTTAATGATAAAATCAGCTGCTGTAAAGCAAAACCAAGGCTGGCTTACCTGTTTGCCTGTTTGTTTCATTTGGGGGGAGACAGATTGGAAAATAACCAAGAACTAATACTTCGACCTTCTGATGTTGGGGAACCTGGCTTCTGTCTTCTCCCCGGCTCTAGATCTTCCACACGTGGCCCAAGGTGGCGCCGGCCTTAAGCTCCAGCCAGGTGGAAAAGGCCAAGCCCCTTCCCCTTAACACTGCCAGGAAGCTGTACGTAAACTTTCACTCGCCTCACCTGGTTACCTGGCTGGTCCTCAGGCCTTGCTGTCATGAAGGGAGCTGGGAGATGGTGCTTCTGAAGTAGCCTGTGCCAAGTTCAAACCTGGAAAGAGACCCTGGGTCACGAGTGGTCTCTGCCCTGAGCAGCAATGCAAGCCTCCTAAAAGCTGGAGAGGACTTTCCTGGGAAACACCTGGCTCAGATCCCGAACGCCCAGGGTGTTCTGCACATGAACTCTGTTACCAGAGCTGTGCTGGGGCTGTCTTTGCCTGCTTTTGATGGATGTTGGCCCATGGCACTTGTCCAAGGTTTTCTGTCCCTCTAGTCCGGTGGGCTCAACAGTGGCCACGATCCCCTGGGAAGCTCTTGGGTATATGGAATCTGCCTTGGGGGACCAGAGGGGGATGGTATTTTCCGGAGTTCTGCAGGTGATTCTAACATGCAGCCGGGGACAGCTGCTCCCGTTGAAGGAGCGGAGCTGTCCTCGGGGACCAGCGCGCCACCTGTGCTGTCACAAAGGGCCCTCCACTTAATCGCGTGCTCTGCTCTTGCCATCCTGAGATTCTTAATTTTTAAACAAAGAGTCCTGTGTTTTCATTCGGCATCAGACCGTGCAAATTATGTACCTGGTCCTTCGAAGGAAGAAAAAGAATCTGCCTGAGAAGGACATTGGCCTGTGTGGCTGGTTCAGAAACTAACTGTGGTTGGCCAGCAGGGCTCTGCGTCCGAGGACCAGGCCCAGGGAACCACGGTGTTCACGAAATCCTCTGCATGATTCCATTCAGACCTCCTGATGAATGGCATTTGTATTTGCCCTAATAAGGGAACCGATCTTCAGAAAAAGTTGATACAGCTAGTGCAGGATGGTCACACCTGTGTGTACCAGGCTCCCGTCCTTGCATGGCATTGGCAGTCTGGTTCTCCACTCAAGTGTTGGGGAGAGGGGGGTCTTCCCCTGGCAGAGGTGGGGGGATCAGAGGAGGAACCATTTGAGTTCCAAGTGTTAAGGCAGAAAAAGGATAAGCTCTTTCTGCAAGAATGGTGAGGTCTATGGTGCGATTGGGGAAAAAAAACCCTCAGTTATGGTTATCGGATGATTACAGGAATGTCCCTAGGCTGTCCAGCCGCATGCTGGGGCAAGTATTGCAGGAATGACCGACATGACCTTCCAATGCAGGCAGGTTACATAATTGTAGTGTCAAACTAAAGAGCATTAGGATTTGAACCCACGTCTGAGGCCTGCAGGTGGAAGTCCTTCTAATCCCCAGTACTGCCTTATTGGGAGACCTGCCTGAGGGCCTGTGTTCATTTTTTTTTTTGAGGCCCAGACGTCTTTCAGTCCAATGAAATCTTGACTCCCTTGTGAGTGATGTTTAAAGATTTTATTTGAGGGGGAGGAGAGAGCAAGCCAAGAGCCCAAAAGCAGAGGGAGGGGGAAGCAGGCTCCCTGCTGAGCAGAGAGCCCAATGTGGCACTCGATCCTGGGATCATGACCTGAGCCTAAGGCAGAGGCTTAACCTACTGAGCCACCCAGGTGGCCCAACATTTCTACTTTCTTTCATGCAATTATTTCTTTATATTGCTCCCGTGTGATCCTTTTATTTTTTCTAGATTTTTAATTATTTATTAGAGGGAGTACAAGCAGGGGGAATGGCAGGCAGAGAGGGAGAGGGAAGCAGGCTCCCCACTGGGCAGAGAGCCCGATGTGGGACTCGATCCCAGGACCCTGAGATCATGACCTGAGCCGAAGACAGACGCTTAGCCAACTGAGCCACCCAGGCACCCCCGAGTGATGTTTAAAAGAAGAAAACAGTGCATCTGTTTGTGAGGGAAACCGTTATATTAAAATAATTATCAAAATATTTTTTGAATTATGTACATTTATTAGTGCATTAAATAAGTTCTAGCAGCAGATCTAGTAACTACTCTTATTTTGAAGAGGTGATGGTATTTCAAGATAACTAGAGCCTGAAAAGTCCTATTTCACATGTTGTATGCACATACCAGATTCCCTTTGACTTGCTAATGCCACCATGGTTTGGTACCTAGGTCCAGAATTGACAGAAGTGCTCGATTGCAGTTGAAGGCTGGTGCGGTGAGTTCCTCTTCTTTCCTGACCAAGTCCTTGGACCCTCTAACTTCCATCCATGGCCCCCTTGACCCTCTGCGACGACCTTCAGTGCTAATGCAGTTTCTCGGATCTGGTGCCTGTGGTAAAATTTGAATTTGCACTTGCTTCCTTCATAACCAGATCGAGTAGCACCAGCATTTGAAAACGTACCCCCGGGGCACCTGGCTGGCGCAGTCCGTTGGGCGTCTGACTCTTGGTCTCAGCGTAGATCATGATCTCAGGGTCTTGGGATGAAGCCCCCCACCACCCATTGGGCTCTGGGAGAAGTCTGCTTGAGATTCTCTCTCTCCCTCTCCCCCTTGTGCTGTCTGTCGCTCAAATAAATCTTAAAAAAACAAAACAAAAACAACTTACCCCCTCCACCCCTGCCCCAAACACCTGGCGGTAGGAGGGCTCCACCAAATGGGCCCTCTGTAGCATGGTGTACGGTCTTTTTCTGATGAGCTGCTCTGTAAGGGGGCTTGATCCTCACATGTTAGTTTAATGGACTTTGACTCATAGAAAATAGACCCTGTAGGTTTATCAGACAACTCTGAAGTTCTCCAAGCCACTGCCCCCATTCACCTTGTACCATATATTTCTTGAAAGGTTGGAAAAGACAGTCTTCAGCTGTTCGCTAAGGGCAGGCTTTTTGCCCAAAGCCGGGTGGGTAACAGGTGAATAACAACGGTTAATTCTAGTCATTCTATTCTATTCCTTTTCCCTTGTTACAAGTGTCCTGAGAGGTGAATGGTGTTTCATTTGTGTTGGTGGTTGCTTATAGCTTTGAAACAACCTACCTTCATTTCTTTTAGTTTTTATAATGATCCCTTTATAGGTTAGAGAAGTTGATTCCCTCTGTAGAGTTCTTTTAAAACTGACATCTCTGGGGGCGCCTGGGTGCCTTAGTTAAGTGTCTGCTTTCGGCTCAGGTCATGATCCCGGAGTCCCAAGATCGAGCGCCACATCATCTCCCTGCTCAGCAGGGAGTCTACTCCCTCTGCCCCTCACCGCCCCCCCCCACCAATGCTTTCTCTCTCTCTCACCCTCTCTAATAAGTAAGTAAAATCTTAAAAAAAAAAAAAAAAGATATCTCTAGATTTCGAGAAAAATTAGATACAATTTGCCTCTTCAATTGTCCACCCATCCCCAGTTGAAGAAGATCTTTCTAATACCAGTATCTGAAGCCATCCATGGTACAGATGTCCTTTAGACATGTTTAGCCTTTGAAAGAAATATCTTTATTCCAGATCCTCATTTCTTCCCTGACCCCTAGCCCCGTTTCTAGCCCAGGGGTCGGTAAACTTTTTGTAAAGCAGGTAGTAAATATCTTAGGCTTTGTGGGCCATTCCGTCTCTGTTGCAACCACTCAACTCTGACCCCGTAGCAGAAAGGCAGCCATAGACAGTAAGTAAAGGAATGCATAGTTGTGTTCAGTTAATCTTTATGGACAGTGAAATGAGTTTCATGTACTTTATCACGTCACAAAACACTTGGATTTTTTTCCCAAGCATTTGAAAATCTAAAAACTACTCTTAGCTCATGGACTGTGCAAAAACAAGTGGGGGGTTACCATGGGAAAGCCGGAGCGGAACGTGCAAGGGATCTCTCTCTTACTTTGTACAACTGCAGACAGGCCTACAGTTCTCAGTAGAAAGGGTGTGTGTTTGTTTGTATTTTATGAAATAACAGGTAGTTGGCTGGATTTGGCCCCTGAGCTTTAGTTTACAACCACTGCCGGTCAGAAAAACTTATAAAAACGTGGTATTTAATTTTAAACCACTCTCATTTTTTAGATTGTTTTTTGACATGAAAAGCATGCTTGAATACAGTTTCTTCTGATGTGTGCTGTTCCCAAACATTGCCTTTATATTACAATTAAAATACAAAAGGCTTTGCCGTATAGGGATCCACACAAAGACTCTACTAGCATTTCTCTAGCATCAAAGGGATAGATGCAGTGCATTTACGTTGTCAAATGTTCACTGATTACGAAAGATGATGTGTCAAGCTTTCTAATTAGGAAAGTCATTTATTTAAAAAAAATTTTGCATTCTTAGTGTCTTGTTTATATTTTAAAATAGTAATACATACACGTGGTTTAGGGGGGAAAACATCAGGATGTGCTGTGAGAAGTCTCTCATCTGGGTCCCTCTTCGTCTCTTCCAAGAGGCGGTCATCATTAGCAGTGTCTTTTTTCCCATGGAAGTTTTGATTTCAAATTTGTCGTCATGGCTGTTTTTGGGTTGGGTTAACCCCCAACAGTAATTATAGTAACCACCAGTGGCAGCAGGTGCTCCAAACCTCAAACATCTCTACTCCATACAACAACTTTCCAACATAGGTGATGCTGGCCCCACTTTACAGATCGAGCTCCTTAGTCACTAGCAGGTAGCTGTCCCAGACATTTCCTTGCGATTTTCCCCATTGCCTGCACAGGAAGCACCTGGGCATGGTGCCACAGGCCGCCTGTCTACCCTCACGCCCCGAGCAGTGGTGATCCTGGCCTCCCATCTTGTGAATGACCTCTCTCCATTCCCTCTTCCTTTTCTACGTCTCCCGTCTGCATGGGGGCCCCACCCACGACAGACATGCACTACTTGGCTATTGCAAAGGGCCATCTGGTCACCTTGGAAATGTATTCCCTGCAAGTCATGGCACATTTCCTGTGACCATTCTTATAAGGATCTCTGGACCAAACGTCAGCTCCTCTTCTCTACAAGTATTCAAGTTTCAAAATATTATTCTTGACTAGGCAAAAACTAACAGGACACACATCCCCTGCTGACTTCCTTGCATTTTTATATCCAGTGGGCATGGTCAACCATCAAAATAAGTCTACATGTGTTTAGTTTAGTTAAGCTATAAATCCGTAGTCCTACATCTGGAAAACAGAAACTATGGTGAATCAGGAAAAACCTATACCCTAACAAAGGCCCTTCAAGCCAGAAAGCATGGCCCCAGTACTTGGCTTAGAGCATTAGGTGGTGTATTAATCAACCATGGCTGAGATAATGTTGCATCACAAACTACCACCACCTCCCAAACACAGGGACTCTCAGCAGACACTTACTTTCTCATCTGTGGTTGTCTTGGCAGCTCAATTTTAGGTTAACTGGACCAGGCTCCAGGTTTCGGGCTGGGTTCTGGTCTATTCACTGAATATCCACATTCTCCTTGGGTCAGTGATGGTCATGATCTCCTCCTGGCCAGTCACGGGAGCAAGGCACAGGGCAAAGCAAAAATGGCAAAACTGGATAAAGCCACGGCTCACATCCCGCCGGCTGATATCCCATTGGCTATAGCAAGCCCAACACCGGAGGGGCAGGGAGATACGTTTTCCATGCACTGGGAGGACCACAGCGTTCTCCAGCCAAGGATGGGGTGTATAATCCTGTTAGAAAAGAGCAGGGAACCTAGAAGCTAATCCAGGGATCTGTGTTCTCCAGTCCATGGGCTAAATCTGGCCTGCTGCCTCTATTTATAGTTTTACTGGAATCTCAACATATGGGTGAGATCATTATAGATTCACCTGCAATCGTGAGAAAGAATACAGAGCAAGCGCTTGGACAGTTTATCCAATTTCCCCCAGTGATGACCCACGGTACAAGATGGTTGTTTTTGTACAGCCATTAAGCTAAGAATGGTTTTCAGATTTTCTTTAATGGTTGACAGAAAAAAGAATTGCAATATGGGAAAACTACATGAAATTCAAATGTGTGTCCATAAAGAACACAGCACATCCATTCATTGGCCTTGTCTGTGACTGCTTTTGAGCTCCAGTGGTCTAGTAGAGGCAGGGAGCAGGTGTCCTGCAAAGCCTGAACCGTCCAAGACCGTGGTCTTTACGGAAGGGGCTTGCCCATCCTGCCCCCCAGGCCCTAACAGTAGGCACTCACTCTACTGGCAACAGCCTGCCTTTATTTTGGGATTCCTGCGTGCCGGATGTTCTCATAAGCTTTACCTACCGGAAGTCATGGAATCATCACAAGAACTGTATGAGGTGCGGGGGTAGAAAATCGCTTTTATCCCCGTTTTACACGAGTTCAACTGGAGCTGCAGAACTTGCCCGAGGACACAAAGGTTATGAGTGGCGGAGCCAGCTTAGAACCCCACACAACCCAAACCTGAGGTCCCACAGCATTAACCACCTCGCTGTTCTGGGTCTTTCTGCTCCATCCAAGTGCTAGTAGGGACAGTGGATTTTAGGTACTCAGTCCTGCTGAGCCGGAGAATGAAAACAGACAAAAGCATCAGAGGAGAGTACCGGCAACCCCTGGGCAGTGCTTATTAGCATGGTCTTCACATTCTCTATTGGAATTCTTTCCATCCTCGAAAGCCTGTTTCAGAGGCCACCTCCTAATCCCACAGGACTGAAAGGGCTTCCTCTTCCTTTTCCCTTCCCAAAGCAGGCAATAGCGCTTGTCAGATTCTGCTTTTAGGGTTTGTGTGTAGGGTTGTTTTGCCCACGTCATACCCCACCACCGGGGATACAGACACTAGGATGCTCAAGTCAATACTAAATTGTCGGGCGCCTGGGTGGCTCAGTCGGTTAAGCATCTGCCTTTGGCCCTGATTATGGTCCCAGATCCTGGAGTTGAGTCCCGCATTGGGCTCCCTGCTCGGCGGGGAGCCTGCTTCTCCCTCTACCCCTCCCTCCTGCTTGTGGCTTGTGATCTCTCTCTCTCTCCAGGATAAATAAGATCTTAAAACAAAACAAAACAAAAAAACACTAAATTCTCTGGGTGCGCAATATCTTCCAGATTTGTATGCCAAGTATGTGAAACACCGCTGTGACATGTTACAATCAGGAATTTTGAAACTCTGCCTCTGGTGCCTCCGAGGTTTTGTGGTTTGATGTCCTGAAACCCTCCTGATGCCAGGTGGCCGTTGGTAGGGAGGGTGGATGAGGCCTTTGAAAGATGAACCACTTTCTGGTACGGAAAGTGTTCTGTCCTCAAGAACTGCCGAAGTTTTTAAGCAACTTTGTTTTCTTATGACCTAAGCCATGTGTGGTCATCAGGGAAAATGTTGAAAAGCAAAATAAAAATGAAAAACCTATATTCCAGCCATTGCTATTATCTTGGTATTGGAGCACCTGCAACCCGAAGGCAGGTAAGGAACTTTCCCTGTTGTAAGTGCTACAGTGAAAAGCTTTGTGGAGAACTGTCAAGTGCATCCTTATCTCTTGAACGTGAACTTCAAATACAGCATGGTGGTTTAGAGCCCAGAGGCAGAAGTCAGGATGCCTGCTTTGAATTCTGGCTTTGTCATTGTATTAGCTGTATGACCTTGGTCATCTTACTTGAGACTTCTGTGCCTCCTTTTTTTAGGCTGTGGAATGAAGATAATCGTAGTGCCGACCTCACAGAATTGTCACAAAGATTAAATCAATTTGTGTAAAGAGCTGGGATGGTGTCTGGAACATAATAATAAGCCCCAGATCATGAGCTAGCTGGTTATAATTTGTATTTGTAAACGAGTCATTAATAACTGCGGATAGCTCTTTACCCACGCCTACTAGGCTGTGCAAGAGTTTCCTTAAATCATTTATGTGTGTCTTTGGAATTAATTCTATTACGTTTATATTGGATCTGTTTTGTCAGTAGTAATTTCCAGCACTCAGACTTGAATAAACGTATACACATCTTGCCCTTTATTCTCTTCTCTTTGGCCAAATGAAAGATGCCCGTCCCTTGCAAATACAGGGACGCAATAGAATGGAAATCATCTGTGTATCACAGACAAAACTCAATTCCACAGCCAGACATGGGGCAAGAGAGTCTGGTGCTCTGTGAGGGGGAGACTCACCGTAAGAGGAATGTAACCATACTTCTCAAAATAGAAAAGGCGAGGGGCGCCTGGGTGGCTCAGTGGTTAAGGCCTCTGCCTTTGGCTCAGGTCATGATCCCAGGGTCCTGGGATGGAGCCCTGCATTGGGCTCAGGCAGGGAGCCTGCTTCCTCCTCTCTGTCTGCCTCTCTGCCTGTCAAATGAATAAACAAAATCTTTAAAAAAAAAAAAAAAATAGAAAAGGCGACTCTCCTTGACCCAGAGATGCTCCTTGCAGGAGTTTCTCTCATAGAATGAATTTGGTTACAGGTGCAAGTGGATGCATATCAAGCCGTTGAAGTGGCAGTGTCCATACGCCCAGTTAGCAGGATCCAGCCAAAATTTCCGTGAGCACAGGCAAAATCACAACACAGCCATGCAGTGGCTGACACACGAACCCTTGTGGGTTGGTTTTTTTCCTCTTTAAAAGGTATGGTTTTTGACCCTTGCGTGCTGATGTGGATAATGGTTGAAGGTCAGTTTTATTAAGTGAGCAAATAGCAAGTTGCCGAGCTCTCTGTACAGTAGTCCCTGTAGGCATTCAAAGGAGAAATTCTGTGTGCGCCTATTGCCTCGAAGGATACAAAATAACTTTAATGGTGGTTGTCTCTGGTCAGTGAAGCAGGTGTGAGGAGAGGGGAGATTTTATTACTTTAATAGCCTTCTGTTAGGCTTTTTACAACAAGCAAGGACTACATAAATAACAAAAATGGCTTTTAAGTTTATCTCCCACATTCTCTACTTATTCACTTTGATGTCCACGTTGTAAATATATACAATACATTAATTTAAACACGTAAAATCCTTTGGAATTTAAGAGTCCTACGAACACCTCCCTTCTCGTATTTTGCTTCTCTGTGGTGCCTCTGCACCTGTGTCTCCCCACCCCTCGCCACCCACTTTTGGACATTTTTAACCTCCTTTCCTGCCAGTCTCTGGAGAAACCTTGGACAACAAATGGGAAACGTTCTTTATAAGGTAGTTTGTGAATTGCGCAGAATCTCATCTCTCCAAATGTGAGCCTAGAAGAATCCATCACCTTCGTGGGCTTCGTTGTTATTCTCTGAGATTCTAACTTCAGGATAAAATAGGAGTTTACTCCGTACAATGGCCATTTCAGCAGCTGACCTTGATTCTGTCCAAAAAAAAAAAAAGAAAGATTTTCAGTCACAGAGTGTGTTTGTTCACTGATTGTTTATAACTTACCTCCCACTCTTGTGCTTTCCTCTGATTAAATATTTCTAGAGAATATTATCCATCTCTTAAAAACAGGGAGTATTGTACAATTTATTAGTGAGATTTCACACGAGAAGCAAATGTTAAGTTTTAAATATTTAAATTTTAACATGTTCATTTTTAACCTCTTGCAATGTGATCATTTTCATTATCTAAGTTAAATTCATGCTCGTAAAAGATTCAGAAAATGTAGAATAATACAGAAAAGTAAAATCACCTTTAGTTCTAAATTCACAGGCAACATTTCCTGACAATTTTGCTCTATTTCTGTAGCATTTTGATGTGCTTGGTATGTTTTTACATCATTGCTGAATGTATTACCATATGCACAATTTGAAATCCTTCTTTTCCCTTCTTTAAAATGTAACATTTCCCCTGTGTTATTATATACTGCTTACAAATATAGGTTACTTTTCATTACATCCTTGTTGAACATTCAGGCTTCAAATTTTTAATAATTGGAAATAATGCTGGGGGTGCTGGGTGGCTCAGTCAGTTAAGCGTCTGCCTTCAGCTCAGGTCATGATCCCAGAGTCCTGGGATAGAGTCCCACATCGGGCTCCCTGCTCAGCAGGGAGCCTGCTTCTTCCTCTGCCTGCCACTCCCCCCTGCTTGTGTTCTCTCTCTCTCTCTCAAATATATAAATAAAATCTTTAAAAAAAAAAAAAAAGAATGCTGTACTTATCATCTTAACGCATAAAGCTCTTTCCGATATAGGATTATTTTCTTCAGATAAGATTCCCAGAAATTGAATTACTGAGTCAAAGGTTATTAACATTTTAAGGCACTTGCTAAATGTTGCCAAATTGCTTTCCACAAAGGTTGGACCAGTTTATACTCATTAACAATACTGAGACCAACTTTACTTCCCCTGCTCCAAAATTGGGTATTATTTTGCTAAGTACCATACTAATTTAGATAAGCCAATTATCATTATTTCATTAGTAACTTTTAATGGCGTTAGTAGAGGAGCTTTTAAAAATCCATACATGGTCATATTTTTGCATAAAGTGGTAGGTAGTATAGTAAATAAAAGAATGACAAAAAAGGGGCGCCTGGGTGGCTCAGTGGGTTAAAGCCTCTGTCTTCATCTCAGGTCATGATCCCAGGGTCCTGAGATCGAGCCCCACATCTGGGCTTTCTGCTCAGCGGGAAGCCTGCTTCCCCCTCTCACTCTGCCTGCCTCTCTGCCTACTGGTGCTCTCTCTCTGTCAAATAAATAAATAAAATCTTTTTTTAAATTAATAAATAAAATAAAAATAATAAAAATTTTTTGAAAAGATAATGAGTATCTTGATGACCAGGTATCAATACACAAATAGAAAATGTATCCATTGCTTAATCCGACAGCAGAATGAACACTGTAGAGACATACAGTCATTTGTAATTTCACCACCTTATTTAGCATATAATGATTCTAGTCACCAGCAAAAAGGGAAGTTATTAGGAACCCAGGCTTTTTGCCCCCATGTTGGGAATTTTTCCCATGTGTCTTGATTGGCTTAATCAATATGAAATATTGCTTGTATATAAGTCATAGGACTGTAACTTCTAATTGGACGGTGATGTTCATGATGGCCAAAAGCTGCCAGCACAGTTGGGTTTGGGTGATGACTCGTCTGGAAAATTGTCCAGCAGGGAGCCATTTCCAATTGATTAGCTCTCATTGCTAATAGCCTCAGAGATGGTTTCCACTCCTGTATTTAAATGTAACTTTTGATAGCTGAGCAAAGCACTGATCAAGGAAAGGATATGGGGGCAGGGGCTACCATAAAGTAAATGTACAGCTGTGCCCGATTTTCAGTAACTCTGAGGGCAACTTAAAGATCGGAAATGTGCAGCTGTTGACAAAGCTCCTTACGTCAGAAGATGAATGGGAGCCTTGGGGGAGGGAAGAGGGACTCTAACCCCAGTGAGTCCCTCAAGTCGGCATCTTTACAAAGAAGGGAGGAGAAATACTTATCTCGTCTCTCTTCGGGGCTGCTCATGCAGTCATTTCTATGACTTCGTCTAATTATTTGGGAAAAGAGTCAAGGTCGCTGCAAAGTAGCTCAGTTTAAAAATAGCTGAGAATGTGTGATGTGAATAATCCAGCGATGGAAAAGGACATAAGGGGGCCTGAAGATTATATGTGGTTTGTTGATGTCATTTTTAAAATGGAGACTCCTGGCACCCAGCATTACTGGTCTTATATCCATAGAATGGGATTCTGTATAACCTCACAGCAAAACTAAACACTAAGAAAAAAAAACTTTCAAGATTATGATCTTACCCCCAAAATGCCCATAATGATGCCATAGCTAACACGAAGATGGTACCACTTGTAACAGTGTTAAGTAGAAAACAAAAGTGGACGCCTTCAGTTCAGCAATATTTATTAAGCACCTACTGTGTGCCTGGCAGTTTGTGAGACAGAGACATGAGAGAGAGAGAGAGAGAGAACTCGATATAGGATTTTCTTTCTTTCAAGTAATGGTATTTTATTATAAAATTACTGTATAATTTGTAGAAGATTTAAATCTTACATATAACTTAAAAAGAAAAAGATGAAGGACAATTCAATAAATGTGGCTGGTAGAATTGACTATTGAGTGGGGGGAGAAAAGTAAAGTTGGATTCCCTACTTTTTTTTTTTTAAGTTTTTATTTATTTATTTTGACAGACAGAGACCACAAGTAGGCAGAGAGGCAGGCAAAGGGAGAGGGGGAAGCAGGCTCCTTGCTGAGCAGAAAGCCCAATGTGGGGCTCGATCCCAGAACCCTGGGATCATGCCCTGAGCTGAAGGCAGAGGCTTTAACCCACTGAGCCACCCAGACGCCCCTGGATTCCCTACTTCGGTTACAAAAGAAAATCCCCACTGATTAAATAACAAAGCCTGGGAGAGGCTGAGTGGCTCAGTCAGTTAAACATCTGACTCTTGGCTTCAGCTCAGGTCATGATATCAAGGCTGTGAGAGCAAGTCCCTCCCCCGACCCCCGACCCTTGTAGGTCTCTGTGCTAAGCGTGGAGCCCGCTTAACATTCTCACTCTCCTTCTTCCTCTGCACCCCCCTCAAAAATTTTAATTACATAACAAGGCCTAAAAAATATATTTAAAAGACCCAGAAGCCATCAAAGCCACTGGACATCTCCAGATTCGAAATACCAAGTAATAGTAATAATAAGACACATAGCAAAGTTAAAAGACAAGCAGGATACCAGGTGAACTATTTCCCAACTGTGTTAGACAAATGACAGATCCAGAATCCACAAAGCGCCCTTTCAAATCAGTAGGAAAAAGACAACCCACTAGGGAAAAATATGCCAAAGGCTGTGGACAGACCAACAGAGGCAGACATGTGATCAGTACTGTAGGCAAGTGGCTGGTCTGAGCCTGACTCAGGAAAATGACATGGCAAGACAGTTTCCAACCATCAGACTGGCAAATCTTTTACAGCTGGTGATACCATGTGTTGACAAGGGCTAAAATACATGAGATCTGAGGATCCCGTCCCCATAATCTACAGACTTGCTACACCACAGTCTCAAGGTCATGTCCATAAGGTCTGCCCACTCTAAGGTTACCTTCTTCCCACTTGTCCTTAATAAGTACCTTGTGGGGAGATTCTTTGATACCATTCAGTTTTCCCTTGACCCCCCCCCCCAACCTGCCCCACCCTTTAGCATCCATCGATGCTCTGTGGTCACCACAATTATTCCTGTGTTGTTTGCCAAATGACAGTTTTTCAAATTCTGTCATTACTTTCACATTTATTATATGGAATTTCTGTAAGGAAGCACTGTCCTTTCTCCCCCATATATGTATTCAGTTGTTGACTTGAATCAGTTACTACTCTCATGACTTACTTGGTTGCTCATTTGGTCTAGATTTGGGCATTGGGGGGTCTTCATGTTGGCTCCTGTGTCCTTTCAAAACACCCCCATCATTTTTTAAGCACTTCCTTCCTGGCCTCATAAGATGTTCCAGGTTCATCTTATACATTTCCTGCCCCAGCAGTAGAATCAGCCATTTCTCAAAAAAACCCAGGTTTCTTTTATTGGAAAAGGGTATTTGAAATCAGTCTGGGCACTAGGTATGCCTTTTGCTACTGGGTGTCTCCACACTGTTTCCTGCATCTTCCCTCCATCCCTCCCACCCCCAACCCTGTCCCCCTCACCGACCGCTGTCTACCTGCTAAGCCCTCACATGTCATCAGGATAATTCCCCTCTTTCTGGGTCCCCTACCCCCAGCCTTCCTTTCTCCCATTCACCCACCATGGTGTAACAAGCATAATCCTAGAACATTATTTGGACCATATCATCCCTTTGCATAAAACCTTGATGGATGTCAAGGTCAGGTTGAGACAACAGAAATCATTACATATTTGAGCATGGGGAACTGAAGCCTTGCTCATGGTCAGCCACCAACAATACTGGCCTGCCACATCTTAGTGCAGGGTTGACAAACTTTTTTTGTAAAGGACCAGAAAGTCAACATTTTTTATTTGCCCATTATAGCACAAAAGCAGACATAAACACAGTATAAATAAATGAACATGACTGTGTTCCAATGAAACTTGATTTACAAAATGGGCAATGAGGTGGATTTGGCCTGCCTTCACAGGTGGTTTCAAAACCTTGTCCAAAGGCACTATGAACTCTTAGAAAGCTCTCAGTAGATAGCTCCACAGTTAATATGAAGCTGCCTCATTCTCCCCCACCCCACCCTCACCCCTGATCCCATGCCTGTAGCTGTCTTCAACTATCCTGTCTTCTTCTGCAGGCCAAGTGGCTTACAATGCCTCCCATTGGCAGTCTCTAACCTGGAACCCATAGAGAAGAGGATTCTGGTAAATGTCCAAAGGGTAACAGACAATTTAGCCTAGTGGCTTCCAATTTCTGATGAGCAAAAATTCACTCCACACTGTGGCTGCCTTCTCCCCTTGCTCACTACATACTCCACTGTGTTCCTCTCAGTTCTTCAAATCTGTCAACCTCTTTTCTACCACGGGACCTTTGCACAGGCTGCCCCATTTGCTTGGAATACTCTTTCCTCCCTTTGCCCAAGTCTAGCTCTTTCTATTAGATCCCAGATTAAAGGGCACACTCTTGGAGATGCCTTCCCTAATGCATTTATTTAAGGGTCCCTCCCTTTTATTAGAATTCGTCTTCTCAAAGCTTTGGAGCTATCTTGCTCCCTGTCCCATCTTCAGGATTTAAAACTGTGCCTATCACACAAAGGTGCTCAAATACTTACCTAAATGAAAGTAGCACTTAGCACAACTGGCTAACATTTCACTTATCTGTTGACTGTTGATTGTTTACCAGTGTGCTTCCTATATCCATATATATGCTTTCAGGGAAGGGGTTAGGACTCTAGCATTTATTCCTTATACTTAAGCCCTAAAACAGTGCCTAGAAGGTATTCAGTAAACATTTGTTAAATGAATAAATGAATGACCCCCCCCCCATTTATAAAAACATTATGGATAGTAAGTACTAGATAATCATGGGGATCGGGTAAAATTGCATAGCAAATATATGGTCTGTATTAAGTATATTCAAATACCCATTTAAAATCTAGACTCCTCATATTTCCACATGGCAAGGCATTCAAGGACGGGATCTCTGGATTTGGAGGGTCCCCTCTGAGTTTAAGGACAGCACACCGTGTCAGTTCTTTGCCTCACCTTAAGATGTCACTAAGTGACTTGGCTCGTGGCATCTGCGGGGCTGGTGCTCAAAGTGCCGGGAGGTCAGACCGGGAAGGGAGGAAATGACCTGGTGTTAGGAACAAATCTCCCACTTCCGCCAGCGCCTGGCAGACAAGGTGACAACGTGCTGATGTGCTCCCTCGGCTTTAGAGGACGTTCATTAGCACACCTGATATCCCAGAGCCCTGGACCCTTCTGTTTTCTTCTACAGCCAGAACCTTAATAAATCAGTCCAAACCTGATAAATCACGGCACGTCGTGACTGACTCCATGTTGCAACTCCAGCACTGTCCCTAGGGCCCCGGAATGGACTTAAACGTTCCGTAATCGTTTTCTCTCCAGAAGCAGTGGGGGGGGCTGAGACAATACAGGAAAGAAAGAACTACGAGGAATAGAAAATCCTACAAGCAATGTGATATTCTAGATCCCAAAACAAAAAAAGGGGGGGGGAGATATTAGGAGGAAAACTGGTAAAATACAAATAAAATGTCTAGTTTAGTTAGTGGTGGTGTGCCAATGTGAGTCTCTTGGTTTGTTAATCAGGAGAGGCTGCGTGAGCCACGCCTACAACTCTCTGTCCTAGCTCTGCAATTTCCCATGAATCTAAAGGTAGTTTTAAAAGTGTGTAAGACAACTAGAAGGTACAAGCTTCCAGTTCTAAGGTAAGACACAGAGATGCAATGTACAGCGTAGGCAATATAGTTAAAAATATTGTGGGGGCACCGGGATGGCTCAGTCGGCTAAGCGTCTGCCTTCAGCTCAGGATCAGGATCCTGGGGTCCTGGGATGGAGCCTGTGGGGCTCCCTGCTCAGGAGGGAGTCTGCTTCTCCCCCTCCCTCTGCCCCTCCTACCCCACACCCCCCACCCACTGCTCATGATCTCTACTCACTCTCTCACAAATAAATAAAAATGTTAAAAGAGTAAAATAAATAATAATATTGTAATAACTTGGTGTGGCAACACATGGCAGCTAGATTTATCCTGGAGATGACTTCATAACGTACATAAGCATGGAACCACTATGTTGCACTGCTAAAACTAATATAATATTGTATGCCAACTGCACTTCCACAGAAAAAAGTGTAGAAGTGTTGGCTTGGGTGGCATGGGTAGATGTTGTGGGACTCTAGAGATGGTGAAGGAATTCCTGAAATCAAACAGACCTGGGAAGAATCTCTTTCTCTCTCCTTCTCCCCTGACCAATTTACCAGCTGTGTGACCTTGGGCTAGTGGCTTAACCTCTCAGAGCCTTATTTTTCTTTTTCTTATTCTTTTTTTTTTTTTTTTTTCTTTTGTTGAGAGAGAGAAAGAGAGTCTGGGGGTGGAGGGGTGGGCAGGAAGCAGAGGAAGAGAGAATCTTTTTTTTTTTCTTTTTAAGATTTTATTTATTTGGCAGAGCACAAGCACGCAGAGCACCAGGCCATGGGAGAGGGAGAAGCAGGATCCTCACTGAGTGGGGACCCTGAGGTGGGGCTCAACCACCCTGGGAGAGGGAGAATCTTATGCAGACTCCCTGCTGAGCAGAGCTCTGGATGGACACAGGGCTCGATCTCAGGACCCTGAGACCATGACCTGAGCTGAAACCAAGAGTCAGAGGCTTAACGGACTGAGCCACCCCGGCCCCCCAGCTTTCTTATATTTAAGCAGTGTCCACACCGTTGGGGGTGTGGTGAGGGATCCGTGATGGGTCTCAGGTAACACATCTCCTAGCATGGTGTTCCCACACCTCGTAAATCCTCAGTAGACGCTATATTCCCTTTCCCTGTCATTTCAGAAAAAGGAGCAATCAGCTGTGCTTGTATATTTGACAAATAATGAGAAGTGAGATTTGTATTAGGTCACTGACGTTGGCTCATTCAAATTCGAAAAGCAAGAAGGGGGCACCTGGGTGGCTCAGTTAAGTGACTGCCTTCGCTCAGGTCAGGGTCCCGGGGTCCCGGGGTCCCGGGGTCCCGGGATCAAGCCCCACACCGGTTTCCCAGCTCCATGGGGACTCTGCTTCTCCCTCTGACCTTCTCCTTGCTCTTACTCTCTCTCTCTCTCAAATAAATAAAATCTTTTTTAAATTAAAAAAAGAAAGAAAGAAAAGCAAGGAGGGCGTATAATGATCTCCTCTGAAAGCCAAGAGGATCACTTCTGATCACTTTTGTGTTTAAATCTACAAAAGGTATTTCGCCGGCTATCCCCAGGAGGCATTTTTCTATCAAGACTGGTCTTAAAAACTTATGTTTATTTTTTTTTCTAAGATAAACTGAGACAACATTTTGTGGACATTATTCATGGTGCACTGATGGTGAAAGCAAAAGACTAGAAACCAGTTCAGTGACCTCCCCCACCCCCACGGAGGGAGTCTGTCTAAGTAACTATGGTTCTTAGGGGCCATAGAATTCTCTGAAGACATTTAAAAAATGGAACAAGAATGTGTGTGTATACATATATTGCATGACACGCTCATATGCAAAGATACATAAGCAAAAAAATAGGGCACATAAGTGCCTACCCTATGCTATATTTACATATCAAAGGAGTACAGATGAGTACTTTTCATGTGTTCATCCAATATCACTGGAAAGATACACAAGAACCTGGTAATAGTGGTTTGCTATTTGATCGGCACCAAAGAGACCATCTAAGTGACAGCCATCTTGTTAAAATATTATTGCCAGGGACACCTGGGTGGCTCAGTCGGTTAAGCCGCTGCCTTCCACTCAGGTCATGATCCCAGGGTCCTTGGATCAAGTCCCACATCGGACTCCTTGCTCGGTGGGGAGCCTGCTTCTCTCTCCACCTCTGCCTGCCACTCTGCCTGCTTGTGTGCTCGCTCGCTTGCTCTCTCTCCGACAAATAAATAAATAAAATATTTAAAAATGTGTATATATATATATATACTATTGCCAAAAAAGTTTAAGAATTTATGACATACTTATTGTCCACCATGTTTTTAAGCATTTTATTATGAATAATTTCAAACCCACAGAGAGGAGTGAAGATCACAATGCTCCCCTCTTTACCTATGACCCAGCTTCCGCAATTAGCAACCTTTGGTCATTCTGATTTTATAATATCCTCTCCTTGTTTTCATCAATTGCATAAAAATAATCATTTCATCGGTTACATTAAAATAATCATTGTAATAGTAACTCAGATCGACCAAAGGAAGTTAAAAAGGTTTTTAAGATTTATGCATAAATTTTTTTGCTAAGAAGTTTGAAGGGTGATCAACACAAGACATCTAAGCCAAAAAACTATTTTCTTAAAGATTTTATTTATTTATGACACAGAGAGGTAGCAAGAGAGGGAACACAAGCACAGGGGCGCTGGAGAGGGAGAAGCAGGCTTCCCGCTGAGCAGGAAGCCTGAAGCAGGCCTCAATCCCAGGACTCTGGGATCATGACCCGAGCTGGAGGCAAATGCTTAACGACTGAGCCACCCAGGCACCCCCCCAAAAAATAATTATTGCATGACTATAAAATCCCATGGGGAAATGAAATTGAAATACAAGTTTTAGGAGAAAAACTCCTTCAGTAATAACATAGAATCTCAACTTTTAAAGAACAGCTTATTTTATTAATAAATATATATTACTTATATATTATATTATTTATACATGTTATATAATAATATTGTATATTACTTAAATGAATGGACCATGGAGATCCAGGATATATAACATTCAGACTACTTTAAATACATTTAAATAAATCATGTCATGAATAATTACAATGCCCCAGAATCCTTTTAAACTATTTAAATATGTAAAAACATTGTAGATACCAACTTCACAACATTTATGGGAGTATATACTTTTTTGCGGGGGAGGAGTATATACTTTTAAAAAAAATTATTTTAGATGGCATAAGAGAAAAACAGTTTGAAGATCACTGCTCCAGAAGACCCGGTATTTATTTCCAAGTCTTAGGGAGCTGTTGGGTTGTTTATGCCTAAAAGGTCATGCATGCCTGAAGTCTGGAGAGAGGAAAGGGAGCATAGAACCTGAGACTGAGGGCTGAGCCATGTGTCTCTTTCCCACTATCCCTTATGACCGAGCTGGATCATTCCAGGAATGCAAGGCTGGTTTAATATGTGAAGATCAACCAGTTTAATTCACCCATGACAACCCAGGGCCACAGTTGTTCAAGTCCCCTTGCCATTACACATACATAGGAGAAGAAAAACCACTGCCGGTCACCATCCCTTCGTTTACTTGCCAAGCAACCTGCTGAAAGCAGCCCATTTTTCCTGGGAGACTGTATTTTATTGAGTGCATGTGTGGAGGAGGGGGAGACCCATGTGTGCCCTAATTACCTGCCTTGAAAGGATGGCGGCAACTTCGCTCCTGTCCCCGGCCACGTGCTCAGTCTTCACGGGGTGTCCTTCCAGGTATGGCTAGTTGCCTGTCTGTGGTTGGAATCCCTGTGGGTTCCCAGGCCCCAGCCCAGAACTACCCAGCCAGTCTTTCTGGGGATCTGCATTTGAAACATCTCCCCTCTCCCAGGTGATTCTTAGATAACCTAAAGCTTACAGAGCTTCTAACCCAACTGTATTGTCACTCAGGACTGATAAGGTCTCTAGTTTATTTTCACACAGGGGCTTGCCTTTAACTCTCTCTTGGCCTTTGTCCAACCTGACT
>PISX010001034.1:0-219345 GCA_004024625.1 Mellivora capensis | reverse complement strand
GTCTTCATTGGAGAAGTGTCTGTTCATATCTTCTGCCCATTTTTTGATATGATTATCTGTTTTGTGTGTGTTGAGTTTGAGAAGTTCTTTATAGATCCTGGATATCAACCTTTTGTCTGTACTGTCATTTGCAAATATCTTCTCCCATTCCGTGGGTTGCCTCTTTGTTTTGTTGACCGTTTCCTTTGCTGTGCAGAAGATTTTAATCTTGATGAAATCCCAAAAGTTCATTTTTGCTTTTGTTTCCTTTGCCTTTGGAAACATATCTTGAAAGAAGTTGCTGTGGCTGATATCAAAGAGGTTACTGTATCCCCATGGTTCTTAACCATTTTTTTATACTACAGGTTCTTTCAAAATCTACTCACTGTCGATTCCTCCCATGATCCAAAACAAAAATGTGCAGATATACCAAAGTCCATCTGTAGACCAGCCTCTCCTCTAATCCCTCGATAGTCCTTCCTCTTTATACTCGTTCTTCTTGGAGTGTGGTCTACAGAAGGCAACCTTAGCAGTTGCTGGGAGCTGGCTCGAAATGTAAATTCTTAGGTCTGACCCCGGTCCTGAGTCAGAATTAAGGGAGGATGGGGGGATTCTGTTTGAACAATCACTCCATGCACACTCAATTTGGAAAAGGACTGTCCTGCACACTTGCTCTGAGTGATCTCTTCTCTGCTTATCGCTGCAGGTATACCTTTATTTGAATACTCAGATGAGACTTCTAGGACTCGTGTGTCTTCCTTCCCACTGGACTTTGCCATGGCTCTGCCCAAGCTCTTCAAACTTAACGTGTTTGAAATATGATCAGACTCTCCCCAGAGAACCGATTATTTTTTCCGTATCACCTGTCTCAGACTGTGTCTGTCCTCTGTGTGTATCTGGTGCCTAGCACACAGTAGACCCTCCATGACTGTGAACAGCAAGTTAACTATTGAAAGCACTGATCACGTACATGGCTCAGGGCGTCCCAGTATCACCTTGTGGGCCATGTAGGGAACGCCTGAGCTGACTATCTTGTCCACCCGTTGGTTCTTCTTGTTGAGGAGGGAATCACTCCCACAAAACATTCCTTCTCCTCTTTTCATGTAGCTTATTTAACTAGACCTCAGGCATTTCTTTCCTTCCTCAAAAGTCCTCCCAGGTGACCTTCATCTTTCCCCCTTTTTTCCAATGCACCCAGTTACCTTAGAAAAGTCTTGCTGCCTCTTTTCCTCTCCCTCATACAGATAGTAAAAGTTATACTAAGGAAAGCATGAGTTTGGGAACGGAGTTAGATATGCTATGGTCCTAAAATGGCCCCAGAGTGCCCTTCCTCTCCTGTAGGCACCAGCATTGACAATGAATCAAGCAATTTGTCACTGAATTTTTTTCCTCTCGTTTATTAATACTGCAGTGATGATTTGGTTTTGGTAACAAAGGCTTAACATTTCTCCCGTATCGGAAGCCACACAAGAAAAGGAGGGCTTACCTTGTGAGATTTTTAAGTTTTGCTAATGCGTTTCAAAGGTAACTACAGTTTTGCAAAAATGTCCTCTATCCACCATTGTTGGGGTAAACAGAACGGACATGTCGGCAGTGGACCCTGTGTTATCAACTTCCTCTTCTGTCACCAGATTCATAGTTTGTTTTGTTTTGTAATTTTATTTTTAAAAAAACACATTTTAGTTTGAAATCACATCTGGAACATGGGGTATGAGACGTACCTCATAAGGAATGACAGGGGTAACACTTGAATTTCACTGCGTCGCCTCTTGTGTCTGAACAGGGGTCTTGGTATAAAGGGAACGGGGACGCAGAATCAAGCCAGGACAGCTGCTGTGAGTCACTTAAGGAAATAAATTAACAAGTGAAAGTAAATTAGGTTTATTTTGTGTGTTGGCTTTAACATTTAAAGCTTGGGATTCCAAGGACTTATCTCTGGTATGCTTCAGTTTTTCCTTGTGTAGCTAACCCCAAGCTTTACACAAAATTCTTGGTGAAATCTATCTGATGGAATTATCTGGATCCTAAGGTCTGTAGTACCTGTGGCTAAGAATGTGGTCCATATTAGCGTTCTTCAGCTTGTAAAAATGTGAAATTAATCCCTCAGGGAGAGCACCTGTATGTTGATACAGATCTGTATGGATGATTACAAGTCTGTGCCTCTTGATTACTCAAAGTCAGTGTTAGCATTGATAAGTAACATTTCTCCTGAAACGATGTGTTTATTTTGGGGTCATGTTCTTAGGAGGTAACCCAATTTAAAATGCTCGCCCTAAACTAAAATTGTCCAGCTCCAAATGAGCAGCTCTTCTGTAGGACGGTTTGCTGCATTGTTTTTGCTAAATGGTGTTGTCTTAAGCAGGAGACTCGCATTGTACGCAATGGCCCCTCTCGGTGCCCTTCCTTTAGATCTCATTGTTGTTGCAAAATCATAATAGGATCAGCCCCGTAGCCTGCCTCCTGCCCTCCCCTGATGCCTTAATTTTCCTCTGAGATGTTTGCACAGGATGGAATGTTAACATTCTCCTCTTCTCTTAAACTGCTCTAGGTATCAAACTGGTTTGGAAATAAGCGAATCCGGTACAAGAAGAACATAGGTAAATTTCAAGAGGAAGCCAATATTTATGCAGCCAAAACGGCTGTCACTGCTACCAATGTGTCAGCCCATGGAAGCCAAGCTAACTCACCCTCGACTCCTAACTCAGCTGGTTAGTTTTTTCTTTGATTTGGGGGGGTCGTGCTCCATTTTTATACTTGCTTTTCCTACATTGGGGTTTTCTTTTCATTCTTCAGGTTTCCGATTGGTTGACTTGTGTATTTGATTGTCCTTTTCGTTGTTGATGACACTTTGGGTTTTTCCTTTCATTTCCAAAGAGCAGCGTGTTTTACTGTTCATAAGACGGGCTTGTCTGGAGGTTTGCAGCAATGTGTCTGTTTAAGTTGGACGGACCTAAATTGGTTGGTTTTGAGGAAAGAGGACCTTCACATTCTCCTTTCAAAGATGACAATGAGCTAGCTCTAATACTTGGACATTGTCCCTTGAGGGCTCTGGCCTTTCGTCTGTTTCACATAAAGTTTTTATCCTTGTCTATTTTGCTATTCCCATCACATACTGTTTGGGTGACCTACTAGCCTACATTCTCTGCAGGAATATTCCTCATTGTGATGCTTTGGTCTACAAAGCCAGACTGGGGTTACTGCTCAACGTTGTTTAGAATTGTTTTTCTTCACTGTTTTATTTTGCTAGTTTCTTTATGCAAACTACAAAGAAAATTGCCAGTCATTAATTCACATTATTCAGATTCCAGTTTCCCTGTTGTAGTATTATTAGTTGTGTGCTCTGCCCCTGGTTTTATTTTAGTGAATGTGCATTACATCGCTAACTTCAGAGTTTAGGCTAACATAATATATTTTGGGGTTTGCCTCGTACCACCAGTTCTGAATTCCACACATGAAAAAAAAAAACATAATAATACATAAAGTACAACCTTACTATCTGTATGCTGTGGAAGGCATGTTGGCACTTTTTGTTTGTTTGTTTGTTTGTAAGGGAAACCCAGAAATGCTTCCTTATTAAATAATTTCTGTCTCAGATTATTCATTATAATGAACCACTGCATTGATTTTGGGGGTGGGACACACACCTACGAAAACCAATGCTTCCAACTTGAAAGGTCACAAATTCAAATGTTTTTGACCATAAGATGATTAAAAATCTAATTTCTAACATTTCTGGGAAGTGCCTTTGACCCCTGAAGCTTGTTTGTTCACTAAAATAAATTCTTTCTCTACCTTATGGTGGATTGTTACTGGAGATCTATAAGGCTCCACACACTAACGTCTTCTGTGAGCTTCTAGAGGCCCTAATTTGTTCTAAGGTTCTCCAAGCCAGTGGGCTGTACCTCCATGTCTTCTTTTGTTTAAATGGAATCATGTACGAAGAGTGGCCTGGGCTTTGTAAGCTTGGACGTGGTAGGACAGTGTAGAATTCGATCTAGTTGTGTATTTTTCCCAGCACACCAGGTTGAACAACTCTGAGGAGCCTGTTTACTTTTTGAGGTTTGTGTGTGTCTATTTCCTTCTTTCCCTCTCCTGGCATGATTGACAAAGGATCAAGGCTAAGAGGTTCAGTAACCAAAGAGTTTCCTTCTTCCCCATCTGGTCAACTCTTAAGCATTTCAGTCTCCGGCCAGCAACACTCGTTGAATCACCCTGCTAGACAGACATGTTCACTTGTCTCTGGTAGAAGTACAGTCCTGTCAGCATTAGCAAAAACACACTCACCACTCCTGCAAAAGTTATCATAATGCAAAACAGATATCAAAATGACTTTTTCCCGTCGCGGATAGATCTGCATTGCAGATGGTTGAGCATGATTTATGACTAGTCCCTAGATGGGCCCTGTGGACCCCCTTCATTACTAAACCGTAACTTTTTATTCTTTTCTAAAGCACTTAAAAAGAGAAAAGTAAGCATTTTAGCCCCCACCCCCACCCCCAACTCTGTGTTTAAGAATTACGTTGGCTCTCTTGGAATGTCAGTCAATGATTACGGTTTTCTGAAGAATTTTTCTGCTAGCTTAAGCTTAGGTGACTATTCTAAGCACCAAGTAAATTATTATGGAAAATTGGAGCTAAGCTTTCCAGTTGTGCTTAAGTTGTTGGAAATAATATGCAAAGGAACCCCTTTGTAGTGCTTTTTTTTTTTTCCGGTAGAGACAAAAGAAAATACTATTGTATGTGCACAATAGCGTGGGAGTTTCATTCATCGACATTTTTACAGGAAAAGTTATACACGGGCTTTTCTGTGTTTTCCTTTGCTGCTATCATAACCCAAAGCACTACACAGGTAAAGTGAGAACTTTAAAGTGTTCAGACTTTTCACACAGGGTGCTTAGGAAGTCACATACTAGCTCCTAGATAACACCGAAGGATAGAGAGTCATTGAAATAGACACAAGTTTTAAATAAGAGGTTACTATGTGAAGATATAATTTGGCTGAGTTTGATATTTAAGAGTTCTGGAACCTGGGAACTTTTTATATCCTTAATATTGAAGCAGGGCCCTCCCCCGCCCTGAAGCTTTACTAAATTTACATTACTCATTTCTATTGCAAAAAGGATACTTGGCAAGTAAATCTTCTTCCCTCCAGAGGCTTTTGTGTGGACAAGCACTTCTTCAGTGGCTTTATTTAGGTCACTTCTGAATATTCCTGGTTGTGGATAGATGCCTGATCTCCTATTTCCTTAAGCGTAATTCATTAAAATCACTTGGGGTGAGGACCCATGGGGGACCAGCAAGCAGGTAGAGAGGCACCCGGCATGCTTCATATTTGACATCAGCAGAGTCGAGCAGAATGCCTGGAACAAAGAGAAAGAATAGAAGGAAGAGAAGAAAATTACATTTTCCGGGCGGCGGGGGGGGAAGCAAAAATGGGGACCATCTGAAGCGATCATTATAACCTTGGATCCATACTTCTGGAATTACCTAGAGGGATCCATTCTTGTGTCTATTTTTGATGAGCTAAGAAAAGCAGGAATAAGATCTCAGAAAAACGGGACCCCTTTTGGAAGGTCAGGTTATCCACATCCAGGAAGGAAGAAGTTGGCTTGTGCCTTGCAGATGTTTGCTGTGGCAAATAGCATCAGCGTTGACAATTGATTAGATTCTGTGATTAGCGAAGCACTCCCAGGCTTATTGAGGCTCAGGACTCCCTCCCCCATCTGGAATCTCTTTTTGCTGGCTCTGTGTGTGTGTGTGTGTGTGTGTGTGTGTGTGTGTTCAAGGACGGCAGGCTCAGCCATGAAAGTTCTTCCTCTGGCACTATATAGTTAGTGGCAAGCCCTTGTACATATCTGTTACACCACTAATAGAAGGTTTGGTGTTTTCTGGATTGGGCGAAGATGATCATATTAAACCCCCTAGATTCTGGCTTCCTAAGAGAAGTTTATGTATGTAATACACACAGTTAGAAAGGAGGTAACACACCTAGGGAGGCTGGCTGACACTTAGTAAATCCAAAGGAACTCTTGGAATTTTTTTTTTTTTTAAATCAAATGAAAGAATGAATGCCATGGATGTTTTCTGCTATGTTCTTTCTTCTCTTAATTTCTTAGTAGAAAATGAAAACACAGCCTTCCAGAATTGGAACTCTAGAACCTTGCCACATGTACCTTCTGAAGGGGTTTCCCATCAAACCAGACAGCCTTTCTCTCTTGTGCCTTGTCCTGGGTGGAAAGCAACAGTGATTTTTGGAGTTTAGAAGGGGAATAATCATGGAAAATAGAGAAGCAAGCCCGAGACATAATGAAGTCGTGTCTAGCAAAGAGGCCCCATTTTTTGAGCCTCCAAATGGTGTTGAAAGTCTAGTCTGACCGGCTGCCCCCTGATCTCTTGGGAGCCTTGATTTCAAAACTGCAACAGGAAGCAGTATTTGCCATACATCTGCTTCGTATAAACGCTCTGAGGAATAACACACCAATACTTGTAAACCCTTCGAGTTCCTCAGTAAGAAAAAATAACGCCTCTCTTATTCTGCGTCATTGGTTCTCAACACGGCGAACTTGTACCTCAGGGGACATCCGGTCGTGCTTGGAGACATTTGGCTGTCAGAGTTTTGGGAGGCGGGTACTGCTGGCTTCCGGTGACTAGAGGCTAGGGAGACCGTCATCCTACGGCACATAGAACATTCCCCCACCATGAGCCCATTTCCAGCCCCAGATGTCAATAGTGCCAGTGTCTGGAAACCTTGCTCTAAGTTAAGATTTTATCATTAGTATTCTGGGTTTTTTGGGAGAGGATGAAGTGAATTGTTGTTCTATTTTTTTCCCCCCTTGAACAAATTGAAGTCTCCCGAAGACTCTTTAGAGTAGAAATGCAGCCTTCGGGAAAAGGATCTTAGGGAAATGGATGTTAACACATCTCCCCGTCATCATATTTGCCGGAGCCCGGGCATTAGAATCCATAGGTGATCCATTATGTCCTGTCTGTCTTATGGAGGGCGGGCTCTGCTCTGTACGTGCCCCCGATGTCTGGGTGACAGCTAACATGGGACACATGCCTCCCTTCCCACTCCAAACTCAGAACCTTTTAACTGGCGAGCACATCTTAAAATGTGCCTTCTGGTAATTGCGGATTAATTTCCAGCCACCTGCCCCTGGGGTTCTTGAAGTACCTTCTCTGCAAGCCAGGTCATTCCGTGGGAGTTCTTTGAGGCTTTGGCACCTCCAAGACAGCCCGTTTGCTCTCTGTCAAGGATACCTCCTTCTCAGGAAGTTGTCCATCTTGTGCTGAGTTTCTTTCTCCCTTCCAGTGCCCGATGAAGAACATGTCTCCTCCTCATTTTGAGTTTTGTGTGGGCTTCTGTCTGCTCTCTTGTGGTGTGCGTGGCCCCTGGCCTCTTCTCAGAGCCAGCCCTGCTTCTAGATACTTCTCAGAGAGTTGGAAGCTGTGGTCGTGTAGTACCTGGCTGCACAGGGACAACAAAATGCCAGAAGAGCAGTCAGAGGCGAGAGCAAGGAGGGGATTCCTGCATTACTCTGAGTCAAGTGCATCTGTACGTGAAGGCCATTGATATGTGCATATTTATTTATCTCTATGGACATTAGGTAGCCAGACATATTTATAATTTATCTATGCACATATATGTTTTTAAATCATCTGTGTCAGTTGCAGCATGTGTCTTGTAAATGGTACGTCCCATACAGTCATGGTTCCATGGACGCCATGTTACTTGGCACCAGCACCACCCTTTGGGGGTTTCTCCCATTTCTCGGGCTGGGTGCTCATTTCCAATAAACCATCAGCCAGGCATAAGGAGTGTGGGTTTATTACATGGTATTTGATTGGGAGAGAAAGAAAGAATGTATCTGGGCATCAAACTGAACACTCTTGGGGGAGGGGGGGAAGGCAAAAGATTATGATTTATATCATATAAAAAGCAATTATAATTTGGGGTCCTGGAACTGACTATTCCTGGTTCTGATGCCATCTAAATATGAGCGTGTGTGGTAAATGATGGCAAAATGGCTCTTATTATTTAGGTTGTAGCTCTGATGGAAAGAAAGTTTGAGAAGGATATAGATAGGATGTGCAGGCCAGGGAATTATGTGATCTGTGCCATACCCTGCTTCAGCCACCTGTTGGGGAGATTGGCACCACATTACTAGAAGAAACTTCCAGAACAGACCTTGTGCCTCTTTGGCTCAGGACCCCGGCTGTCTACTTCTGTGCAGATAAGCTAAACTGAGAAATGCATGCCCAATGAGACAAGACATGTTGCAGTGCTATGGAGACGTCATAGTCCTCCAGATGACACTCGAGTCACCCTCCCGCCCCCCAGAAAAAGCGTTCCCTTCTTCCCACAACAAGAGCGAGTGGGGAATCAGCTTATGTAGCTCAAGAGTTAGCTAGTTCTTGTGTGTGGATGGACATCCCCAAAACAAAGAAAAACAGAAAAGTTTCCTACCTTGAGGATCCCCCCAAGTGAACCATTTGGTTTTTCAAAATGGCACCCTCCTTAGACATATGAGGATCCTATGAGCAGTTCAGCATACAGCAGAGTGACAGAGTACAGAAAAAGCCTTCTCTTGAGCTCCAGGAGACAGCCCTCTAGGAGAGCGCAATTCCCTACCTTGGGAGATTAAGAAAGTGTCAGAGCTGGGGCATCATTGCTGGGTGATCCCAAATGGATGATGGCTGTCAAATGTGAAGACAAGAGTGCGATTTGAGCAAGACAGAGTTGGAAATAGAGTGGAACTGACCTGGGTCCCTAAGGTCTCTCTTTTTCTAGGCTAACGTCATGTTTTAACCAAACCTTGCACGTTGAGCTTTCTTTCCTAATGCTCTGAGCTGCACGATGACTTCAGAATAATAAGAAGCTTCTCCACACCCATGTGTTGAGGCCGAGGGTGGGCCGGGTTTATCATATTGCCACCTGGGTGCTACCTAAAAGCTAACTATGTGAGAGAAGGCTTCTTCTCTGGGAGGTGAAAGCAGATGGTTGACTGCTCCTCTTGAGGCCCACTTATATTATTATCTTAAGTGTTATTATTAGCATTTCCTATTTCATGCATGCTTCAGAATTCCCAGCCCATTATTCTGTTTCACATTCCTCCATAATAGCAGGTGCCAAGGGAAGACGTCACCATCCTCACATCTTCTTGTAGTCCTTGAGGCTCTCTTGGACTGCTTGCTACCCAGCCAGAAGCTTGACCTCCTTTCTAGAGATCAGAAATTCAGTGGACTCCCATCCCATGGCCAGCCCTAATGTGTGGCGTTGCCTTCACGCATTCCCCACCCTCCCTCACCAGGGCTGCTTCCCATGTGAGGGCAGATGGGTTGGCAACAGCATATCTGAAAACCAGCCGAATAGCTTGTGTGTGCCATCTTGGTGGCAGAAGTACCATCCATTGACTAGTCTGTATCCTTTAGCTTGTGCTCCCCTGGCAACCCCTAGAATTTTACGGGCATGAAAGAGAGGTCCTGAAGACCATTTCCAATTCAAATAGACTAAATTAAGAAGAATACATGCAAATAAATATTCCCTTTCTCAGCTTGAAGTTGTTAAGGGGACACAGTCCTATTGGCAACTCGCAGTAAGACGTGGCTTCACGTAACATGAACGATACGCACCCTTTATTGCTTGCTCTGTTCTTCATGCTACTAACCAGACTCTGTGGATGTTATTTTTATTTTAGTGTTTATTTGGGGGGATTGCTTTGCATGTCATTCTTCCTCTTGGCTGTTAGTTGCAGGGGTTGAGCCTTTTCCTTTCTGTGATTCAGGTGCCTCACTCTTTCCTTTCCAGGTTCTTCCAGTTCTTTTAACATGTCAAACTCTGGAGATTTGTTCATGGGCGTGCAGTCACTCAATGGGGACTCTTACCAAGGGGCCCAGGTTGGAGCCAACGTGCAGTCACAGGTAGGGACCCAGCCAATGTGCCACCAGCTGAATGCATTGGAGTCCAAGAGCCCTCGGTCGTCTTGGCACTTGCCAGTTCTGTTGAGAGAGAGAGGAGAGAGCGAGGGAGAGGGTGAGAGAGGGAGACAGAGCGAGGAAGAGAGAGAAAGGGGGAGAGAGAGGGAAAATATAGAAATAAAATCTTGCCAACGACCAAACCAAACCAAACCAAAGACAACCATGGTCATGGGAAATCTCGTCCACACTTTGTGAATGCATTTGGCTCTGACTTGTCAGCCACACTGGGAAAACAGGAGAGGAGCGAGCTCAGGGTGAAGTGACCAAGGCCTGCCGGGCACGTGGAACCAGCGGATTCTTACTTCGCTGAAGGGAAAGGGAGGAGGAGTTCAGTCCACTGTCTCCCATTGCAGGCCCCCGTCTTGCTTGCGGGTTTCCCACACTCCATATTAGCCAGATAAGGAGGTGACTGATGAGTAGGAAAATACCTTTGTATCTCCTGTTTTCATTTCAAGCTTTAAAAACACCCGAGCAGGTTGACTAAACTCATCTTCTCAATCATCCTTGAGGTCACGGGACTTGGGTTTATGGTCATGAGTCGGGGCCCACATTGGGAAGCAAAAATCCGGTCATGTGGTGTAAACCCTCGGTGCCCATTAGCGAACCGCCTGTCTTCACTACATCCCAGGAAGCCACCCTACTGTCTGAGCACAGAGCCTGCCGGGAGAGGGTCAAGTCGAACGCTCTGGGTCAGAATGGCTAGGGAAGTTCTGAGCCCCATTAGCCCAGTCTCCCACCCTGCCTGCAGAACAGGAAGCACCTCACGCCTGGAAGAGACCACCTGGCCAGTGATTCAGGAAACACAGCCTAGGGACAAGTGTGAAGAGCCGTGGTTAGACTGGTCGAGCAACCTTACAGCTGGCCATCACCTGGGTCCTCACAAGGGCAGTGTCAGTCACATACCACTCACTTCTGTAGGGGACCAGCGGAGGAGAAGCGAAGTAGGGTGGTCCCTATGGGGGGGTGGTCCTTCACTCCGTCCCCCATCCCCTATCGTCTCCTGCAGCTCTGTGGGTTAGTCTCAGTGGTGGGAATCCCAGGTACCTTGGACCTTGTCACCGTCTTGCTGACCGAACCCAGAAAGGAGAACGGATTTGGCAGATAGAGAGGCCGGCCTCCTCCTACCGGACCCCTCCAAGGAAGGATACCTCGGCCAGGATTGTGTAAATTTGGCGATGCTGCTCTGCCTCCCTTCCCCTGCATCTCCCTGACTAATCTCCTCTCTGTTGTTGTTCGTCCGTTTAGGTGGATACCCTTCGCCATGTTATCAGCCAGACAGGAGGATACAGTGACGGACTCGCAGCCGGTCAGATGTACAGTCCGCAGGGCATCAGTGTAAGAAAACAAGGCCCCCCCAACCCTTTGTTTTTATTCCATCATGACCAATTATTTCAGAGCCATAGGGCTCGGAATGCCACCTAGTAGGACTTCTCTTAGCTTTACGGTCACCTAGTTTCTCGTGTCTGTATTGGCCACGCCGTCGGCGGCGCTCTCCCCTCACAAAAAGTGGCGACCGGGCAGGCTTCATGCAGGCAGCTGGCGTCGAGGGCTGTCACACCCGATCAGTGTCCTCATGGCACCTGCGGCCACTCGCGTTCAGCTGAGAGGAGCTGCTAAACAGGTGACATCTAGCACAACGGTGGCCGGAAATGTCACCACAAGCTGGGGCCCGGGGACCCTGGGCAGGAAAACCAGTAGCCCAAAAGCCACTGCATCCAGGTCTGTGGTCTGAAAAAGCACCTTTCTCCAGTCTGTCTAAGGACAATGACAAGAAAGAAATTAACACAGAGGCTGGAGATGGGGAAGGGACAGGGAGGGGCGCGGACCATCTCCTCCTCGTTCTTGGGCACGCTGGCGGCTTCTGACTAGCATGAAAATTCATAGCGACAAGCTGTGTCGCACAGAGTGAAATCGATCAGACAGACACAAGGAGAACCGAATGTAGATTTGGGACAGCAATCCAACTTGATTTCTCAGATCAATCGTCCGCTATCTCAGCAGCGTTGACAGCAAGTGAGGACAAGAGGCAGCCTGGAAAAGGAGGCTGTCCTTTAGATCAGGGGTCATTTCCTGGGCTTTTAGAGGTTGCAGGAGGCTCCAGTAGAACCGTGGCTCAGAACTATGGAAGAAAACTGTGGTTGACTGGCGGTGATGGTTTTTTTGTTGTTTGTTTCTGGTGTTACGATTCAAAGGAATTGGGGGTGGGATGAAGGAACGGTAGGCCTGATGTGTCAAATGTCATCTGGTCTATACTACCTGAGCTGTGGTGTCTGCCCTGGGGGAGGTGATGGCTCCTTCAGCCCTGCATTGGTCAACTCGAACACAACTAAGGTGAGACTGGAAGGAATCAACAGAACACCAGCACATTCATCACAAGGAATGGTTGGAAGAGCTGGGAATTCTTAGCCCATGAATGAGAAGACGTGGGTGGTATATAGTAGTTTTAGACATGTTATTTGTGAGAAAGATTGGATTTGTCATGAGTGAGCTAAATGGGCCAAGGATAGGAGCCAGTAGAAGATTCAGAGAAACACATCTCACTTCGACCTTTGATGGGCTTTACTTCCAGTGAGAGCTATCCAGAGAAGGGATTGGCTGCCTCTGGAAGTCAAGAACTCCCCATCCATCAGGGCCTTCAAACATGGCGGCATAGCTAGCTGCTCAGTCAGGATGCCGAAGAGGAGACTCAAGTACCAGGTCACAAGTGTCTTGGTGACTTTTTAAGGCCCCTGCCACTTAGGAGCGCTTTATATTCTACCTCCTGTAGGCAGAATCCCCTCTGAATTTGTATGGTATTTATCAAGTCTCTCTCTGGCAGTAGACAGAGGAGGTCAAAGCTGACCCTGTTGAATGTAGTCTGGGCAATCCTGTCACTTTTCCAGACAGGATTTCCAGAGCAGAGGCATTCTTCTCTTCTTGTGCTTATGCTAATTATAATTACCATGTTAATGGCTGACTTGCTGGAAACCTGCTTAGAAAAATCTTACAAGATACTGTGGTGGAAAAGTATGTTCTCAAAAACAGACCCCAGACGAATGAGGTTGCTCTGTGCTTGTCTATGTGTGGGGGGGGGGGGGGGGGGGGGGGGGTTTTAAGCACATAAGCATTTATGCATTTTCTGAGTCTTTTTGAGATACATCTTCTCTCTCAAAAGATTTTTCCAGAAAAAGCTTTGCTCTGTATAAGTGGAAGATAAGAACATGAGGAAAATACCAGAGTGTGGGGATGAGACTAGGAGCCACAGAAAGTCTATGCAAGTGGGCGGGAAATGGGCTCACGGTTCTGCTTCCTTATTGCGGAGTGGAAGAGAGGGTGGCACTCAGACTCTGGGGGGTCAACACTGACCCCTCTGACACTATCGGGTGGGCTGGGAATCATTTCTGAAAGAGTGTAACCAAACATGTGCAGACAATTATGTCTGATTACATAATCTTACCACAGAAACTGGGCTTGAAAATGCCACTCGCAAGACTCTCTCATTGTGTGTTCATTTTTTTTCCCCCTGGGAATGGTGTTTATTTGATTTCTGGGTCTTTAATAAGCAGGATAAATGATTCAAAGGCTGATGGTGATATGATATGTTCCTTGGGTGTCCATTTTAAATTTTTAAATTGTGCCACCTGCAGGAGACCAAGCTTGTTAGAGCGAGCTGTGTTTTTAGACAGTGATGTTCGACGTGGACGTACCTGGCTCTGGCTGCCAGGAGAAGAAAGAGAGAGGGAAGGAGGGAGACAAGAAGAGACAAGGGCAGGAATGAAAGGTTCGAGCCAAGAAATAAAAATAAACAATTCCTAAACCCAAGGCAGCAATGGAATTCCCAGCTGGACTCTGGATTGTGTTTCACTCGGTAGAGGACATTTTCTGGGCAGCCATTATCTGCTCGCCTGGCTGGGTTTTCATAGCACCCATATCTTATCCAACCAGTGTCTATTTTCAATCCCATAAAGTCCAGACCCCTTACTTGCCTTTCACTGAGCCCACATGGTGAACGCATGGAGGGTTGGGAAGAGCTGGGAGACTCCGGTCCTGGTCACTCTTGTGTGTCTGTGGGTAGGCATTGTACCTCTCTTCCATAAAATGGGGCCTGTAATTCCCAGGCTTAATCCCTCAAGAGCTGCTTTAGGGAAAATGAGAAAATAAGTAGGAAAGGGCTTGGCAAAGCAGAAATCGTTCCACATGAATGCAGTATGAAATGTTATAAGCGGTAACTTTCTAATTTGACCTTTTTTCTCCTTGTGTGTGAGCAGTTTTCACAGTAGACAGTTCCTAGTGAGGATTGGTTAGGACACGGTTGTCACTTTTTTCTCTTCTGATGGAAAGATACGCTTTCGACAAGGATGTAGAGTTGTACAAGTCTTAAATACCCGCTTCCTTAGCGGCGGCAAGCGTTCAATTATACATCCGTAAGTCGTTTGTGCTCTCGGATGGCAATGGGCAGTACTTACCAGGTTAGAGTGGCTCTGAGTAATGGAGGGAGGTTATTTCACTCCCTTGTCAATCAGACAGACTTAGATCACTCAGCTCTCACATTCATTCTCTTTCCTTTCTCACTGCCACTGTCCTAGTTCTAGAATAGTTCATTGGCTTGGCCATTGTGATCATTTTCTCATTACTGTTACTGACTTCAGTGTCTCCATTCTTCTGCACACACCCCCTGAATTCGGCCATTCCTTGCCTAGAAATCACCAGCACCTGTCTGTTGCCTACCTAAGCAAGCTCAAATGCCAGGTCTGACACTGAGAGTCTCTCTGACCCTGGTCCCAACCTATCTGCCCTTCTTCCTCACCCTCTTGACATCCAGGTAAAATCTGGGTGCTGGGCAACATGTTCAGTTCAACCCTACCTGATTGCGCACATCCTCCTTACATTTGCACCTGGCTGCCAAATATCTCCATAAATGTCCTTCATTCCTTTGCCACCTTCCCTATGCCTCCCCACTCTCAAAATCATACTTTCACTCCCACAGCCAGTTCCTCCTTGCTGCCTGGGTTATCCTCCTAAGCCCTTCTTCTCTGCTTCTCTCTGCTTTATCACACATACACTTCTCTTACATTACAGGTATGTGAACAGACAGACTTAGTTGGTCTTCATGTCTTCCACTCCCGTATATTTCTTTTTTTTTTTTTTTTTAAGATTTTATTTATTTATTTATTTATTTGAGAGAGAGACAGTGAGAGAGAGCATGAGAGGCGAGAAGGTCAGAGGGAGAAGCAGACTCCCCGTGGAGCTGGGAGCCTGATGTGGGACTCAATCCCGGGACTCCAGGATTGTGACCTGAGCTGAATGCAGTCACTTAACCAACTGAGCCACCTAGGTGCCCATATATTTCCTAACTGTTATATGTTCCTAACATATATTTCCTAACCGCTCCCATATATTTCCTAACTGTTTCCTAAATGCCTGTATTAGTTGCTCAGGACATGTTGACTGATGAATAAATCAGGTAGGAGAAGACAAGTTGCCATTGAATTTAGAAAGTGTATTGATTTAGTAACCAATAGGCACATCTTATATAACAGTAAAGTATCTGGAAATTATCTTTATTTTAAATGCTTTATTAACCCACAAATATATCATGTTTCTAATTCAAAAAGGTTTTTTTTTAAGTCTTCCTTTTTATAAGAGATTTTATTTATATATTTGTGAGAGAGGCGGGGGGGGAGGCAGAGGAGGAAGGACTCCCCAGTGAGCGCAAAGCCCAACACGGGACTAGATCCCATGACTCCAAGATCATGACCTGAGCCAAAACTAAGAATCAGATGCTCAACTGACTGAGCCACCCAGGTGCCCTAGGTCTTCTTTTTTATAAAAAGTTTCTAAACTTTCTGGCTGGTGCAGATTTTCTGAGAATCTGATTCAAATAAGCATTAGATACCTGAAACTATATAGTGGTGATGTTGCCAAGAGAATGATCCCTTTGAATTCTGCAGAACTCCTCCTGTCCTAAAAGAACCTCCATGTCAACACCTATTTGTGGGATACCATCCATACAACTGTATAACATTGTCTCCACCAGATGTTGGCCTGGAACCTCCATGGTTAAACTCATGGGAGGTAAAGGCAACTAGAAACCAGGAAATGTAATGTCTTCCTGTGCCTTTTCTTTTGATAAGTCCCATCACCTCTGTATTTTTGCTTCATCTGTGAAATTTACCAGAGAAGCAAGCTATAAGTTCCCTTTCAGCTGGATAGTCCTAGAGTAGAGATTGAGAGTTCTAGATCTAAATCTAGAGATTCACAAGGTCCATCTTTGATTCTTCGCTGTCCGCTCCAGAGACACTAGACTCAAGTGTAGACTGCACTCCCTGGAGAACTCTTAAGGGAGACTTAGCATCTAGCATTCCTTCTAGAGTATTCCATTGCTTCCCCTTCCCATTGTCTCTTGAAGTCCTAAATGGGAAGGAAGAAGAGCTTTCATTACACCAACATTTCCCTTTGAATTCTCAGAGATATGTGGTAGCAGAAAGCATTATTCTTCAACACTTTATTTTTAATTATTTTCTGTGAGTTGAGGGAGTGCATTCACTCCAGCCAATGGTCAACATAGATAGAAACCCCTGTTAGATGTTTCTTACTCCAGAGTTTCAGTGAAGTTGGAAACAGAGTGTTAGTGTTCTCTCTGAAAAGGCAGAGAGCCATTAACATCAGCTCATGACAGAAGCATCTTGTCGGTTTTGCTCTGTGATTAGTGGAAAAATAGAGATGAAACTTTTATCTTTGTAAGCCACAGCATACGTATTTTTGTTTTGGTTTGCTGTTCTCCCATGTTAGGCGAAGGGGGGAAAGGACATTTATTAAGAAAGTAAATAAAATATAAATCATTAGGATGGAAATGCCATCTTATTCACATGAACACATTGCAGGTGGTTGGACATCAGAAGGGTTACTTGGTAATACTTGGCCATGTGCCATCATTTTAAATTTTTTTAACTACTTCTGAGAGACCTCCTTCCACTTCAATTATGTATTTTTTTTAAGATTTTATTTATTTATTTGACAGAGATCACAGGTAGGCAGAGAGGCAGGCAGAGAGAGGGGGGAAGCAGGCTCCCCAGTGAGCAGAGAACCCAACGCGGGGCTTGATCCCAGGACCCCCAGACCACAACCCGAGCCAAAGGCAGAGGCCTAACCCACTGAGCCACCCAGGCGCCCCCACTTCAAGTATGTATTAATAAGATGTTGCCACACGTGGAATTGTAGGACTGGGAAGTTAGAGTGATAATTAAAATTCATATGCAAATCTTTAAAAATGCATTTTAATTACATGAAGTTTTAATTTTTCTATTTTGCCAAGTGGAATTCAAAATTTGAAGGTATGAAAATATATCCAGATATGCTCCCCAGTTAGCTTCCTTCAGGTACCTCCCAGTACTGTGGCTAGGACTTACAAACAGCCCCAGGCTGGAGGGGTAGAGGGAGTGATGAGGATTGACAGGTCTGAACATGGTGAACCCATCTCTGGAGGGTTTGGAGGTGGGAGGAATGGTGTAGATGAACTCCTGCCTTCCAGAAGCTTCCAGCCCAGCTTTTCTTTATGGCAGAGTCAAAAGAAAATGGAGGAAGCCCCTCTAGCTTCTTACTTGATGAGGCTTTTAAAACTTAATACCATATCAACTTAGCATTTGAGAACTGAAAAACATTTTATTGGAGCCCACAATAGTTGAAGAAGCAACAAAAAACATCTCAATATTGTAATTTCATATGTAATCCGTTGTTTTTCCCTAGTGGCCAGGTGAAAGCCCTTCAAGGTACAAAAAACAAATGAGTCCGTGTTGTCCAATGGCATCTTCATACACTCAGGCATTCATGTGTTCAAGTATGCATCCCTCCACCCGTCCAGTCATCCATTCAATAAATAAGCTGTCCATAGTGTTTTTGACCTTGGGGAAGGAGGTGACGTCCTATTATATCTAGGTCAGGTTGGGGAAAGCCTGTACCTGAGATGATGTAAAATCCTGATGCCCATCAGCAGATGTTTTAGTTTTCAATCTCATTCAGTGCTTGCGATCAGGTTTCCTGTTTTTGGAAGATGCACACAAGGGAACCGATCAACTCTGAAGTTTAGGAGGGAATCTGGAAGGGAGGTTACTCCAAAGAGAGAATTCAAGACCAACCAGCAGTAATTTGAGAAATCTACCCCCTCCCCAAAAATCCATACCGTGGGCTTATAAGAATACATATCCTTTTGGGGGAGACTCCTTAGTAGAAATAGTCACAAAGAATTTGGTTGAACTCAAACCAAGTGATGCGGTCACTGCAGATGTGATCGCACTCACAGTGCATGTGTGGCTGTGCGTGTACACATCTGTATTCCGTTCCTGCTACCTTTTGTCCATGTGACCGTGGACCAATCACTTCCCCTTGACAGGACTCCGTTTCCTGCACTCCGAAAAAGATAACTCGTCCAGGATCCTCTTCTGCTTATGAAACATGGGTTTTCCCATCTCCAGGAAACTACAACAGGAAGGGAAATAGTTCAAAGCTATAAATGAAAGAGAAATCTGTCTTCTTGGAAAGAGTCCTGTCTGTGAGAGGACAGTTGTGCATCATGCTGTTTCCACTGAATTGGTATTTTAGAGCACCCTACCATGGCGGGCCCAGATTTGGCCCTGCAGCCCTGCCGCCCTTGGGCGAGGTTCTGGTCAGATTTTCTAGACTCAAGTCGGTCCCACCCTCTGCTCTATAAAGAAAAATTTCACAACCTCAAAAGGGCAGTTGCTCCTGAAAGTGGCATGGCTCCTCTAGACCTCAGTAAATATTAAGCTAATATTTACTTTAATTACTGAATTTAATTGTGGGAAATGTTGGCATCAATGTCTGCTGATGACTTCTTACCTTCTGGGAAGGAGTTCCATGTTCTTAGCTTGTTTCCAGATAACATGTTAGACCTCTGTCTTAGAAAATCCAATTGTTATTTTAAAATTTGGCACTTTAAAAAATATATATGTATGTATATTTTGTATGTATATGTATCTACTTACCTCTGACTCTATTTGAGTTTGGGAAATTCTTTTCCATATCTCCAAATACGAAGTGTTCCAATTCATGAATTTGATGGAGAAATAAGACAGGAAGTAGGACCAGTTTGAGTCTGGAACAGCTGACCAGAAAAGTAAATAAATGAGTAAATGCTTTATTAAACAAATATTTCTTGAGGACCTTCTAATATCCATCATGGGCCACACAGATGTCAGTAAGACACGGTTTTGGCACCCAGTAGAGTCACAGAATGCTAGAAATGCTGGGAGTTATTTATTCCATCCCTGCTTCTCTGAAACAGAAGCTCTATACTTCCACCCAATATAGCAAAATAATAATATTTTAACGAATTTGGGGAATGGCCATTGTGAGAGGACTTTACGTATATCTTCATATTCCTATCAACTAAAAATGTGAGTGGCTTAGAAACATGGATTGACATTTGCCATTCTTCTGGAGATTTTACAGAAACATGCTGTCCAAAAGAACTTTTTACACTGATGGAAATGTTCTGTTTCACTGCTGGCCAGTAAGTGAACCGTTAAGCCCCACATGCCTGTTGAGCACTTGACATGTGACTAGTGTGACTGAAAAACCAAATTTGTAACTGTATCTAATTTGAGTTCATTGAAATTTGAAGAGCCAAACGTGGTGAGTGGCCGCCATGTTGCACACTGCAATTCTAGATGCGCCGCCAGCAACATAAGGGCCACCTAACGCGGGACAATCGTGTTGATGGCTGTGATCACGCTGTAAAAACAGAGAAAACGTCCTAACACTGACCACAGAGAAACATGCTTTCTGCCTAAATGAGACTTTCCTAAAGCAACTCGAACTCATCATTAAAAATGAACTGTGAACAGGAAATTAATGAGATTAGCATAATCATATGCTTTAAACTATGAAGGAATGTGGAGGAAGGTTTAAAATATAAATATATAAATGCCACATTTATTGTGGCTCTATTTGCAGTAATTGTAGACTCTGTCAGACATTCATTCATCTAACCTAATAATTTTTAAGCCTAAGCCAGACCTGTCTTTGAACTCATCTTGAACCCTTTAAGTCTAAAAATCCTTTCGACCTTATAGGACGTCCCGTCTCTGTTTCAGATTTCCCGGGTGCCCAGAGCCTTTGCTGGCAGCCACTGCTTAGCTGTTCCCTCCCCACTGACCCACTAGCCTATTTGAAGCGCAGCTGCAGACCAGCTACGTCGGCATCGCCTGGGAGCTCGTGAGCAAGGCAAAATCTCAGGCCTCGCCGAGACTGTTAAATCAGATTCTGTCCTTTACCCAGATCCCCTGGTGGTGTCGAAGCACATTCTGTTTGAGAAGCTCTGCTCTAGAGGGAAGCACATTTGAATGGTGCTTAGGGCTTACCTGAGAGAAGGAATTACGTTGGTTTTTTTTTTTCCTGTTATTGTTGTTTTAATTGTTTTTGTTGCTTTTGCAGGAAGGATACTACCTCTAAAAAATTTTTTGCCAGCATTTATTTTAAAGTTTTTCCAACACATAGAAGAGTTGGGAGAATTTCACAGGGAAGCCACTATGCCTACCACCCACATTCTGGCATCCATATTTCATCCTGCATCTACCCATATCTGTGTCCTTCTCTCACCAAGCCAGCTTACTTTTCGGGTGCATTTCAAAGGAAATTGACGGCAGTAGTATAGGTTTGCCTGACTCGACATTACTGGCATGGGTGTCAGTAACTAGTATTCAGGATTCGTTTATAGTTTTCTTTCTCTTCTAAAGTAAAATTGTATGCAATTAAGCTTATAGATGGTTAACGTACATTCTCCTGATTCTGACCAATGTAATACACTTGTGAAAATTTACTATCCTTCACCTTCTTGTGTCCACCCCTTTCTCACAGTTTACAAAAACGAGAAAATGAAGGAAAAGGAAGGACAGAGCACAAAGTTGACCACAGTAATCTGTCCTCTTCTAGGCCCTCGGATGTTGCCCCTCACCCCCCCCATCCCCGACGGCCACTCACTCTTGATCAGTCTGAGAGCCTGACTCCGCTAAAAAGTCCATTGCGTATAGAATCGGATGCTTTATTCTACACTTGCCTTCGCTCTGACTTGATATAACAACTACTTCTAAAGGGACTTGTGTCCCCTTTGCCATAATAAGAACCTTTAAAGTACCTAAAAACAGACACTAATGATATTTGAAAATTACAGTGGATCTCCTCACTTAGAAGATATCTCCCACCTCCCATTTTCTTTTCCTCCCTTTTCTTCTCTAGTCCCCTTTAGCTTAAAGACCAGCTCTAAAGCTTCTCCCCCAAATTATATAAACCTATTATTTTCCAAAGCCACACACCTGTCCAAAATTGTACTTTTTTCCTCCTTAGAGAAGTGATCTGTCATGGGAGTGTGCAAGCCCATCTTCAGCCAACCCTGAGACTAAGGGGGTAATTGAAAAGGGTGAGGTTCTAAGGAGAGAAGTGCCAGGCTTCTCTGCCACCAGAGCTGGGAGTCATAGAGAGACCCAGGGTCACTACTGCACACCCTTTGCCCTTTTCGAGAGGCAATAGAGCAAAGGCACAGCCAACTCCATGTGTAAAGTTCTGAGGCAAACCCGAGCTTCTACCGACATCCACACTGAGAACACTAACTAGTAATATTTAGTCTATATCCTAATACTTCAGTGGTTTTTTTCTTTAATCTTTTTTGTAAGATTTATTTATTTATTCGAGAAAAAGAGAGAGAGGGGCGTGATCTGGGGAAGGGGCAGAGGGAGAGAGAATCTCCAGCAGACTTCCTGCTGAGCGCAGAGCCCATCGCAGGGCTCGATCTCACAAAGCCAAAATCAAAAGTCGGACACGTAATCGACTGGGCCACCCAGGCTCCCCTCATCCCAGTGTTTTTATCAACACTCTCTTTTCCATTTTATGGATAAGAAAACAGAGACTCAGAAATTAAGTAGTTTACTCAAGATCAAATAGCCAGAAAAGGATAACGCCAGGATGTGGACCCACATCCAGCCAAGTCTGCCTCCAAAGCCCTGTTCTTAACCTTTGTCCAGAGGGAGCCTTAAACCTCTAGTTCTTATGTTAAGTAAAGGGACTTGGCAAGAACCTTACCGTAAAAGAATCTGTTATATTTCCTGATAATAAATATTTTAGAGCCTGCCTGATAGAGAGAAGAGCTGTGAGAACTCACTTATGACTATTACATTTTGTATCCTTTTTGGGTGGCATAGAGAATGCTTAAGACCAGTGGTTTCTCTTCCTAAAATTAAATTGAAAAATTACATAGAAAGCCCTTCCCTGGACATAGCTTACCCTGCGTCACTGTTGTGTCCCATTTGGTTGACCATCTTAGCCAAGGACTCGATGATCATAGGAGAGAGAGCAGAAATTTCAGATCTGGTGTCTCTCATGGAGAAATTTGGTGGTTCATTAAAATACACAGCAAGACTGTCTGAGGAATCTATGTGTGAAGTCAAGAAAAATCTTTTTTTTTTTTTTTAATTTGGAGACAGTAAAATGGAAGAGAAAAAATTTAACTTAATAGCTTACCCATGTGAAATAATGGTTTGGGGTGGGGGGGGGAAGGTTAGCATTGAAGAAACCAGAGTATCAAGCATAGAAGTCACAGTTTCTCCCAGACCAACAGAAGGGACCACCTTGCTTTGCTGGGTAGGACTTCTGCTGAGACAGTCCCTCCGCTTTGTTGACACTGAACACTTGGCGTAGGGCCTGTGGGTGACTCTAGGTTAAGCGGCTGGCTCTTGGTTTCAGCTCGGTTGTGATCTCACCACCGTGAACCTCTTCGCTCAACGTGGAGTCTGCAGCAGATTCTCTCTCCCTCTCTCTCCAGCTTGCATGCACTTGTTTTCTCTCTCTCTCTCTCTCTCTCATAAATAAATAAATAAATAAATAAATAAATAAATAAAATCTTTTAAAAAAAATAAATATGTAACAAAATGCGAGGATAATATAATATGAATAAAATTTTAAAAATTAAATATAAAAAAGAGTGACACATAATTGAAGAGCTAGGAAATGTGTGAACTGTATTTCTATGATAAACATTTAGATTAAAAGAGCCAGGAAAGAAGAGAAAGGGAACCAGCAAGAAAGAGTATAGTAATGAACTACGGGGGAGTGAACGGGAGGGTAAGAATGGCAGGAGAATGAGGAAATTGTGTGTTAAGCGGCAAAGTGAAAGTTAAAAGCAATTAGGACACACAATTACTAAAGAGAACACTAAAAGCATAAAATAAGCTAGGATGAGTTGTTAAAATAAATAACATCAGCTAAGAACATACTTACAAAGATGATAAAACAGATCAAGTAGTAATAAAGTAAGGAAGTGATATAAAGCAGTAAATTAAAGAACAATTAAAACACAATAAGGATAGAAAATTAACAGGCTAAAATGACATTTAATAATTGTATTAATAACTAACACTTACTGACTTCTCGTGTGCTCTGTACTTTATATGCATTATGTTATTTAACTCAAGTTTATTAAAACAATCAGGACATTTTTTTTTTAATGTCCAAAACACAAAAACAAAAAACGTTCAGAGGTGGGTAAAACCAGGCATCAGAACAATAGCAACAACAATAAAATTAAAGGTGAGCAAAACAGACATGCAGATACCCATTGGCATTCTTTGGCTAGTGTGATGATTTTTGCTGTTGAAGATCACCAAGAACCTAGCCTGGTGCTTCCCATCTAGACCATGAGTTCTGGAAGCTTCTGGTGCTATAAATGTCCTTCTCTATGCATCTTATACTACTGAGCTTGGCCTTTCCTAGAGGCAATTCCTGGTAATCAAAATTCTCAAGCAGTAGAATCCATAGCCCAGAACCTGTGGCAGTGGGCAAGGACCTCATAATCGCACCCAATTTGTAAGATGTAGTCTAGGATCATCTTCTCCTAGAAGTACTTCTAGTCCCTGCAGACTGTGTCTACATAGTACTTAGCAGGCTGGGTTGGAGTAGGAGTCCTTTTCTGGTTGTTTTCTTTACCTTCTCTCTAGACCCCCTGGTTTTATATCCCAGCCTTCGGTTCAGGCTTGGTACACAGCAGGTGCTTACTGCTTTTTGCTCTGAGCTTGCTTGAACCTATAGTCAAAAGCTTTCTCTTTCTTTCCTTTTATTTTTTGCTTATTTATTTTTAAGCCAGCAAGCAGACTTGTGGTGGGATTTTCTGCCTACTTGGAACTCCTGCAAGCAAGCATATGCATTTTGGTGTTTCTGTTGTCCAGAAAGGCTCTCCTACAAAAGAATGAATTTTTTTCTTCTTTGTTCTTTCTGTTTATCACAGCCTGGTACACATCCTTTACCTCCAGCTTCTCCATCCCTCACACCCTATCATCTCCACCAACTCACTTCCTCAGCCTTTTCTGGGTAGATATTCATTGACCAGACATCTGCTGCCCTTCCTTGTCTTTCCCATACTTTTTTTCTGGAGCAGATATTGACTCTGTGGCCTTGAGCTTGATCTAAAGTTCATTCACTCACTCATTCACTCATTCGACCAGCAAGCATTTTCTTGGAATCTGTTATTACCCGCTTCCTGCACTGGGCATGAGGGCAGGAAAATGAAAGGGAGATTCTCAAGAAATTCTGTATCTCATCTAAGTTGATTGCTGTGTTTCACCTTCTTTGACCTTACTTTTTTGTGGCAAGGGAAAAACAACTGATGAACACTCTTCGCAGGTAGTTATATTTTGAAGAGAGTTTTGAAATTATTTGCTAACTTTGTCTTCTCTAGGCGAGAGTCCCAGTTGCCTCCATCAAAGAAGGACCTCACACCAGTGACCACTGATTACCCTGGCTTGTTTTCCAGCGAGCTCCGAAGATTAGCCAAGACCTTTCAAACACAAAAGACAAAGATCTAAATCAGATGCGGACTTTCCCGCATACGCTTTGTCTAATTTCTACATTTGCTTTTTATTTTCTGATTACAAATTAATATTAACTTAGAAAATGTGGAGAATGCAGGGAAAATCACACAGAAGGAAGTTACTGCTAACTTTTTGCTCTCCAGCCTTCTAGCATTCTGTAAGTGCGTTTTGTGTGGGTGTAGAAGAGCTATGATCCTATCGAACATATCATTTTGTCACCTACTTATTTTACTAAAAATATATTATGAATATTTTCCATATCATTAAACATTCTTCTCAAACATAACTTTAATAACTGCACAGAAGCATGGTATAGGGAAAGTCCATAATTTACTTAATCAATCTCTGGTGGAAGGGTTAGGCTGTTTTCTTGTTTTTGAGGTGGTGGTTGTTTTTACTATTATTAAAAACACTTTGGTAAACAGCATAAGACAGAAAACTCAGTGTATATTTTCTGTTACTACCTTGAATAAATTCCTAGAAATGGAATTGCCAGATCAAAGGATACAAACTAGACTAAGGCTTTCACGATGTAGGGAAACGTATCTTCTGGAAACTTGTATGAACGCACAGCTCCCCCAGAAGTTGAGGATCATTCCCGCTTCCTCACTCTCAGGAATAGTGTCTTAGTAGTCTTTTAAATCTTTGTCAATTATCAAACTATAAAATGGCCTCTCATTTTTATTTTAATTTAATTGGTATCTCTTCGATTACTGGTAATATTGAACATTTTTCCTATGTTTGCTAGCCTTCTATACATATTCTTGAAATGTTCATCTTTTCCTATTAATTTCTAAGAACTTTTATACAATAAGGTTATTATTCTATCCTGCACTTGGCTGGCGTGTAGCCAATGCAGAGAAAACTCTTATTTCTCGGTGGACGGGGACTTCTGTGGAAAAAAAGATCTCATTCTGTCTGTTTCTGTGGAAAGTTCTTTAGTGTGAAAGGTGAGTGTTTCTATCCTAGGAAAACTAAAGGCAGATCTATAATACTGGTGTTGATCTTTAAAAAAAAAATTAACCCTGCAGTCTGAATTCACTTAACATTTTCTGCATTTCTAGTCTATGAAAAACCTCAGGGCTAGAAAAGAGAACCTCAGAGAGTTCTTGGAAAACCTAGAGATATGTTAATCAGTCAAAAAAGTCCTTGACAATTTACCCTGTGCCGAAATTTAGGAGTTGCCGGGCATGTCCTTGGCTAGTTTGTAGTCAGGATGAAGAAAGCAAGCGATGGACATGAACCAGCTTTCTTAGGACCGTAGGTCTAGAAAACGATCTTCTGTGACGTGATGTCTTCTGGTGGCTTGGCTGCTGCGTTGGCCTCCCGGTATCTTCCTCGGCCACCTGTGAGGGAGCACGTTACTCTGAGCTGCAGAATTTTGACTCCTCACGGGCACCGTCCACCCCCGACCCTTCCCGTTCCGTAGCAGAACACACACAGAAAAGCCAGCTCAGACTCTTAAGCCCACAGCACCCATGGGAGATCCCCACTGCAGAGGTTTCTGGAACGGTGTAAAAGGAAAATATGGAAATTCGTAAAAAATCAACCCATTCTGACACCTGGTTGAGAATCCCAGAATAAGAGAGGCCATTCTCCAGCCTCCATGAAGGATCTCTGGGTTGGTAGCCCCTGAACTCTCAATTCTGTATTTTCAAATCCGTGGATAGTTTTCAAGCTCTTGTTCTCATTTTGTTGATAAATGGAATGCTCAAAACAACAGTATCCTCCCTACATAAACGAGTGCCCCATTCTAGCACATTCCCCTCAACATTCTCCGTCTGCATTCCCCTTCCCGCCCCCCAGCTTCCCACCGCATGCCCCCCTCCCCACCCTTCTGTTAGCTGTAATGACCCTGCAAACACTAAATGGCATTTGAGTGCATTAAGCAGCAAACTCTCCGGTGACATAGCAATTATGACTCTGAAATAGATTTGGTGCGTCACGGAAGATAAGGGTTTTGAAAGTTTCTGTTGTGATTATAGCCTGTAACTCCCACAAATAATAGGCTTCAAAATGAGAGGCTGCCAGTGGAGCCTTTGTGGCTTTGTCTCAGTGATGGCACGTAAATTGCTATTAATGTCCTAAGTGTACTTGAATATGCCAGTCTCTGGGATGTAGAGTTGGCTCGGTGTCTCTCTTTACGCGGCATGTCATTGTTGGTCTGATAATCTGGGGTAATTGCTGTCTCTTGGATGGTCAGAAAAGTGTAAGGGGCTGTAGCTTCCTGTGTGACGGTAAATAGCCCCAAGGTCTACGCCACACGTTTCCTGTGTGTGTGTGTGTGTGTGTGTGTGTGTGTGTGTGTGTGTGTGTTCTGTGCATAGCTACCGTTCATCGTTAAGGTGTATATATAATTCCTGTGTGTGCCCGGAGTAAATAATAGCTTTTCAGAAGAGCCAAAGCAAAATCAGAGGTTATAAAAATAAAATAAAGAATTGGGGGCTGTGTAGAATCAGCCAATCGGATAATTTATACTAAGAGTTAAAAAAAAAAACAACAAAAACCCTTTGCTTGAAGTATCCAGATTTAGCCCTATGCGTAAATACAATCTTCTGTTGTCTTATACATTTGCCCTTTTCGAGTTAAGCAGCATCTGTGCGTATGTGCATGTGTGTGCGTGTCGGTCTCTGCATTCTTTAGTTGCTGTATTTTCTAAACGTGTATGGGTTCTATGTAAATATGATAAAATCTGCGGAAATGTTGCCTGTTCATGAGCGCTGTGTGGACGTGCGTAAGCGTCTGTGTGTTTCGGTGCTTGCAGGTCTCAGTGCAGAGATGTTTATTGAGATATAAATACTTTTCTGCACAAGGCACCTCTACTTAGCTAAATCAGGCTGAGCTTATTTTTCTTTGACGATGTTAAATAAAACAAATTTTAAGGTTTAACTTCCTGATGCACATTTCACGTAAGGAGTCCATAAGTCTGGGACACAGAAACGTTCTGTGTAGCTGTCCGATTGGTATTTTTAATAGAAATAAGAAAGCAGCCCAGCCGTATGCCTGGAAATGCACACTCCATATCCTGTGCAAGCCAGGAACGGTTCCCCCAAACAGTCCTGTGTGTCTGAAGAGCCTTACATGGGAGTATTCATTCTGGGCCTTCTCACAGATGAATTAGAAAGGATGGCACTAAGAAGGCGCCAAGATAGCTCTCGATCTCGGAGTTGATCTACGTGTGTATTTCCGTTGTGTGGTGCTGGGTGCTGGCAGGGTGGCGTGCCCTGACCATGTGGCAGTTGATGGTCTTGCATTTGGGTGTTGACTGTCACCCCTTAGGCAGCAGCTAGCGTGCACACTGGAGGAGGCTGGAGACCGTGACTGGTCAGAGAGACTTCCCTGTTCAGAACCAAATGAATGAATGCCAAATTCACTCTACAGGTCTCAGAGCAGGATTCTGCATTTCCAGTTACAATAACTTAGTCTCATCTAGCAAGATGGCACCACACATGGTGGGGTCCCAGACCCCACTCCCCAGGGGAGTAGGGTGTGTCTTGTCTAAAACCAAGTTTGGTGAGGTGAATTGAGGCTTAGGAGCAGGAGATATTAGAATCCCCCAAAAGACTCTTTTGAGGCTGGTCTCTTGGTATGTACATTCTAGCATTTTCCTGAGCAGCATAAAGATTCCCTGAAGGTGAACTGCAGCCAGGAGTCCCCTGCCTTCAGCCCTGAGCTGTGCTCTACATGTGGTGCCCACACGTCACACGGCCTGACCTTTTGAAACTTGAAATGTCCAAAAGAGGTAGCATATAGCAGGGACTGAGTCGCAAATTCTAGTTCCCGAGCCCTAGTTTCCTCACCTGAGAAGTAGGAATAGGAGCTCCCACTGGGTTTATATACCATTATGTGCTCATTGACCAAAGTCGGAAACTTACTAGCACCATCCCTGCCCAATGGCACAGGTAGGATGGGCGCCGGCCACCAGATGGCCATGTCCTCCCAGGGCCGGGACACCCATGGAGGCTTTCAAAGCCACTTTCCCATTTAGGAAAGTGGGTGATGGTGTGTCTTGAAGAAGGAAGGAGGTGACCTTCAGGCCAGGCTGTAGACAATGGCATGGATTTCTAGAGATCAGAGGACAGGGACAGGCAAAGGCACAGAGCCTCCCACTGGACTTCACTATGGGTTGAGAAGGAATCTCACTTTGGCGGTGGGAAATCTATCATTTCTCAGCAGCAGCTTACACTACTGAAGTCATGGTTAGCCAGGCGATCCGTTCTCTACCAGGAATGGCTGCTTCACTGCTGGTTTTTCTTCACATCCAGACCTTCGGAGCAAAATCTCAGAGCTCAGGAGGCTGTGGCTAGAAAGGGATGTGCTGGTGGGACTTGGCTGTTAGGTCACCAGGGACTAACCTGGCGGCAGGTGGCAATCGGGGAGGATGGCCACAGCAGTCAGGGGACCCTGGAAACAGGGATTCTGGAGCCAGTGGCATGGGATAGACTTAAGGGAAATGTGGCGGGGACTAGTCGTTGGCTGGAGCTGAGGTTCCAGAGCAGAATTCGAACGGCAAAAGCAAGTCACTGTCGGCCTCAGCTGAACTGTGAGAAATAGCAACATGACCCAGAGGCAGGCACGGACTTGGCAAAGGTGTTGTCGCCACAGCAGAGACGCGCCTGTACGGAGATACAGGTGCAAAAGGTCAGAGTGGGACCCACAGCTACACTGACTCTGAGTTGTCTGTGGTACCACAGGAAGCCAGAATAAAATATTTCTGGGGTTGAGTGTAGATGTTCATCCCAAATAGAATTGCCCGCGTCTAGCAAATGAAAACACTGCACGCCACCGACTTCGACGAGAACGTTCCTTGTTGTTTATCCAAAATTTGGGAGATGTCCTACGTTTTATCTGGCAACTCCGACCCCAGATCCCAAGGTAGAAGCTGCATCTGCATATGGGTCTCAGCCTCAGAGAGGGAGAAGACAGCAAGCGTCCCCGCAGGCCATGCAGGGACGACGTCTGTTCCAGACATTTCTGTGATTCCCACTGATGAGGCGACCAGAAGGCCGTTCCGGATGTAGGGGACGGTGATCTCTTCCTCCTCCTGTGCCCCAGGGAGGAGGCTCCTTGTTGAGATGGAGTGCAGAGCTGCAGAGCTGCTACAGGCAGGATCCAGTGGTTTTTCAACCGTTTTTTAAAGAAATAAAGCAGAACAGTGTAAAAAATGTATCGTCTTTCCTTACTAGGGATAAGCTTTGAAAGCACCAGATCTCCCAGACGCCTCTTAGTTCACTCCCTAGGTGTAAAAGCTACCCTGAACCTTAGCTCCATCTCTGCTTTAGCCCTTGACTACTTCCTAGGTGTACCCGGCTCTTCACACGTCGTCAGACCGAACTGTGGACGCCCCGGGTCTGATACCGTGGATCTGTCCAGACCCACAATGGAGCACGAATGTTGTCATGCCACTGAATGTTTACTTCTTTGTATGTCCCCCCAAGAGAGATTTATTAAAATCTGTGCTGCCTCAGGCACTGTGGTACGCCCTTTGGAAACAAAGATAAGTCCCACAGCCCTACTGTCATGGTCCGGCAGGTGAGACAGACACAGAAAAGAACCAGTGCAATATGGCAGCACGGGTGCGTACTGGGACGGGGGGCGAGGGGAGCAGGGGTGGGTGGGGGGCGACACACCTGCAGGAGGAAGAGACATGGCCAGGGGGGCAAATAGGGGCACAAGGATACTTCGTCTCAATCTTGAAAAACAGCCCAAGGTGTGAGTGGCACGAAATTGGATGAGTGGAGTCTTCACGGAGATAGAAGCAGGCAGGGAAGGTCTGCTCTGCTAGAGGAACTTCTCAGTAGCCGGATGTGGCTGAAGTATTAAACACAAGCGTTGGGCTGGGTAGTGAGCGAGATCAAGGACGTGGTGGGCCTCATGAGGACATTGAGCCTTATCTTGAAGGCAGTGAGAAGCTGTTGGAGGTTAAAGAGGGAGATCAGAATTGCAGTTTGCAAAGATGGCTTTGGTGACAGCTGGAGATAGGACTGGAGAGTGTCAGACCGGGCAGCATCGGCTCACTGTTGTAAAACCCCCCAGGGAAATTTTGAATATTTTGTCCCTGAGGGGACTTTCCAACAGCATCGCTTTGCCCCTGAGCATCTTTTGGTAAATGCTCGCGTACAGTCTTCGGAGAAGTGTGTGCCTATCACGAACACTTCGTTCTCCCATCTTCCTGGAAAAGTGGCGGATCCAGGATGTGACCCCACTGGGTGAGCTGATGTCTCCCCCAACCCGTTGTGGGTATGTGTGTTTGTGTGTGCACGTACGTGTGTGTGTGTGCACGTGCGCGCCTAGAGAGGGAGAGAGGGTGCATTCGTGTTTCTTTGTGTTTCTTGCTGGCCGGCCCCACCATGGCCAGGTGACTGAGGGCCCGGAGTGCGCCCGCCTCCTGCCCCACGCTCCGGGCGTCTCTGGTAATGACATCTGGCCCATATGCAGATCGAGCTCTACTCGGTGCTGACATCAGGCCGTTTGTGGCACCTCAGTGCATTTCTCGGTTGCAAATGAGAGTTTCTTAGAGCCAGGCTCGCTTGGGCTGTCACAGCTGGTGATGAATTCTCCGCGTCAAGTGTGTGCTGCTAAGGTGAGCTCAGAGGAAGAGCGGGAAGGAGCGGAGGACGGGACCAGTGGCTCCCGGCCCAGCGGCCACTGTGGCGAGGCAGAGGCAGGTGGCCCTCGTCCGGGCTTGGGAAGGTGGCCGAGAGGAGAGAAGTCAGCGCTTTGGATGCCATTCTGGGTTCTCGTGTTTTGTCCAGAGAAGCCACGTGGCTGGTCCCCGTGCCCCATCGCTCCGTCCCTGGCATCATAGCGGGCATTCTGGGCCTCCTCCTCCAGGAAGGCCATGCCTTATCCATTAGAGGGGGTCCCGGCAGCCGTGGGGTATATCAGTTATGGACCAAATTCATTCAGGTAGGATGTCAATAGTCGTTTTTGTTCTGAAATAATTTTGTTCCCAAATACCTTTTGCTTTGATTTGTGATTTGTGTTTGCAAATCCAGGGTTTTTTAATCTGGGAAACTAGCTGCATGTTATCTTAATTTTATATTCTGTTAGCTGCCTCCTCCCTGAGGCCCCATGATGAGACTGCCTCCAGCTTGGGCTTCCTCTTGGTGGAAATTAAATCTGAGCCCAGGTCTCACCTCCAGCCTCTGCAAGCCACAGGATCATGTAAATGCTCCCGTTCGCGAGCTTTGTAGAGCTAATGGGGACACTCTAGGTTTTGCAGGATTCCCCTTCCCACCCCTGCCAGGCCTCCTGGGCGTTTCCAGAATCAGCATTTAGAAGCGAACATGTCTGTTACAACGGGGACTTTGCATTGGAGCGTGAAGGCAGAAGTTGGGGTGCAGAAGAAAAATAAAAATGAGTCTTATTTCTCATGAACTATTCTCACCACCCCTGTGCGGCGGCTAATGAGACCATCCTTGAGGCTCCCTGCTCCTGCCCCAGAGATAAATAAACATGCCAAGGTGGGGTTTCCTGCTTAATATGCACCTGCAGTCAGGACTCGGGAAGGAATTGCTCCCCAGGCTTAAGGCGCCAGTAAGCGAGGTCAGCTGTTTCCCAAGACGGAGCAGCCTCCCAGCGGCTTCCATTAAAGCTGGCGCCGTGGGGCTAAAGCAGCCAGAATGACTTACGGGAAACCCGGGTCTGTGGGGCTTGCTCGCCTTTCTGACCACGGAGGTGTGAGCCGCAGGGGCAGCAGAGCCTGGGCCAGGGTCTGAAGCACCTCTGGAGAGAGGGATTCTTCAGCCTGTGTCCGTGATGGGCACACGTATTCCAGAAAGGGCTGGTGGTCCTCTAACTTGAAAACCAGACGCCGTGGGGTCCTGAATGTGGCAAGCAGTAGGGGGTCATTGCTGGGATATCCTGAGGGAGGATGAGCAGGTCTTTCCATGTTCCTGGGTCTCAGGGGCAGGGGAGGGGAGTGGTTACAGGAAAACAGGACCTCAGTGTTAACAAGGGGTGGGGGATCCTGGGCACGCTGGGACAGTTGGTCGCCCAATCTGGTGTGTGTGTGTGTGTGCGTGCGTGCGTGTGCGTAGAGCGGGAGTGGAAAAAAAGGCAGCCGAAGAGATTGATTTTATGTATTTGTTTTTAATAGAAAGTCTTCTATATTCTCCTTCACCAGGCCAACTAACATAATTAAAATGCCAGTTTTGATATCAGCTTGGACTAATTCCTGACTCTACCATCTGTGAGTTCCCTGTACCCTCTGGCATCATGTGCACTGGTCTGAGAAAACAAAACTTTTTCAGATGTCTCCTGTTTGAGTTCTTTCATCTCAGACACGAATCAAAAAGCGTCTTCCAGAATCTTCTGGTCCACGTAGAATGCCTTGCCAGTTCCTTCCTAATGAGATGCCACAGGGCTCATTTTCTTGACTAATGGCTTTCTTTGGGGGCACCCCTTATTGTTATTTTAATGAGATTGGAGCATGGCTAAATAATGGTAATAGTGGGGCCTTAGGAGCGTGGTCACAAAACTCCTTTGTGCCTCATACTCTGCCTCAGAGGCTGTCTGCCTCCCCGAGCTTCCACATCTACTTGTCTCCCACCAGGTCGATCCCAAGACATGCGTTTTTTACCCTTGTACCAGCACTTGACTCTGCATCACGACTCTGTACTTAAGAAACCTCTCTCAGGTTTTCTTAAAAGCCTGTACCACTCGGCGAACACACACATAAAACATACGCCCACATAGCTGGCCATTTACTTATTGACTTATCTGTCTCTCTAGTAAACACACACATACGATAAAGGACGACTAGGACAGACAGGTCTCAAAATACTAACAGCTAACTGTCTTTGAGTGGTAGGATTACAGATGTTGTACATTGTGTATTTCATGCTTGTTTTCGTTTCTCAGTATTCCATCACATATAGATTGCAAATATTCTTTTTGAAAATATTATATAAGCATATCTTTTTTATAATCAGAAAAGATCAAAGGATTAAGGGTTTTTCTTTGGGGTAAAAGAAATATGATTGCTTTTCCCCATCTACCCAATATGGCACCAGCATACACGTTCTTGGTTGGGAAGGGAGATTAAGCTCCTGTCACCCCCGTGATCAGCCTGCATTAGGACACGGAATTAATTCTGGTCTTGATTCTGATCATACTACAGAGGCTTGGCCCCAGAAAAAGAGCAAAGAAAGAACTGTAAACGAAAGAATTTCCATCTCCCCCAATTGTTCCCCTTCCAATCCCTGACCAAGAGCCAGAGAAATGTGCTGGGCAGGGAGGGGGGGTGGGAGGAGCTGCTTGACTCTGTTGGGAGATGGAGCTTTGGAGTTTCGAGCAATTATTCTTAGGCCCCTGATGGAGATGGAATGCCCTTGGCATTTCCCAGGATGACCCTTTGTGCTATCCAGACCTGCTCCTTAGTGAGGTACGGGGGAAAAAAATAAAAACTATCCTTTTGCAGAGGTAACTGGTGGGAGCTGCTATGAATTCAGCGCCTGGCTTTCCAGGGGAGATTGGAGCATCATGTGGGTGAGCCAGTGGGAGAAAAAAAAAAAAGAGCTAAGTGGATGAGAAGGGCGGAGAAAAAGAAGCCCAGATTCAGAGGTTCAGAAGCCTGTGTATGTCAGTCATAACCCAGATGCCTGCTTTTCTCTCTCGCATCTCTGCTTTCTTATGAAGGAAACATGAACACAGGTTTCCAGCACCTAGGTGTCAAGCATGTGCCTCAGTACGGTGGAATTTTCTAGAGCACAAGCTGTGGTCCCTCCCAAATGGCAAGAATATTACCTGCCCCATGTACCCTAAGTATTTAAGGGAATCAAATGAGTGGAGAGTAGAGTGGAAAATGATTTACCAGGAATGCCTAACACCTGGTCTGTTCAACATTAACATTTTCAGAGGTGAGGTATATTAACTTCAAAGGAACATGGGAATTAGGGGGGAAAAGGCATTTTAGCACACTTCTGTTTCGATGCTTTAAAATACATAAACAATTATGAATGATGTATCATGAGTTGACCACTCTAACAAATCATTCTTCAGCTATTTTAATGGTGGGATATTTTCAGCTAGGGGTGTTCGTTAAAACAAATCCTTTAGAACAATCCCATTGTTTGGATGCTTCTGGATTTGGAGTCTTAGAAAAAACGATCTGTTGGCTCACCACCACTCTAGATGTATTTATGCAGAGCTTCCCTTAGTCCACCTCCGTTTCACCGGTTTGAGTTACCTGAGTCACCTTCTGTACTTTTTAAGGCCTACCTCAAAGTGTACCTTTTCCCTGATGCTTTCACTGATGTTCCACCAAGATGGGAGGCAGTAGCCTTCCCTGAACTGCCATAACAGCGGGGCTGTACCATTTATTAGGCTCCGCCTTGAATTATAGTTCATTCATATGTATGTCTTATCCCCCTTCTTGAGGACATGAACTCTCACTCATCATTGTATGCCCAGGAGCAACTAGTACAGAACCTTCCACAGAACAAGTGCGGAATCGTGTAACATACGGAACAGCAGAGAAAGGCCTTAGAAAGCATTTGGACACCCTTTTTATTTTTCTAAAGGGGAACCGAAGGCCAGTGAGGTGGACATGCTTCACCAGAGTCAGCAGCTAGTCCTTGCCAGACTCAGAACTAGAACTTGGGTCCCTTGACCTGTCATGCCTCTAGAGCACACACAATGATCATGCGACAGCTTGGATTGACTCAGAGTATCTTTGAGAAGTGGGAGGTATTAACCTTGGGTCCAAAGGCTCACTGGAAGGACCCATACTCATCTGAGGGTGGAGGGAGTATAATCAACCACAAGAACAGCTGTCTAGCCGAGAAGTGTCCCCATGTGCCAGGCACTGTGGTAGGCCCATTACACAAGTTGCCTTGTTGTCATTGTCTGCTCAAAATGGCCACCCGATCTCAGAGAACTGACTTCTCTCCCTTTTTCCCTTCTAGGCTAATGGAGGTTGGCAGGATGCTACTACCCCTTCATCAGTGACCTCCCCTACAGAAGGCCCTGGCAGTGTTCACTCTGATACCTCCAACTGATCTCCCAGCAATCGCATCCCGGCTGACCCTGTGCCCCAGTCAGGACAGGGCCAGGAGGGAGGGTTTCTCTCCCAACGCTGAAGCGGTCAGACTGGAGGTCGAAGCAATCAGCAAACACAATAAGAGTCTCCTTCTCTTCTCTTCTTTGGGATGCTATTTCAGCCAATCTGGACACTTCTTTATACTCTCTTCCCTTTTTTTTCTGGGTAGAAGCCACCCTCCCTGCCTCCAGCTGTCAGCCTGGTGTCCGCCATCTTTCCTGTCCCCTCCCTCCTCTGTCCTAGACTCCCTGGGTCCCTGCCCTCTATGACATCATGGAAGGATATTTTCAACAATTAGAGGAATTTAAAGAGGAAAGAAAATACAAAGAAAATAATAAATGTGTTTGTATGTTTTCATGCTGGTGGTTTGAGGAGCCAAATTTACCTCACTCGGATCCCTCTCTCCCTCTGTTAACAGGCAGCCCTTCTCTTGTTTCTCTTCTTACTCTCACTACCTCTTAGCAGGAATGCGCCACATTGCCCCACTCATTCCAGGCCCCCTACCCCCCTTGCTCTTCCCTCCCTGGGCTGGTTCTACTTAGAACACTTCCTCTTCTTCCTTCCCGAGCCCAGCTGTGCCCCGGGGACTGCCATAGCTGGGTTTTAAAGGTGCCATGTTTTCTAGTCTCAGCTCCACTAGGTTGATTTCCAGGCAGGAAGTCTAGCCTCAGGAGAGGACGTAAGCAACAAGAAGGGCAGAATTCTTGGAGGCTTCCTCCTTCTCCTAACAGCTCTTGATTTCAGAGGCACAGTCTTTGGAGACCACGCAACACCTAGTAAGCAATGTCTAGAACCTACTGCAAAGCCAGATCTGAGTGGCATGGTAATGAATGAACCACTAAGGAGTAGAAAGTTCTTATTCTACAGCCCTTCAACTAAACCTACACACACACACACACCCAGGCACATGTCAGCACATGCATGGCCTCACACATTCTTTTTCTCCCAATCACTCATGTGCCACATGCAAAGACCCACATTAACAACCAGCAATTTGCCTGGTGAGCCCAGAAAAGGGAATTAGCAACTCTGAGTGAAGGTCACTGGCGCAGAGACATAGTATGTGCCTGGGGCTTCTGGGACCTGTAGCCCCCCAGCATGCCCACACACCAGAACGACATCCACAGGACTCCATCATAGTGGAGGCCAGCTTGGCCACGTACACTGTTCCTGTTCCTGCCACCTCTGGAGCGCTCAGGGAGCCACACATAGTACTTACGATGTCTGTAATGGATTTGGGTCTCTTCTGTTTTTTTGGTTTTCTATGAGGGGCGTTGCATTAATTATTCAAAGTGTTAACATGGCACCACGTTCTTGTTGCAGAGGGGTTGGAGAAGATCACAGCTTAGGCAGATTTTGCTAGCTTCATTTGAAGATCTGGGAGCGATGGGTTTCGAAAGGGGGAAGTAATGTTTTGAGTGAAATTGTCACAGTGACTTTCATTTCCTGGGAATATCCAAGAGGAGAGTACTAGAAAGCTGTTCTGTAGTGTCCCCTGAGCTTACTGTCCTCATAGCCAGCTGCCCCAGTGAAGAAGATGGTGGCTCTGTAACCCGACTGTGATGGGAGGTGGTCACATCTCTCCGTGCCTCATTTTGTTCATCTGTAAAATGAGGATTATGATGCCTGGCTTACCAAGAGGCTGGTGAGAGACTGAAGGAATTGGTTTCATTCATATCCCATCCATAAATGGGAAGTCAGGGAAAGTGTCATCCCTGAGACAAATGGGTTCGTGCCATGGTGGGGCAACATAATGGTTTTCCTGTTCCAGCTTCGGGTGACCATCAGTACCCTGATGTCATTGCCGTGATGACAAAGAGAAGAAGGGGTATTACTGTTGCTTTTTTGTTTGGGTCGGTTTGGTTTCATAGACTAGAGCTAAGCCTCCACACTAGAAAAATAGGACCTGGTTCTCTTAGTTTGTACTTGAATCCAGTACATGGCCTTGTAAGTGCTTAGCCCCCTGCCCCATCTACTCTGCTTGAGAGGCCTGTGGGTGAGGGAGAGGACGCTGAGGGGGAAGGGTGGCCCGCTAACGAGGTCATGGAAATGGTGCATGGTGCTACAGTAATGACCAGAAATTGCTCCTGTGTATATGCTGGGGAGAAGGGATACCTAAAAAACCAGAAGGTGTGTGAATTTGAAGGAAAGGCAAAAAGTAAGTCTTTGGCAAGATGGAATTATGCCTTGATGATGAAGAGCAGTGGAAAGACTGTGTCTACTGACCTGTGCCCCCAATCACAGCAGAGCTCGGTAGAGGGGCTTCCTGGCAGGATCCATCTTGTGACAACTCTGTAGTCATAGAAGCAGTGGAGAACCTTGCTCAGTGTCAGGGGCACACAGGAGCACGCCTGGATCACATGCCTGACCGCACAATACAGAAGAGACCCGGAACGGTTCTCTTGGCAACAGGGAGGATTCCAGATTTGGGTTGAATGGTTGCCATTTTAAGTTGATGAAACAGATCAGAGCAGAGCTACATTTGCACAGTTTCTCTCCCCGAAGGAGTTTGCACGGATTCTCACCTCGCCCAGCATCTGCCCTCCCCACTCAGACCTCTCTGTTCCAGTTTCCCACCACCCCCCCAACGCCCACCGTCAACGTCCAACATGGCAGCCACCAGATCCCCCTGACAGTAAGCAAAGCATGGGAACTCTGGCGGCAGAAGGAAGGGGATGGAAAGAGCGTGCCTCTGGAAATACAGCTCCCCGGGAATTCCTATTCGGTCAATCCCACAGATACCAAAATGTACCCCAGGCCTCCTGCATTTTCTAATGGGAGTGGGAGCTCTCCGTTGCCCCTGGCAGCCGATTTCCCCTGAGTAATATAGCCCTTGGGATTGCCCACCTTGTAACTCTCTATCTCATCCTCCTTTTCACCCCTAACTCTTCCCCCTGGCGTGGAACTGATGCCTGTGCAGTACTTCTGCCAAGTGGCACCTTCCTTACATTGACTTACTTTTTTTTTTCTTTTTTTAAATTTTGCTGTGGTGGTGGTTCTTTATTTGCTGGTTGCCTTCTCTCACATACCTTCCCCCCCCCCACCTTTTCCTTCTGAGTTTTTATTTTTCTGCCCAGAAAAACCTGACTTCGATACCAAAAAAGATGAAACTACAGAACTCAAATTTAAAAAAAACTTAAAAAAATACAAAAAAATACTCAACAATTCTTTCAGCTTTATTAACATTTTCCATTGTTTCTTGCGACTTGTGTCTCGTTCTTTGTAGTATTGATGATGAACATTTGATAATGAATGTTCTTGTATATTCAGATAAAGAAAAAAAAACCAAAAAAGCGGTCTGAATTTAATAGTGTTTATAATAAAAATTTTAAAAATGACCCTCATAGCACGCAAAACAGGATGGGGGGGGCCCCCCTTCTTTCTGTGACAATACACATCATTCCTGCGTTCGTTTTTAAACACCAAACTACCTACATGAATCATTTCCCCATTTTTCTTTTATTTTCTTGCATTTGTGAATTAGTTCAAGAATGCTAGAAAAGTGTCGTTGTGCACATTCATTTCCTGTTTCACAATGTTTAAAAGTGACGGTAATTCATTTTGTAAACTAAAAAAAAAAAAAAGGTTGGGATAGTGAGCATAATAGGTACAACCTAACACATTATGTTTATTAACTTTGAGACCCAGAAATAAATTCTTTTCTTTCTTTATTTCTGCTCTTTAAAATACAAAAAAAAATTATGTTTTGTGTTACTTTGGGTTGTTTTATTGGGGGGGGCTTTTTTTTAACTATCAGGATTATGATCTCGCTGTTTTTATTCCTTACGTAATGTGTATGAGGTGATGTGAAAAGATGACATTTGTAGAGTAGGTGGTTTCCTTGTACTTCTACTTCACTCCAGAATTCAGTTGACTTCAGAGACAAAGATGAAGCCCGAGCGGATGGCCCATCACTCACCTGCATTTCCAGAGTATGTGGCAGTCCCGCAGTCCCTGAGAAAAAAAAACACAGGGACCTGGGTTCTCCTTTCGGCCCTTTAAAAATTCAAGGAACCAGCCCGGGAGACCTTTGATACGGTAGGGAGAGACTTTTTGCCTTTGTTGACCATGAATGTCAAGACGAAGTGCTTTCTTTTCTTTCTTTTTGTTTAATAACAACATTCCAGGAGCCCTCTTACAACTAGAGAGGATTTTTTTTCTTCCAGAAGCATCCCACAGACATCCTAGTGTCTTGGGACATGGGCTCCATAAACTAGATCCGGGAGGCTGTCCTTGGGGTCAGTCGGCCTGCTGAGCCCTTGAGTCCCGATGTTGGATGAAGAGTTGAGAAACTGAGCCTGACTCGGGGCTCTCCTCTTACTGCTTCGAGGTGAAGTTTGATGCCTTGATAGCATACGTCTTACTACCCTTGGGCTGCTGAAAAGCCAATGGCTAAACCAGCTTGATTTGGAATGTTTTTATTCGTCATGGGAGAAAAGAAAGCAGTATTTTCTGGAAGAAACTTACCTTACACATCTTTCATATAAAAAAAGATGGAAGTGTCCAGAAAGCACCTAGAACATAAGCAGGAGAAGTGAAGGCAGAGATGCAGGACTGGGGGACAGCGCGTCGCAGGTGTCTCTGCCCAGACACCTGTCCGCCTGTCCCTGAGTCAACAAAACAATGACGAGCTTTTCACATCACCTTCATGGTTTCAACACCCAGCTCAAAGCTTTCTGGAATATTTTTATTTTTTGTAAACTTTTTTTTTCCTTTTGTTAAAATGAATAAAACATTCAATGTTTTCCCCCTTTTCTCTCTTATTACTTCCTTTTTTTCCCAATTATTTTGAAGTGCTTTCCTTCGGTTGTTGGTTTTATTCTCTCGCTCCCCTCCCCTGTTCTTATTACTCAGAGTATAAACCTGCAAAGTTCTGCTCTGTTTTGGTTTTGAAAGTTTAAGCTTTTCTGCTTCTGTGAGAGCACAGGCTTCTGTCCCTTTTGATTCCAACTGAACTTTTGTGTTCTCTAATGATACTAACATGGTGTAGGTTTTGCAGTCTCCTAATTTGTACTGGTAATGCATATTCCAAATAAATAGTTTCTTTTGTTGCAAAAAATATATATATACTTGTATTTTGTGTAACTTTCTTCTCCTACATTCTGGCAACCTTGGCTTCCCCCAAACTAGGGCTGCTGTTAGGGTGAATTAGTTTTAAACTGTGGCCCTAATCGTTTTTTGTTTTTTAAGATTTTATTTATTTATTTGAGAGAGAGGCAGTGAGAGAGCATGAGCGAGGAGAAGGTCAGAGGGAGAAGCAGACTCCCCGTGGAGCTGGGAGCCCGATGCGGGACTCGATCCCGGGTCTCCGGGATCATGACCTGAGCCAAAGGCAGTCGTCCAGCCAACTGAGCCACCCAGGCGTCCCGGCCCTAATCATTTTAAAGCCTGCCTACCAGGGCAGCGGGGCGAGTGACCTCACGAGCCGCTGACCTCACCTATGAAGTCAAAAGAAAGAAAGGGAAGAAGGAGGGGATCTTTTATGGGCAATTACTGGCAGACAGGGAGAGCACCCCATCTTGTGTTCTTGCCAATGACCGGCTGCCACCCACCAGGCACTGGTTTAAAAAAAAAATACCAGGGAGATTTTTCCATAATAAATTCTAAGTTTTTAAGTCACAGCTGTTTGCCCCGTGCTTCCCCTTTCCTTCTCTTCTGTCCGCTGGGATGTGGTCATAAGAAAATCCTGGCACCCAAGAGATGGTTCGGAGGAAGGACTCTGGGTTATGAATAATACTCCGTTGTAGGGTATCAGAGGTATGAGAGATGTTACTGGTATAGAGCTGTCCACCTCCCATGTGTCACATCTACCATCCCATGAAAGCCTCTCCCCCTATTCTTTGCACTCATACTGTGTCCCCGACCTTTGGGTTCATGGCCTGTTACAGTGTTTGGTGTCCCAGACATGAACACCATCTTCCCATGCGCAGGATGGAACTGAGCTGGTGTTTGACGTGTCACCCCTCCCGGGATATCATGTGGACTCTTCTCGTTTCCATGCCCTAAGTCTCCAGAGCTCCAGTGAGGCAGGCATGGATTGATGTATTGAATGAATTAATCACTCATCCTCTCATCCCAGTGGTGATTCTAATCAATAGAAAATAGACCAAAGGGTTGGAGAGTCAATGAGGATCAAATGATCATTGTTATTAGTGGACAAGCGAAGAGCCCAGTCGCATCACTGGCACAAGGCTGTCTGTCCCTGTTGACTTGGAGAACATCGCCAGCGGCCAAAGTGGAGGTCCCACCTTCCCTCTTCAAGCCTGAACGTTGGAACACACTTGTGGCAAGTGTGTGCATGCCTGCAGGCTCGGATTATTTCCTTTTCCAGTTGCACCGAAAACTGTGGACCCGACCCTTCCCCCCACTTTAGTACTTGGAGTGATACTAAACTGTTGTAACAAGTAGACCAAACATGGATGATGCCTCACATTCAATACAGTCTATTTCTTACTTAGGTAATAGGGCTCAGGCCAGTTGTTCCTGGTCAGGGTCTTCTCAGTGCAGTGATTCCAGAACCCAGCTCCTTCTGTTCTGTGGCTCCCACCTTTAGCTGGCAGAAGGGAAAGCAGGAAGCGGGCTCACCGTGTCTCAAAGCCTTTGACTGAGACCTCCCTTCCACCCATTTTCTTAAGTGCAAGGGGTTGGGGTGGGGGGGTGGGGCTGTGAGGATGGACAAGTGGTCCCTGGCTAGCCAGCCACTTCCTGGCAATAATGACACACCCCAGCTTTTTGCACAGTTAGTCATCCGTGTCAACAGCTGGGGACCAAACGGATAAATGAGCGCCAAAGACAACCCCGCCTGCTTATTTCAGCGCACAAGGCGCGTTCCTAGTAAAGACATTCCCAGTCAACCTCCCAGAACTGGCTTTGTTACTCTTCAGTGGGGAAGACAATCTGTTCCCACCTTCGGTAGGTGGCCCCCATGTCCGTTGCTGGCTGGAAGGGTCAAGGCTGGTGGCCAGCAGTCACTTTGAAGATTATAGGTCTGAAGTCTTAAAATCATAAAATCTGAAAAGCTCACTGCCCTCTGCCTGCCCACCCCCCGCCCCGCTGACTTCTGCATCCTTATCCTCATAGACTTCTCCCACTTGCCCAATTAAAAAAAAAAAAAAAAAAAAAAAAAAAAAGACATGCAGCAAAATGTCAATGTTCTGAGCCCTCTTTGTTGTCCACAAAGCAGCTTCTGGAAACATCTGGCGTAGGGAGGGCCTCCAGCTCAGTGTTAAGAAATGATGCAGTGTGTCCGGGAGGGTGTTTTAGCCTGGATCTCGGGACTAGAGGGCTGGCGTGAGGAATGAGGCCCTGCTCTGGGGGCTTTGTTCTCATGCTTTGCATTAAAGCTGCGAGAGCATACAGAGACAGTGGAGGGTTTCCTGTGAGAGGCAGTCTCTGGCTGGTAGCCTTGGGCAGACTTCCGAGCCCACTCTACCTAGTGTGGGTGTGGACGAAGACTTGCTGTTAAGGCTTGTGACAACGATGGTGTCCAGGGCCACGTGCTTTGGAGAACCACTGTCTTCGTGTATCCTCCTTGGACCCAGGCAAAATAGAGCTTAGTTTGAGCTCCCGAGTACCCCTGGGTAGAGCAGGGGCCTTCAGGCACTAACATCCACGTTACACTGTACCCCGGGCAGAATTCGCTCTCTCCCATGGTATTCAGCCACACTGTCCGGGGTAGCTCAGCAGAGCCATCGAGGAGCACCTCCTGATAGCATAAAAGGCACCAAGTGCACTGCAAGTGTACCACAGGTCATTTGAATATAACCCTCCCATTGGTACGTATCCAGGAGAAACTAAAGTTCAACATAAAATCCTCCTCTCTTATAAATTGAAATTCAGATGCTAGCCCACAGCCCTGACTTCCCGGACCTCCTCCTGTGTCAGCCAGGAGTCAGCCAGCACTAGCGTGGAGACCTCCCTTCTACAAGAAGCGACAGTCCATAGGAATGCCTGTCACGGTTCCGGTCCCTCCAAAGTGCCCTTAATCCAACCTTGCCTCTCTCTGGGACCCCACTCTTTCTAAAAAGTCACTTTAGGAGGCATAGGAACGAACCATAGCTCATCGGTAGCCTACCCCACAGAACTGAGAAAACACAAGCAAAGCCCAAGTCTAGTCCAAATCGAGCCCCCCAGAACCCAGATCATAGTATCACGTGGTGATTGCTAATGAATGGCCACACCAGAAATGTGATTGTTCACAGAGGATGCAGGAAAAGACAGCAAACACATGACAGAGTGAGAAGAAAACCTATAGCTCAGTCTGGAGTGTCGAGAAAGAGCCACCATCAAGAGGTTAATTTTGCACGCTGCTCCCTGTGTCCTGGGGGAAACAATCCAATCTCTGCATTCTGTCTCCTCTCCCATGTCTTTGTGAAATATTCATGTCTTTGTGAAAAATTCAAAAATGTAAAATGGGGGGCGCCTGGGTGGCTCAGTGGGTTAAAGCCTCTGCCTTCGGCTCAGGTCATGATCCCGGGGTGCTGGGATTGAGCCCGCATGGGGCTCTCTGCTCAGCAGGGAGCCTGCTTCCCCCTCTCTCTCTGCCTGCCTCTCTGCCTCCTTGTGATCTCTGTCTGTCAAATAAATAAATAAATAATGTAAAATGGGTGCCCTCCCGTCCAGAGGCTCCCTCGGGGCTCCCTTCTTCCCCGTGCTATTCACAGACCTGTTTAAGACGTGTCTCCACTTCCACTTCCCGCAGCGCCCTGTGCGCCTAGTCCCAGGTGTGCGGATCCCTGCAGCGCTGTGGCTTCTGCTCTTCCTTCTCTGGACGTTCCCCAGCTCAGGGCGCCGTGTGAGCTCTTCCTCCAGCGGCTGAACGCAGGCTAAGGTCCACCCCGTCACCGCTCCCCACTATCCTTGCCCGTCGGTCCCGAGATCTCTCTGAGGTTTGCCCTAGTGTTTCTCTCCCATTTCCCCCAAATCCCTTTAGCGCTGAGCCGGTAAAGGTAAAATTGCGCTGCGCTTTCCGCGGTGACATCCCTTCGCTGTCCTACGGAGGGCTCGTGCGCTTTGCCGTTCACCACAGACATTTGTTTCTTCCGTTACTTTTCTAATTCTATTTGGAAAAGTCTTTCAGAAATTCTGGGTCTGCCTAAGGCTTCCGCTGTTCAGACAGATTCTGCTCGGCTCTAATTCCTTGAGCTGAGTCCCCCCAAGGGGTGTCTTCCCCTCACCCACGTTCAGCCGCTGTTTCCCCAAGAGCCCCTGCGGCTGTGGTGGGTCCCCACCCCCGCCCTCCTTTAGGGCACTCTCTGGGCGCAGGACGCGTCGGAGCCTCTGCACGCACGCCAGCTGCAATGCTGAAATTCGCTAATTGTTCTTGAAGCATCTAACCCGGCCTTCTTGACTTTCCCCTCAGATGCGTCCACATTTCCTCTTAACATCTAGTGAGACTTTTGAAGTCATCCACGGGGACATCTCAGATTGCTTCCCGCATTGGCTTCCCATCTGCAGCCTTCAAGGGGCCCTTCCTGGATCCTTTGGTGTGAGGAATACATAGAGTCTGCTCACTGAGACCTTAAAAGTTCAACTTCAGAGACTCCAATGCTAGCTTCACTACTGCCAGATTGATTCTGAAGCTACGTAAGAGAATTCTTCTGGCCCTGACCAATTCTCCAACATTCCAACACCAACTAGGGGCCCTACAATTCAGTTCAATTCTGACGCTCACTACCCAGGGAGAGCGTCAGCCTCCACAGGTGTGAAGGCGCAAGCCTGCCCTCAGTTCGGATGCCAGGTGCAGGTAACCCGTCACCCATGCTTCTGACTGACCGGTCATAAATTGAAATTTTCCACAATCCCCATCCCTGGTTTGATAATTTGCTAAAACGACACTTATATTTACTAATTTATTTAAACTTACGTTTACTGGTTTATTACAAAAGATATAAATGAACATCCAGACAAAGAGACACATGGGATGAAGCCCAAATGGGTCCTGGGTGTGGCCCTTCTGTCCCTGTGGAGTTGGGGCACGCCGGCTTCCTGGCACGTGAAAGCATTGGCCAACCCGGAAACTCCCCAAACCCTCTGGTTTAGGGGCCTCCGGGTGACTGGTTAGGTCATCAGCTGTTGGTGATTAACTCAGTCTCCAGCCCGCTGCCCTCCCTAGAGGCTGGGATGAAAGGTTTGAGTTTCTAATCAAGGCTTGGTCTTTTCCTGGATTGGCCTCCATCCTGGCCTCCAACCCCCTAGAAATCTGGGGCCCTCAAACGAAAGATGCTCCATCACCTTTCTCACTCAGGAATTTCCAAAGGTTTTAAGAGCTCTATGCCGGGATCCAGGGACAAAGAACAAATTCATTTCCCAGTACACTACAACTACTGACCAGCTATGTGACCTTGGAGAATTGCTTAATCTGTCCATGCTTCAGTTTCCTTCTCTATAAAATGGAGATAATTAATGCCCATCTCACAGGGTCATCAGGAGGATTAAATGAGTTACTACTTAAAACAATGCCTGGCTAGCATGGACTAGTGCTACAAATGCACTTACGAGCAGTGTTATTTATTGTCCTCACATATCCTTCCAGGTGCATCTCCTCTGAACTCGTAACAGTTAGGATGTCCTCTTTTTCCCCTCATTACACTGTAAAGAACTGTGTTATGTAGATTTTCTTTTTCTTTTTTTTCTTTTTGATATCCGTCTAGTCGGAATGCTAAGATCCCACACTTCCCAAGGAAATCCCTTTCACTTCCTTGGCTCAGCCAGCATGTCTTACACCGTTTCCCCATCACTTCTCCACTGTTCCTACCTTAAGAGAAGTTAGGATTCTTGAAAGCAGTCACAAACCTGAGGCTTAGAAGTAGATAAGCTGAGTTGATCTTGAACAGATCTGTGAAGTCGCTGAAGTCTATCATTATCCAGGCCGCATGCTTTCTTTAAATTCTCATTCTCTCTTCAAGTTCCTTTTCTAGACTTCTCACCACCAAGGACATTTCAGCTTAGGAGGAAAGGATGAGATGTGCTTCTAATGTCTTACTTGAATGGCTTCAACACAGGTGACCCTCTCTGTCAGTCTTCCAGCGCCATCTAACTTTCACTGAAGGCTGGAAGTTTCCAGCTACTTCTTCAATACCCACAGCAGGCGCTGAACGGAAATCAAGAAATATACCACAAGATGACCATGGTTTACACCGATTATGGTGTATTTGAAAGTTACTAAGAGAGTAGATTCTAAAATTTCTCATCACAAGGAAAAAATCATTTCCCCCCTCTTTTTTTTTGTTTTTTTTGGTATCTATGAGATGATGCATGTTAACTAAACATATTGTGAAATGATTTTTACAATACATATAAGTCAAGTCATTACACTGTTATGCCTTAAAATTATATCTCCATAAAACTAAAAAAAGAAAGATGCCATTTTTTTTTTTTTTTTGAAAGATCCCATTTTTATGAATGGCCCAAGAGTTGCCAAGTTGCAGTGCAAAGACAGGCCTCTGGGCAACTCTCAGAGAAGGGAGCCGACCTCCCAGGTCCAGGTCCTACCTCAAATTGAGGACAAAGGCCTGTCTGTGTAGGCCTGGCCTGAATCAGCCTCCAGGCATGTCCAGAGGACAGGCCAGTGAGCAGAGAGCCCTGGAAGGCCGTGATTTCCTGAATGTCCATGCAGCCTGGAAGCTCAGATGGGGCCTTCTGCACCTTGTTCCAGAGACCAAAAGACCACGACTTGCGAATCACATGAACCCTTTGTCTCCTGCACCCAAGCTCATCCCTGGTCACATCTCTGCCTCTCGAACTTCAGTGACATAAGCCCAGCTCTTGCACTGCTAGTTCCACAGTCCTGTCTCTCCACACATTACCGCTATATTCAGCACAGTTCCATCCCTGGGACTTGCCATGAGTGGCCAGCACCTCCTTTCTGCCAACAGCAAAACTTCGGTGGGGGATTCTGTGGGTCCCCGGGGCTCCTCTCCCAGGGGGTTGGTTACTGCTTAGGGCATCAAGGACACTTGCCAGACAGGCAGCCATCTGCGGGAGCATCCTCGTGTTTCTGCAGCGAGTACACATTCCCTGACCACCTTCTACGTGCCCGGCGCTGCTCTGTCTTCGAGGATCTCGACCCCTGGTGGGACAACACTGGGAAGACTTTTTCAATAAGACAAACAATTAGACGAAAACAACCCAAATCTCCAGATCCTTGTTGATGAATACGGCCTGTGTTCATCAATTTACAAGCTTGGGCAAGAATTTAAAATTATGATGTCCAGTAACAAAGCCCCAACCCACGGGAAATGGAATTAGGCTGTGCTTATGGGAACAGATGTGGATTAAAATGAAAACATGCTTGCGATCGGGTGACTCCGAGCAACTAATCCCATCATGGGGAGGAACAATAGCAGCTCAAGAGGCTGGGGAGGAACCATATGAACCAATTATTTTAAATCATGTAGCTTCCAGGAGAGGCGCAAGGATGCTGGGGAGAAGTCCCTAAGACCCAGAAGCAATGACGATGCTGATTTAAAGGCTTCCCAAGCCTGGAATGTAGTTACTCTCCCTTCCTCCAGTCAGACAGGAATTCAAGTCCATTCAATTCAACCAATACTCGTTGGCAGCCGAGTGTGGGGCAGACGCCAGTGAACAAGAGAACGAAGATCAGTTAACAATTGCTTTCTTTAAAAAAAAAAAAAAAAAAAAAAAGTATGTATGTGAAGTTAGGCTGCTCTGGAGAAGTAAAGAAACAACATTAGAATGGAGGGTCTTCCTTGATCTTTCATCCCTTTTCCTACAAGTTCAAATAAGAAGCATTGGCCCTTGCCCATGGTCTTGTAACAGCACCCCCAGAGCTCCAGGCTTATTCCCTTCTTTCAGGCTTATCGCAGACTTTGCTTCTGATGTCATGACATCAGCCACCGTGGATGCTGGCCCAGGCCACAGTCCTAGACCCACTCACACACTCATTCTTCGAGCAGCTGTCCGTCTTCTTCTCTGAAGCCTTTCTCGCTTCCTGGCCTCCTCTGTTCCTCCAACCCCCCGCCCCGCCCCGCCTCACCCCGTGAGTCCTTGGTTGGCCTTGAATTGTTACTAAATATCTTCTCTCCTCACACAAACAGTGAGAACTTAGGGAGATCCCTCACACAGAGAGGGAGGCACGCTGTCCTACAGCCAGCAGGTGCTCGGACCCTGAGGAGCAGAAGGGAGGAAAGACGGAAGGAGAAGGGGTGGAGAGAGGAAACGAGGAAGGACACAGGAAAGTAAAGGGAAGAGAGAAGGGGTAGGAAGTGGTAGCAGGGACAGCGAAGGGAGAGAAAGGGAGGAGGAAAAAGGAGAAGGAAGACAGAAAGAGGGAGAAACCAAGCAGAAACATAGAGAGGAGAAGGCAGGGCGTGTGGGAGGAGCCATTCCACTAAGACATGAAAGACATGTCCCATCCTTCTCCCCTGAAGTGAGGATCTCTGGCATTGGGGAAGGAAGAAGTCAAAACAGGCAGCTCAAAGAGAAACAAAGTCTCAAAGACAGTATGGAGCAAGTGGGAAGACAAACTTGCAAGGCATGACCTCACACTTTTGTTTAAGTGAGCTCTGTCTGGCCACACTTGTGAATGTCACATCTGTGACTTCGCTATTTAAAGAATCCGAATTATTTTTAAGCTCTAACCGGCCTGGCCTTGGCTTGGACACATGCTTCTTTGTGGCCATCCATTCCTGCATTCTTTCACTCACCAAGTCCGGGATGCGCACTTGCCTCCCTGTCCTGTGTCAGGGTCTGGTCTAGGAACGGGGACCCAACAGTGACCAAAACCCCTGTGGTCAGTGCGCTTGGGTCCCCATGGAAGGGGCAATAGACAGGAAAGAAAGTAAGTGAGCAGGTGGCGTGTTAGGTGGTGATGTGCTGGGGGAAAGGAAGAAAGGACCAAAGTGCTCTTGTGAGTCAGGACAGAGTGGCTGAAGGAGGGGAGGGAGGAGACCATTAAAGTATCTGAAAAGGCTGTTCCAGGCAGGGAAACAGCCGTCACAAAGGCCCTGAGGCAGGAGCACACCCAGTCGGCTTGAGGAATTGCATTGCAAGGAGCCCAAGGTGGCTGAGTCAGGGAGGAAAGAGAGGAAGACTATGAGGAGATGGGGTCTGAAAATTATGGCATAAGGAGGACAGAACAGAGTCTCCTGTGGGGCCTGCTAAGGACTTTGGCTGTTCTGTGGACTAGCCTGGCTGCCTCAGAGGCTTTGGGGCAGTGGATGGCATCGTGTGACATAGCATGTATGTTGCTGTAGGACGCTGGCAGCAGGGATGGGGACAGACAGTTTGAACCCAGGGAGGCTGGTCAGAAGACAGTGGCACTACTGGGGCCAAGAGGAGGCAGTGGCTTGGACCTACAGAAAACCCCAGTGTAAGGAAAGCGTGTTTGTCTTCACTGGGGCCTGCCTCCAGCCACATGCTTTCTTCTGCCTGGAACCACTTTCTCCCTGCTACACACTTTCCCACCCTTCGAGGCTCGGCGCCGATGTCACCCACTTCCCCGGAGTCCCCACGGAGGACGACCGCCCACTGCACTCTGTGCGTGCCGCCCTCAGAGCCTGGAGCCCATCCTGTTGCAAGCCCGCCTTTACCTCTGCCTCCTCCTAAACAGAAGACGCCTCGATGTTAGTCAGTCAACACACATTTATACTCAGTGGGGATAAAAAGGCAAACAAGACGCTATCCCAGTCCCAATTGGGTACAGGGAAACAGCTACTCCCACATGAACCACATGGTCCGGTTCACGTCCACAAGTGAAGAGTTGAATAAACTGACCAGAAGCCAAACCACCAGGACTTGCCATGTGGTGCCCTTACTTGTGATGCTGTTTAAGGAGTCACGAGGCAGGCTCTCATGGGCCTCCCACGCTTCCCCTGGCTATCTCCCCGGGGCTCGGCCCCACCAGGATACCTGCCTGCAGATGCTACAGTGCCGAGAGCAGGATCCTGTCAGAGTGAGACCAGGAAAGCCCATGGAAGATTCCAGAAAGGGGGAGTGGAAGATGATTATAAGTGGCTGTGAATGTATTTGTTTTTTTCCATAATACTCATTGTTGATGCAAAGCTGTCTCCCTAGAGTCTCTCGGTGACATTTGTTACTTGGCTTTTTGGTCCTTAAACAGAAATTCTGTCCTTTTCACTAAATTGCTCCTTCTTTGCTAATGTTCTGTCTCCCCTAAGTCCCAGGCAGAGCATTTGACATTTGTTATTGGTAGAAGAGCATCATTTGCTGAGTGTGGAGAGAAAAAAAAAAAAGTTTCCCCAAAGCAGGGAAATGAATGATGACCTCAAATCTCCTCACTCTTTTTCTCTTCTCTTCAGACACAACAGCAATCCGCAGCCATGCCGGGCCCTGCTGGGGGGCTGCCCTAATCAGTTTTACATGCCAGTTTCATGGGGGCCTGTTATAGTACCAACTGTAGACCTTTCTGGACAGAGTAAAGGGTGACGGGTCATGGACGAAGAGGGTGGGGTGGGGGCTTCAGTGACGTCCCTTTCACAGAAGGTGACGTCATCTTGAAGCCCGGTCCTGCCCCTCCCATCGACAGTTTCCTGAGAACCTACCGTGTGCCAAGCATTGTTCTAGGTACTGAGGGTGACAAGCAGAAATGAAAGGGCCTGGTGCTTTCTCTCGGGGTGCTGACGGGCTGGTGGGGGTGTCTAACACTGATCCATTACTCACACAGACAGGCATAAATCTGCAACTTGGTATGTTCTAGGAATAAAAGACTTGTGACCCTATGAGAGTCTACACCAAAGAAAACTGAATTGGCCAAGGGGGTCAAGCATGCCTTCTTGAGGAATTACCTCTCGGGCAGCAGTCTGAAAGATCAGTTGAATGATGATGGGTGAGGAGAGAGAGGCTGGAGTGACATTAGGTACAAAGGTCGTCTCAGAGCTGGGGAGCTGGCCGGTACCATGCCTGAAACGCAGGCTGGAGAGAGCAAGGAGAGGTACACAAGGAGGACCACGTGGGACCTGGGTGCCGCAGCCAACCAACACCTTGTCCCTACTCCAGAGTCCCACAAAGCAGCCTCTCCAAGAGGAATGCAAGCTCTGACGGATGAGGAGCTCCTTCTTTGGCCTTTCCAACATTGACCTGTTGAGGAGCAACTCTGTGCCGAAATGTAGGGGTAGGAAGAGAAATCATTTCCATTCTCGCCCCTCTGAGATCACAGTCCGGGAAGGCGTAGATAGACACAGGACCTTCCATTGCAGTAGGGTCTATGGTATTAACAAATTACGCTGAACTGCGGGGTAGAGTTGGCTCGAGGGTGGTGAGTTGCAGAGGGTGGGAAACACTTGTAAGAGGAGGAAAGATGTGGATCACTGTGCTTGGCAGGAGGAGGCTTGGCACCACTCCTGGTCCATCGTGAGCACCAGGATCTGCCAGGTTCCCCCTTCTCTCTCCTCTCCTAACCCCCAGCCCTTCAGTCTCCAGTGCCATTCGGTGTAAATCTTTCTGGGAGACTTGTTTCTCCTTGTGGTCATACAGGACCAGGCTACTAAACCTGCCTGCAGGGTGAAATACGAGCCGGTCTCTGGAGCCCCAGCCTCTGTCGCCTGCAGAATGAATTGTGGTGCTTCTGGCTGCTGGGCTTTTTATTTATTTATTTGTTTGCTTTAGCATATTTTAATCTGATCATTAAATTGCAATCTGCCACCCATCCCCAACCGCGGCCGTCTTTGGATGGAACAGATTTTTCATAGGTAATGATACCTATAAACTTCAGGTTGGCAGCCACCGGAGCAAAGTGGGGGAGGGCAAGGGGAAGGGTCGCAGAAACATGGCCCCTGGCTTGGTCTTGGTCATGCTGCTATTGCCCTGGGCCAGTCTGACCTCTCCCAGGGACAGCTAGAGCGGCTGCGTTCTCCTGGGCAGCACCTGGGGCCTTTCCTGGCTGAAGAGACACGTGCTGAGGAGGCAGAGGTGAGCCTCCACACCTCGTCCTTGCATGCATAAGATCATCCCTGCCCCATACTGTGCCAGGCAATAAAGGTGTCACCTAACCCGCCTTTATGGTGTTGGCGCGGGGGGGGGGGGCGGGGGGGATCTGCATTGATAAATCAAAGGCACAGAGGACACCAGATGGTGCCGTGGAGCGCACGTCCCCGAGGTCATCTGTCTGATCTCATGCTGCTTCACCCCGGAGGGACCGCCCTCTGACGGCAGGGCCATGACCCTGGCAAGGGTGACAGCCATCATGGGTATAACGTTGGCACCGCCAATTTGTCTAGCATTTTATACGCTGTGCTGACACATTCCTTTGGGACCTCACAACAGCCCCGGGAGGGCGACAGTGCAGGTGTCATGAGTCCCATCTTAAAACTAAGAGGCAGGGGCAGCGGAGTTAAGTGGCCAGGGTAGCCCTGGCTCCTAGGGGGCTCCCCAGCAATATTTACTGCGTGAATGAATGGCTTCCTACTGCCCCGAAGCCATCTCAGAGGCATGTCTCCAGGTGCTTCTAGAACCATGTCCAGAAAGAGGGTCAGGACTAAATCGTAGGAGGCTGCAGCTCCCACCTGACGTGGCCGGGTAGGAAATCGCCACCAACCCCCACCCACAACTACTTCTCCGCGCATGCCAGAGGGCTCAGCTCTGGAGAAGGCGCTTTGAAGGTGCGAAGGTAGAGCGGACACGCGTCCCCATCTTATGGTGGGGATGCCGGGCCAGGCGGATTCTAAGGGCTCTGCACAAATTCCCTGCCTCAGTTTTCGCGACAACCAGGCACAGATGCTATCCTCATGTCCCTGTGACCACGTGACCCACGCGAAGCACAGAGAGGCTGAGCAACTTTCCCAAGGGTCCCCAACTCCGAAGTGAAGAGCCCAGGTTGAACTTCGGCAGCATCTGCGCCGCTGACCGCGGGGCCGCACCAGAACACACAGTCTCAAAACCTCTGTCCCTGCCCGTCATCCCGTCTCACCTCCGGATTCAGGCGGGATGAAAGAGGCCATCCTGGGTGGGTGTGGGATGGGGAACTCGGGAGGGGATGGAGGGAAAAGAGAGCAGATGTCTTTGCTTCACCGACACCTTGGACCTTTTAAGTAGACTCTCAGGCATGCAAGTCCCTGAACTTTCTGGAACTTCAGGAAGTACCCTCGAGGCACAAACTCCTTCAATTTTTCAGTAGAAAGAGGAATTCGATTTGGAGAGAAGAGTCAAGATTTCAAGCTCCTAGTCCAAATACCAGCCACCAGATGATGCCCCTTATAAACCCATATTTTTTCATCGAGATTATAAAATGTATAAATACTGGATAAATATTTCTATTCATTATTCCGTAACGGGCCTGACAACTGCTTTGAGATCAGATTGCATCTCGGCGAGGAAGGTGAATTCGGATAACCCGGGTAAAGTGAATTGCCTAACCACGCTCCCACTTGTGTCTCACGCCTCCTGGCGGGCCAGCCCAGGGAAGAGGGTGCTGTTCCACCTCCTTCTATCGCACAGCCTGTTAGCCACGATTTCTCCGTATCATCCAGTCCTGGAGTCTCAGAGAGCACAAGAAGGGTCATCAGATGCCAGAACCTTCTGTGACAACTCAGGGCAGCATCAGACAAACTGTGGCCCAACGCTTTTGTGCCAGGGAGTTCTCTTCGAGTGACATTCCCTACTGATAATCATACCTCGATTATGAGCTGTCTAGAGATCTAACCCCGGTCCTCACCTTAGAGCCATAGACCTCCCTTACCCTAACCCGAACCATGCACATGAGCCCTCACCGGGCTCCAATCGTGACCCTCAGAATAACTTTAACCCTAACCTGGGTGCGAATTCAGCCAATGGCTAATGTATCATTCATTGAGTAGTTTAATATCTGGGCCCTTAGTGTTCACAAATTAAACAAGATGACTGTGCTTTAAAGAACTGTTCCAAGGCCACACTTTTAAGAAATTAATCTAATTTGAAAATGAAGAGGGATGCCTGGGTGGCTCAGTCCATGAAGCCTCTGCCTTCAGCTCAGGTCATGATCCCAGGGTCCTGGGATGAGTCCCGCATCTGTCTCCTCAGGGAGCCTGCTTCTCCCTCTGCACCTCCCCCTGCTTGTGCTCTCGTGCACACTCTCTCTCTGACAAATAAATAAATAAAATCCTTAGAAAAACAAATAAATAAGTAAATTGCATGACATCTGATATTTGAAAGGGGCCTGAGAAATCCCATGGCCTATTTCTTCTCTTTTCTACCCAGACACAACCCTGTGCCGCCCAGTTCATGGGGTCTGGCCACTGAACTAGAGGCTGCCAATGGTTTTCAACAAGAGAGAAACTTTTATTGAACACCGGCGTTTCTGAGAACTCCTCTAGGGTGACTGCCTTGAAGACAAGGAGAACAGCATTCAGGGAAGAGTGGAGATTCGGAGGTTTAGGAGACCACGTGGCCCAGAGATCTCGCTTCTTTGGAGCTGGGAGATCTTGAGTGAGTTGTTCAACCTCTCTGAGCCTTCTGAGCCGTTTGCTTCACTGTAAAGCAGGGATCTTGGGGTCGCCAGGATTAACGAGACCCTACGGTCAAAGAGCACAGTGCACACATGACACACAGCAGGGGTTTCATCCATCTGACTGCCCTTGGGCCCTTGTGGCTTGCGACATCTGACATCACACCCAGGACAGGCCACGAGATTGGGCTACGCAGAGTCCATCTCAGAGACCATGCAGAAAAGAAAAAAAAAAAAATTTGCCCTGCTGGGGACAAAGTGGGCCCACAGTGGCTCCGGAGAGGGCTTACCATATGTGTGATGCAGAGCGTCCCATCCTGAATGTGGCCTGAAATCTGTCCCCTCTCCCTGTCCCACCTCACCTTGCCCGTTGGCTCTGATCATGCGGGAAGGATTTTGCAGAAAGAATAATAAGCAGGCCCAGCCTCAGCCAGATACCTAGAAGTAAGGAAAGGGGGAGGAGCCAAGCTCCTTGCAGTCACCGCTCACCAACGGGCTCCATACCCCCCGTGGAGTTCTTGTCAATGATTATTCAATCTCAGGCCTGACCTTTCTATTCTAAATAACACTGCGATATCAGTGCAGCCCAGCCCGCAGCTTCTGCACGAAATTAACTGTATCTGGCTCTCACAGGAGACCCCAGAAATCCCCTCAGTAACTAAGCCCAGGCTGGTTTACAGAAAAAAAGACCCAGCATTAGCTTCTTCCCGTACGCGCCTCCTAATGCCCGTCTAAATATCACAGAACCCCCAGCTGTTTAATTCTAATAAGTACTCATCTATTCTCAAAACAGACAAATGTTAGGTCTCAGGTGGGCCCCCAGCATTTGTGCAGGAGGAAGAGAATCTGGAGAAAGGGAGGAGAGAGGAAGCTCGCAGCTAGCTTCAGATCGCCAAGCCTGCCCCATAGACGCTTAAGAAGGCCGCTGAAGGTGTCCCGGTTTCCGGGTCAACCAGAGCCAGAGCGGACTCGTGAGGGAGGCCGTGTTCACAGCCAGGGAGCAGTCTGCACCAAGGGCTCTTTCCTTCCCTCAGTGGAGCCTCGGTTTCCAGAAGGGCTTTGAAGCCAGGAGACCAAGCTGATCTGCATCCAGGATGGAAGCCTAGGGGGGCCAGCGTGAGCTCCGAGGGTAAGGGTTCAAGCTCTTCCTGGGAAATATTCCTCCTCTGAACTGATACTTAGACCTGAGTCCCAGGGGTTACCCTGCGGGCAGGAGCCCCAGCTGGGGTGTAAGAAAGTGGAGGGAGAAAGGCCTTGCATTCGGAAACCTAGCTGGTCTGCGAACAGTGTGGGAGAGGGATGCCTAGAGCTGGAGGAAGAACCCTAGGACATTCTGGCTTGGAGGATGTTTGGAAATGGCTGGAACCGGGTCACTGAGGATGAAGTCTGTCCTGGGGTTCTTTGACCCTCAGTGACTCCACAGCGGCTGGGAGGCGATGAGAGGCCCTGCGGAAGGTCTGGGCTCACATCAGAGGCCCTGGGCGTTGGTGGGCCTGGAATGCCTCCTCTCTCAGGTGATGATCGGTCCGGAGCAGGTGTGGCTCATGGCGCGGGTAAATAAAGGTAAAGCAGGCTGGCAGTTTCAAGTGAGCTCCCAGCACCAACAATAGGTGGTCTAGGTTTTCATGAACTGATCAAGAATATATTCCTATAGGGGTGCCTGGCGCCTGGGTGGCTCAGTGGGTTAAAGCCTCTGCCTTCGGCTCGGGTCATGATCCCGGGGTCCTGGGATTGAGCCCCACATCGGGCTCTCTGCTCAGTGGGGAGCCTGCTTCCTCCTCCCTCTCTCTCTCTCTCCCTGCCTACTTGTGATCTCTGTCTGTCAAATAAATAAAAATCTTAAAAAAAAAATAATATATTTCTATAGATTTCATGGCCTCTCATCTTTGGACGTCCTAGAGGGCCTGCCTCATCGTAGACAGACAGGATGGATCTCGGCTGGAAGGTCAGGTTTGGAGATAGGAGATTCCCAGAGCCTCGCTGGGGCTGTCTGGATGTCTGCTGTTTTGCCATATCCATCCCGCTGGTGTCCCTGGCGGGTCTGGGAGCATGACTTCTGCTCTCAGAGGGGCGAAGGAGACAGTGGGCCTTTTGCTACTGCCCATTTCGGACTCCCTGCATCTCAGGGCTGGAAGGAAGCTTCTCCAGCAGAATAAACCAGTCTCTCCCTGCGGCCCCCCTGGATACCAGCCCCGATGAGAGCACAGACACGGGGACTGTTATACTTGTCTGTTGGAAAAAACACATTAGACTTGAAATGCCCCTTTCCAAGCACAGAGACCATAGCTTCCTCATCTCTGTGTGCTCCGTACCTAGCCTAGGAGCATACCGTAGCTGTTCTGCAAATACCGGAAAGCAAGTCATACACCAGCTCTGCTCAGCTCGATATCTGGGGGAGTCTCAGGTTCCATAAAGGATCTGAAGAAGGCCCCGAAGCCTCTTCCTAGAGAAAAATGCCCGTCGGCACATACTTACAGGATTGTGCGAATGACTTCCGGGGTACAGGGGCTGTGGGTGGAGCTCTGTTCTAGGGACATCCTTTAGGGACGATCCCACTGCCTCACCGGGACACTCCTGGAGGTGGGACTTCACTCCCTTCCCACGTGGGGACAGTGCTCATGGTCAGTGGCACCCTTTTCACACACTGCATAGCAGCCTTCCTTTCTGGAATTCCACCGTCCTCCTCGCCCCCGGCTGAGCAACTTCAAGCAGGGAACGAGCTGGGAACTTGTATCCCAAGGGCCCTAATTCATCACCCTGCCCGTAACTGCTTTGCCGTTGGCAGACCCTTGTCCTGAGCTTCCTCGGTCTTCCTCTGCCTCGGCTGCTCTTTGCTCTGAGGGAGTGTATGCCCCTCACTATCCCGATTCCGTCTTTGGCAAACCCCTATGAACACCCAGAGAGGGGCCATGGGTCCGCAGTGTTATTTCTCCCTTTGTTTCCAGACAATGGGCTCGCCTTGAAGCGGCTGAAGACTTCATTTGCCTTTTTGCAGCCCTCTCATGCCATTGGCCCAGTAACGAGCTCTGCGTTGGGTCATGGCCCCGGGTGTTGTCCAGGTGTTGCTGAGCCCTGCCTCCCCACTGGGCCTGAGGGCAGCTTGTGGTCCACACCTAACTGCCATCCTTTTATATTAATCCTTATTAAAGGCCGTCCTATTAGACTTGGTCCTTCAGTCCAGCCTGGTGAGACCTTTCTAGATTCTGATTTTGTCATCCAGCATATGAGCTCATTACTCATGGGCAACATGTTGACTATGGGACAGAGAGCTGCCACCTTGGATTATTTCTCCGACAGACCCTGGACTCCACACAGCACATTACTTCCCTCTGCCCTCACTTCAGCTCTGAGAGGTAGACTTTCGGTAGGAAAATGGGGGGCTCCAGAGCAGTGAGCTTTTTCCTCAAAACCCTTTTCCACCACCAAACTCCCTTAAATAGAGGCTGAACACTCAGAATTTATACTAAATCCCATTCCATAGAGATTTTCCAGGTATCACAGAGTGGAAGGAATAGAAAGACCTTTGAGAGAATTCAAACCATCCACCCCAACATATTGGTGAAAAAAATCTCAGTCCAGACACACTGGCCCCAAACGGCATGGCGTCGTGTCAGAGTTTATGCCGGCTGAGCTCTCCGGGAAGCAGATACTGAGATGAAGTTAGGACGGCAAAATGTTTATCAGAGGATTACACCTGTGAAGGAAAAAGCTGAAGGATGCGTGATTGGGCAGAGAAGAAGCAAGTGATGATGCAGACCCCAAAACATCTTAGCCAACCCCGTGGGGAGCTCTGGAACAAAGATCACCCTATGGATGAGCCTCGCAAGGGGCAGAAATGGGCCCACCATGTACCATGGCCGTGCTCAGTCACTGTCTGTGTGGACCCTGAAGGATGTAACCTCCAGAGATGACCAGCCAAGGCCCATCCTCAGAGCCGGGCAGTGAGCCCTCCCTTGAAGGGTTAGGTGAGCAAATGGCGTACACGTATGTCTGCCACATGACTCGAACTTGCTCTAGTAGGTTCCCTATCTGTTCCAGAGGGATAGGACTTTGGTGACTTCATAGTAATAGTAATGCTTATTTTTATTCCTTGTAAAGTAGGAGTATTATCTCAGTAGATGACAAACGCCAAAAATGAAAAAAAATATATATATATGTATATATGCCAATGGCTTTTTATGAAAATATTGTACAGCGGGCACTTGGGCGAACTCTTGGAAATGGCCTAAGGTGTCTCCAGAGTGGAGGTCAGTGAACTCAGGACAACCCCTCAAATTTCCATTAGTGAGTAGTTAGATGAAGCAATAAATAAATTATTATTAAGCACTTTGCAAATATAGTGTTATGCAAATGCTAAATAATCATAATAATATAGTAGTATGCTGATCTTGATAAACGGGTTGGCTTCTATGTCATTTAAAATGGACGGCGCAGCAATGTCTGTGAAGATGAATGAGGTCCAGGCTCACAAAGCTCAGTAATGAGCATGGGTTCTTCTGCTGGGAGGCTTAGGCCTCCTCGTGAGCGGCTGACTTCTCCTCTGGCCTCTGTGGGACAATTAGCAGAGGAGAGGGATGCCAGCCAGCTTTGGGGGGGGGCGTGGTAGGACAAGGCTCCCGTGCAGAGACAGGGAAAGTGGACTCTGGCGAGTGCACGTGGATTTGCATTTCTGAGAAGTCAGGGCTCATCTCCAGGAGGGATGGGGGCAGGGAATTAACAGTTATTGAGTGCCTCCTGTGACCCAGACACTGTGCTCAGTGCTCTGTTTATTATCTCATTTATCCTCCAGGCCAGCACATTAAGGTAATTGAGGAGTAGAATAAAGCAGAATGTATTACTGTTTTCTGTAGAAAAGCAGAAAGTCTGACCCCAATGGTGGCACTTCCTTTTTTGCATTCTGGCCAGCAGGAGAATCTGGAAGGTGAGGAGAGACCCCCAATGGGTCAGAGAAAACTTGACCCATTGATTGGTTGCAGCCCCCAAACGCTGGGGCTTCTCAGGGCACACATCCGTGCGCTGACAGAGTCACTCTCTCCTTTGAGGCTACACCCAGGGTAATTGCTGCTCCTGGCCCCTAGCTGTGGACCTGATGCCCCTGGGGCTGAAAACCGCAGGGGGCCTCATTTGGACCTTTTCTGCCCCTTCCCAATGGGTAGCAGACCTTGATAAAGCGTTAGAGTGACCCAAGTACTCATAAATACTGAAGGGTTTATATAGAGCTTCTCACTGAATTCTCAGAGGGGCCCCGTGGCTCAGGATTTATTGCCTCTAATGTCCTCCCCTTAAGTAAGGACATGAAGATTTGGGTAAGAAACTTGCCAATAGATGACTATTCAAGGGGGAAGAGATGAGCACCAGGTTGGTCAATGAAGTGGTGGTAATCTTGTTATCCTGGGTGAACTCAGAGGTCCTGATGCTTGGGGACTTGCTTCTTTCTGGTCCATCACTGGGCTATGTTCTTAATAATGATGAATTACCTTTTGTTTAATGTGTCAGATTTGGGGGCCATAAAAGTTGCTCAAGTGTTTGCTTTTTTTTTTTAGAAATAGCTTCACTGAGTTTACGTGACATGAAATAAACTGCACATAGTTGAAGTATCTAATTTGGTTAGTCTTGACGTAGGTAAGCATCAGTGACGCCATCATGGCAAACAAGATGATGAACATACCCATCTCCTCCAAAGGTTTCTTTCTTCCTAATCCATCCCTCCCACCCCTCCTCTCCTAATTCCCTCCCCAGGCAACACTGATCTGTCTTCTGTCACTATTGTTCATTTGCATCTTCTAGGGTTTTATATAAATGGAATCAAGCAGTATATGCTCTCTACTTTGGGTCTGGTTTCTTTCACTCCACGTAATTATTTTGAGATTCATCCAAGTGTTTTCTTTTCCTTTGTTTTATTTACAGAGGCTTAAAGACTTTGAATAATTTGTATGTACTTAATTTAATTTTAGCTTTGGATTCAGTCCAGAGTTCAAATTCCAGCTCTGTCCCTGTCTGTGTGCCAAGAGGCAAGTCTCTTAACCCCTCCAGGGTTCAGTTTTCTTGTCTGTGAAGTGGGTATAACAAACCCGCCACTGTGGAGGTCATGCGAGGGCTAGATCGGGTAGTATAGGTAAAGGGGTTAGCACAGGATATGTACGTGGTAAGCACTTGCTTTTTCAATTCAAATAGAAGTTTTTAATAATAAAAACAATATTTTCATCCAGACCCCTTTGACACCTCTTAGGTTTTCAACATCAAGTAAGAGGATAATAGCAGGCAAGAACTGCGCCAAGTAGAAAACCAATTGTGACATGTAAATTAGCTCTTATAATCCTCACAAGAAATCAGTGAAGTATGTGGGGACATTGTCATGCCCACTTAGAGGTGAGGAAACCGAGGGAGAAAAGAGATGTGGTCCTTTTCTATTCTCACAGTTAGTAGATGGCAGAATCAGAGTTTGAACGGAGGCGATCTGGCTCAAGACTCTGTGTTATTTTCCATTACAATTTGGCTACCTTTCGGTCCATAGTGACAGCATCCCCTAACACTAAGGGTTCACATTTTTTAAAAATATTTATTTATTTATTTTTGAGAGAGAGAGAGAGCATGAGTGGGGGAGCAGAGGGAGAGGAAGAGAGAATCTCCAGCAGACTCCCCACTGAGCATGGAGCCCCACGTGGGGTTCCATCTCAGGACCCCAAGATCATGACCTGAGCTGATGCCAAAAGTCGGATGCTGAGCCAGCCAGGCACCCCTGACAGTATTATTACATATATACATATGTTATTACATATATACATATATTATATACATATACTAATATATTTACATATTAGTAAAAAAATAAAGCTAGATATGAAGACCCTATCAGTAACTAAATAAAAATTGGAAAAATGGCTAATGGAAGAACAAAATGGTAGTTAGGACACCAGTTCTCATCAAGGGATACCAAATGCTTCCAGTGTATTTTAGGCATCTACTTGTATTTTGAAATTGTGAATGCTGATCCACACCTGATTCTAGGTTTCCCTGTACGTGAGTCAAAGACAAGGAATCCATAAAGAAGAAACCATGGCAGCCAGAGCCTGTGCTGTCTTTACTGGAAATGCTGGAAAAACTACGGTGTGTTGTATGTTTGAGGCTCAGGCTTAATGCCAGCCCAGAGGGTAGCCCCATCACTGAGTGTGCAGTTTGGCTGCACTCACCCCAAGTTTGGGGACGGGCTGTCAATGGAAAGCCCATTGGAATACTTGTGAATAGAGAAACTCAGTTATGTTAAGTACAGTAATAGGTATTCACTAAAGATCTGGAATCTGGTCTAATAGAAGGAGGGACATCTTAATTCAGTACTGATGAATGAATGTTTCTTATTTTTCTGATAGGCACAGAATCTCTGCTTTTGAGATATTCCTGTCTGGAGTAGGTGATAGAGAATGAAAGATATAAATAAACTAATTGCAGCATTAAGAAAGGCCATATTTAGAAGGCAGAGTCAATAGACTGTGTGCGTACATGGAAGGAGGCATGAAGGAAAGGGTTCTGGCTTTGGGAACTGAGACCCACTCATGAACCCAGAGAATTGAGATAAACACAGATTTTATAAAATCAGTGATGAGGGCAATTTTTGGCATCACGCATCTGAGGTGTAATAGGCACTCCAGGTGACACTTGCAATGAGTAGTTGTGTTTCTGGATCCTGAGCTCCAGTGTGAGGTCAAGGTTGAAGAGAGAGGTGTGTGCGTCCTCAACATTTAGGATGTACATGAAGCCATAGGAGTGGATGAGGTCTCCCTGGGAGAGTGTGTGGAATGGAGATAGATGGTCAACACAGTGGTCATGAGGGTGAAAATAAGGTTGACCACATACCAGTATCAGAAGGGAGATTAAAGTCATAGATCTTTCCTATTGCCAAATTTTTCAAAGCTTTTTTTCAGCATACACTATTTATTCCTTGAGAACAGATGCAAACTCTAACCTGAATCCCCTTGAATGGCAGGGAAAAGGACCCTGAAGTGAACATATAAGACTGCCTTGGGTGTGGTCCTTTACCTACCAGGTGGAGCAGAAGCCCGGGAAGAACTTCAGGTGGTGGATGATGAGCAGAGAAACAGAATAGCTACTTAATGGCATTAAATACAAATCTGGCATGTACAGCAGTGTCCTTCTAAAACTTTCTTTTGTTAAAGATGGAGAAGGTTAAGATACTGAACTGAAAAGAAAGCCTGTTTTTGTGATGTTTTTTAGCTGTGTGCTGGCTTCTTCCTATGTTAAACCCCTGGTTCACATCTCCTCTTACCCCTATTTCTCTATCATTCGGTTGACAAATGCATGTTGCACACCTTCTATGCGTAGACTCCACATGAAGTGCTAGGGGCACAAAGAAGAATGGTGTTTGGTCCCTGCCCTTGAGAAGCAGAGGGGACACATTCTGGTAGTGTGTTGATGATCAGAACCATCTCATTGGTGTCATGCTTTGTATGTGTCGAAGAGCTGTCATCTACCTCAGGTTGTTGGCATTCTCCAACCTGTGGGTAAAGGAAGTAGGGCGGTGATGATTCTTATTACGCACCAGTAGCTGAGACGCAGAGGTGGAATGACTTGGGAAAGGGCAGTCAGTGGCTGAGATCCAGATCTTTTGGCCAAGAGTTCTTTCTGCTAAGGGGAACGTTTTCCCCGGCTCTCTCATCCTGGGCACCTTGCCTTTGCAATTTCCTGGTTGTCTATTTTATCTCTCTCAGCTGACAAATTTGACAGGCCTTTGGGGAATACTGACTCAAGAATAACTTGCCTTTGGTCAAGTGCTAAATCCCATAGGTGTAGGACAGACTTTGGAGGAGCCACCATCACTCTCCCTGCCCCTCCCAACCCCCACTATTTGTCTGGAGAGAAGTATGCTTATCAGCTCTGTATGTACCAGGGAGCAGCTAGCAAAACCAAATTAGCTCAAACTGGCTGCCTTTCAGGTCAGCTAATTAAATTAGCTATTGTTGCATTACTGATAAGGACAGTTTGGAAAAGGAAAAAAGCCACTCATCCCAGCAGCCGTAACACTAAAGCCAAGAAAATGTGTTAATGGGAACACTCTGAAATGAAACCCCTCAGACTAGCAGCAGTACCTGGGGGTCCTTGGTAGTCTGTTCTCCTGTCCATCTGCTCTGAGCTCAGGACTCCCAGCCCTCTCTGGCTCTGGTCCTTGTGGGAACTGCCAGTACCCAGCTGCAGCCAGGGCAACCCTTTCCTTCTCCCCACTCTGTGAGCCAGTCCTCCCGGAAGTCTGGAGAGAAGTGAGGATTTTTCTGGGAGAGAACAGCTCACCCTTGCTTGCTAAAATAGAATCTCTCTATTGTACAAAAACCAGTATATTTGCAAAGAGCGCAAGAAAGAAGAAAGAAAAAAGGAAAGAAAGAAAGAGAGGGAGGAAGGGAGGGGAGGGGGAGGGAGGAAGGAATGAAGGAAGAGAGAGAGAAAGAGAGAAAGATGGGAGGGAGGAAGAGGGAGGAGAAAAAATCCTAAAAGACTACACTGATTACTTCCCCGTGTCTGCCCCTTGCTAACAGCCTCTCCACCATTCTGGGCAGTCTTGTTGAAGCTGTAATTAAATTGGCTGCTATCCTAGGTGAGATTTGCACACATGGATCCACCCTACACCATTAGCCTCCATCCTAGGACTCCAGGGCTTGAGTAGAAAGACACAAGGTGAAAGTACCAAGAGCTCATTTGCTTCAGCAATGGTACTTCAAGGAGACTCGCCCCCTAGACTGTGGAACCTCTCACCACCACCAGCTTCCGCCGTCAGCCCCGCCCACCACGCTGCCCTGTTTCTGTCGTCTGCCAGGACTGATTAACTAGACTTCCTAAAGTTCTCTGAGCCAAATGACATATTTCTGATTCACTCCTTTTCTGCTTCAAATAACCAGTCTGTTTTATGCAATCTAAATGATTTAAAGATCGTTGAGTCCAACCCCCCTTCTCTGACAGCTGAAGCTGAGGACCAGAGAGATTGAGTGATTTTCTCAAAATCACACAGATGGTAACTGGCAGATCCAGGGCTAGAGCCCAGGCATCCAAAGCTGTGAGCTCATGCTGCCTGAATACAGGGTTCACTGTCTACCTTCTCAGAAAGTGAAGGCAACTCCTATTATCTCCAGAGAGCCTGGGAAGTTCTCATCACTTTCACTCCTTTTCCTGACTCCCTTCTCTTCTTCCTGTTCTTTTTTCTTTTTAGGGGGTATACTAAAAAGAATCAATTGGAATTCACATTCAATACAATTAAGCATACAATTCAGGGTTAAAGCATACAATTCAGGCTTATTTAGAAGACTCACAGTGTTGTACAACAAGCAGCTCTCCCGAGACTCAAGACATTTTCATCATCCCACAAAGATTTCCCATACTCATTAAGCAATCAACCCTGTACCTACAGTCCCCCTCACCTGCTAACCTCTAAACCACTTTCTGTCTCTTTAGATATGCCCATTACAGACATAGACTATTAAAGTTGTGCTTTTGTGTTTGGCTTCTTTCACTCAGCAATATGTTGAGGTCCATCTCTGTGATAGCACATGTCCCTGCTTTGTTCCTTTTCATAGCTGAATAATATTCCAATGGATGGCTATACCACATTATGTTCATCCATTCATCTGCTGATGGGAATTTGAGTTACTTCCACCTTTTGGCTTTTATGAGAATGTTGCTATAACCATTCATGTGCAGGTACGTTTCCATGTCCATACATGCTTTCATTTCTCTTGGGTATATACCTAAGAATGGAACCCCTGGGTCCTAGGGTAACTCTATGTTTCACTTTTGGAGGTGTTGCCAAATTGTTTTCCACAACATATTCCTAATGGAGATCTTTATCTGACTGTGCCCTGCCTATGCCTTATCTTGCCTCTCCTTGTGCCCGGTTCAGGGGCTTGCATTTTGTAGGTAATATAATGGAGGCAATATTTAAAAGCTTAAAAGAAGTCACTGAAGAGAGAATGATGTCTTTGGAGAAAATTAAGTGTCAATTTTGATGTGACAATGTTATAAGGTGGGCGTGAAGTCTTAGGGGGAAAGGTGACACAGGTCTTCAATCTACAGAGAGGTGAACTTGGAGCTCCCAGGATAACAGAAAGGAAGGAGGAGGAAAAGTAGAAGGAAGAAGGGAGACAAAAAAGGGAGTCTAGAAAGGAGCAGAAAGCAGAGTCCTGGGTACTGGGTGATGTGATTCCTCCCAACCTTGGCTGCCCAGAAGTCTCCTGCAAGAGATACTATACTTTGAAGTACTGGGAATGAATACTTTCCGTCGTGATAGTGGCTGCTAATTCTGAAGAAGGGGTTAAATTTTACATTGGACTTGAAGTGGTATAAGGCAGAAGCAGAATTCAAGGAGTCTCTAAGAGGCTGAGAGGCACAGACCATGACAAACTGCCCTCTTCTTGGCCATACCTCCCTGATGCCTGCCTTGAATCAGCAGAAATGTAGGGGAGGACATCAGCCTTATCCAAGCTGGGATTCCCCCAGATGGAACAGGGATGACTCTCTTTTCTTTTGATTTGGTAGATTGTGTTTCAGATTTTCCAAACCGTGGGATAACATCCTCCTGTGAGAAAACGAGAGTGAAATATAAACCTATTATTACAATTGTCCATGTGTAAGTTCATACAGGCACAGTGTCTGCCTGTCACTATAAGATATGGAATTTCTATAGATCAAGTTTATTCTTAAGCCCTCAACACCAAGGGCTGGAGTGCTTCCTACTGAAGGAATGGACCTTATCATTGAGGAAGGCAGTGATACGGAGGAGGAGAACAGCTGAGCTTATTTTATAGGGCAGCCTGTAATTATAATTGGAAAAATAACATATATGCTGTACTATAAGATACATGCTGACTTAAATTTCAAGATTTATTTATTTTAGAGAGAGAGAAAGAGATCACGAGTAGGTGGGGCAGAAGGAAAAGGAGAGAGAATCCTCAGACTCCCCACTGAGTGCAAAGCCCAACACAGAGCTTGATCCCAAGACAGTGAGATCACCACCTGAGTCAAAACCAAGAGTCAGTCGCCCAACTGACTGTGCCACCTAGGCACCCCCATACTTACTTTAAATTTAAAAATACATTCTCCAAATCTCCATTTCTTCATCTGCAGACAAGAAAGCTTAACCGTCTCCTTTCCCTTAAGCTCTAGCATTCGAAGCTAACTGGGAAATTAACACTAGTGAACTCCATGGGAAATTGTAACAGTGGGCAACTGGGTATATTTACTGAGATAATTGATTTTAAAAAAATCGTCCAAGCACTTAAGACAAAGATACAAAGAAGAAGAAGAAAAAAAACCTCACTAGAGAAGCTGTTCTAAGAGACTTAACCCCCCAAATCAAGTTCTCCCTCTTTGCTCATTATGAGACATGCTCAGAGGAAGTTGAGGCCACCACTGCTCAGGGGTGGAGTGCTGATTCCATGCATAATATGTCACTGAGAAGATGCTAGCAGTGCCTCTGCCAAGAGTGTCAGTTCAATCAATTGTTATATTGGGAATTTGACGGAAAGAGGTAGCCTACCTCTGGGTAAATGGACACCCTCCTAGCATCTAGTAAAGTGAATATAATTCTTGCTTTTGTCTTCCTTGTAAAAAATAATATGAAGTCATTGCACAAAATCCAAAAGTGGGAAAATATTACAAATCTATTACCCCAAGACGGTAATACTCATTTTCTGATATTCTTCTCTCTGTGCCCATATATATGTTTGTAATTAATGTTTTGGCGATTCATCGATAGGTGGATTTATTGCAAAAAGTTTGTCAGGCTGAGCTTGGACAACAAGCGAGTTCAGAAGTTAGAATGTTGGTTCTTTTCCCAACTTGGCTAGATGTTCCTTCTCTACTCTTGATCCCCCAGCCACCAAGTCAAACATGGACACCATTCCTCCCCTCCTTAGGGACTGAGGATAAAGCTTCATGTCTCTGGGGTGTTATCTGCTATTTAGAGACAGGTACAGATTAAACTTTAGAAACATCAACTTTTGAAAAGACTATTTTTTTAAAGATTTTATTTTTAAGCAATCTTGACACCCAGGATTGTGTGTGCTCAAACTCACAACCCCATGATCAAGAACCACACATGCCACAGACTGAGCCAGCTGTGTGCCCCCCAAATTATTTTTATTCTCTGAAAATACTTTTGTATTAAAGCCAGGTTCTATGTATACATAGACTCATTAAAAGAGGAGAGAGTTTAACAATGGTCCCTTTCAACCTTCATTGGCCTATAATAGGGTCAGGGGAGAAAATCCTTTAACGAGGTGCAGAGGAAAATGAGGTGCAGAGGAAAACCACTGGACTCAAATTAAGAGCCCATAGATTCAAGCTCTGTGTTTGCAACTGATCAGCGTTTCATCTGTAAAACATGGGCAATAATAATTTTCAAGGGTCATTATGAGGATGAATAAGCTGATGTACGAGAAAGGGCTACACAAATGACCCACTTGCTTTCCTTAAGAAGAAATTATAAACAGTTACTCCACCAAACTCTTCCTAATATTTATCACAGAGAATTTTTTCCCCACATTACACAAATGAAAAAGTAACTTCCATTTTTGATGGCCGATGAGCCATTTCCTGCATCATCTAGGTCTGGGCCCTTTCTTTCTCCTATTTTCAGCTGGTTAGCTGCTCGTTGAGATCTTGCCAGAGGGTAGGCAAAAGACATAAAAATGGAAATCGGTCAATTTGACTCTTTGATAGCAGTCCTGATGAAAGATTTGTGGACAGAGGGTGTTGAAGTTGTGAGTTAAACTGGAATTTTGTCTTCTTACCAGGAAATTGCAAGAACCTACTGATTGTTTGGATGTTCTGGTGGTGACAGCTACTCCTCTTCTCTTGACTGAAGAAATGTCTTCCTCTCCGTGGAAAGTGGTCCGTCTTCCAGAATGACACATACTGACTTTTGAAGGAGTGAGAGGATCCCCGCTGGCCAGTCATATCAGCCAGAACATCTCTGATGAGCAGCCGACTGGCAGATGCTCCAAGTAGATGGCTGTTGCATCAACAGAATCCCAAAGCAATAATCACTCTTCTTTCTCTTCCCCACCAATCCAGGAATCAAATAATCACTTGTAACCATTTACTCTGCACTGCCATATAATATATAATGTGGTGAGCACCTAGCTGTAGAAGACAACTTCTCAACCCTCAATAAAATTATAACAGATTAAGAAAGTGAGAGTTGTGCATGTGAAAACACAATGGACCACATGCAGAGAAGACCATGAACTCATTTAGAGCATCTGCCACGTGCTGGCCACTGTGCAAGGTGCTGTACTGTATTAGATTATCTAGTCCCCATCACATCCCTGAAAGGCATTCCTATCCTTATTTTATGGATGATGAGCCTGGGAGTCAGAGATGTTTACTAACTTGTTCAAGGTCACATAGCGAGAAAAGTGTGAAGCGTATTTTCAAGTTCAGATGTGTCTAACTCCACAGTCTGTGCTCTGTTGCTAACCCACTACCACAGAAAGAAATCAGAGCTCAGAGACATCATCTGGGTGGATGGGTCAGGACAAGATGCTTTAAAATGTCTCTCAGTAAAATACATTGATAAAGTTTACCAAGTCCATTAATTGGTTTGGGCCAGATTTCTGGACAGAGAGTAAGTGTTTGGATTCTGGAGGCAGGGATGGTGGCATGGAAATGACAGCATTCCAGGCTCAGCTCAGCCATCGTCTGCATGTGTTTATCTGAGCACATTGCGTCCTTCTCATAGGCTTTTGTGTCACCAGCTGTGACATAGAGCATTTCTGGATTGTCTACGGTTGCTCCCACTCCATCACCAGGCAGGTGTATTATGATACATGAGCTCTGAAGTCAAGTAGACTTGAGTTTGAATCCTGGCCCCATCTTCAAGCAGTGTTCTGTTGGGCAAGTCATTGAACCATCTGTATGATGGATGTAGTAATACCTACCTCAGGGTCTTTGCTTTTATCCCTCCTTCTCTTTGGAGTGGTCTTCCATTATCCAGTTATCCACAGAGGTCATCCTTTTACCTCCTTCAGAGCTTCACTCCACTTAATTTTTTAGTGAGGATTCCCTTGAACGTGACATCTACACTTGCAAACCATTTGGCATTTCCTGTCTTCTCTCCTCATTTGATTATTCTCCTTAACACCTAACACCTATCATACTATATGTAGCACTTAATTATCTTATTTATTGCTTGTTTCCCACTTCTAGAATGTAAGCTCTATAAGGGCAGGGTGTTTTGTATTCTTTACTGCTGTATCTCTAGTTTCTAGAATGACTTAGGTGCTTAATAAATATTTGTTGCGTAAATGACTGGTTATCGTGGGGATGATGTGAATGACATGCTTTGCACAGAGCCTGGCACTAGTAAACACACATGGTGTCTCTTTGTTTTCATTACAATTTTACTATTACTTTGCCACGCCTCAGTGTTCTCTTCCCCTAAGATAATCTGGGCTGAGCATTCTGATCCCCTTGGTAATGTGAAGACTTGACTTTGTTCAGGTTAGTCTAGAAGCAAGAGGAATTAGCCATCATGGGGAAATTTTTGAAAAAGGATTTGCTTGGTAGCTCTTTCAAATAGCTGAAGGTGTGGTCACAGGAGTAGAAACTCCAGGAAGCATATTTCTGCTACATAAGAAAGAGTTTTCATAAAACTGGAGGTGTAATGATGATATAAACTGCTCATGCCTAGAGGTCTCCTAGAAGCTGGACAACCACATCTCACTGACCCTGGTATAATTATTGTAATGAGTGACAAGTTGGAATGCAGCCAAGGAAATTGCACACTTAGAGCACCATGGAGATGGTTAGTAAAACATGGTATCTCTAGGGGCAAAATAAAGAGATAGCCAGTAAGAGTGCCACTGAATCTATAGAATCAAAGAAACCAAGGTTATGTGATCAGGAGACTGAGCACAGCCCCCACACCCCCAACTAAAAGTCAAAGTCTAATGCCCAGCTTCCAGATGTGAGTCATTTTTCAGACCCAGAACCCAATGACAGAGGAAAGGCTGGGGTCACAGGTAGAAAGACTACTCAAATATTATAGTATGTATATATGGTAATGATTCTCCCATTTCTTCCCCAAAAGGTCCTTGACTCTACTCAGATAAGTATATGCTGGGAGAAGACTACTGACGCATTTGACGGCTGTTAGACCCAGGCCTCAAGCTGACATCGATGTCTGGGACTAAGATAAATATCATGGACTTGTTAGAGAAGAGGTCCTAGGTCTGGTTCTTACTGCATTTGCAGGGTCCATGAACCCACACTTGGTAATTTCCCCTGTCCCTAAATAAATAATTAGAATGCAACTTGGTAGCTGATAAAAACCTCACACAGTGCCTTGGTCTACGGGGTAAGAGCTACTGTAATGAGGAAGACCTACTACAGGTTTCTGAAACTTCTCTTCCTCTGCTTTGTGTGGAAAAAGAAGTGAACTGAAGTAAAGATACATAGAGAATTATGGGCAGTGGTGAATGGCATGGCTAGTGTTTAGGAGCCTGGAAGAAGAGAGATTTAAGATCAGAGAAAGGAGATCTTAGAAGACATATGTGGATGGACTTTGGGAGTAGAAGCATCCCTTCTTCAATGATTACCAGAGGGGATCCACTGCAGAAGAAGCAGTACACAGCCAATTAGGCAGAATGACTGAGAAGGTTGATATCAGCTTCTTTATCTCATTGACCACCCCAATGGTGATACAATGGGCCCAGAAATGGAATGCTCATGGTAGCAGGGGACATGCATGGGCTTCCATCTACCAGGCCTGATCTAGATATTGCCATTGTCAAATGTCTATGCAGCGACATCAACCAAACTGAACTCCTCTCCAACCTTCCCACAAATGGCACCATCCCAACAAGACACATCAACCACTGTGCAGCAACTTGATAACCTGTGATTCCTTCTACTCCATAACAGGCAAAAATTCAGCTTGACTGGAATCCACAGGTATCCCACATTTGGGTTTGTCTTTCTTGCCTTCAAGGCCTTAGCTAGCCCCACTCTTTGACAGCTTCTAAAATCCGCCAACCCGGGATTCTACATAATATTGCATTGGACCAAGAAACCCACTTCATAGCAAAGGAGGGGTAGCAGCAAGCACATAACCTTGGGGTCTACTTTTTGTATGAGAGCCCACATCATCCACATGCTACCAGCATGAGAGACATGATCAAATGGATTTCTGAAGACAGCACCAACTTGGAGATGATACCTTGCAATGATAGGGTTCCATTTTTCAGAACACACTGTATGTCCTAGATCAATGGTCATGACATGGCACTGGGTCCCTGGTATGGAGAATACATGAATCTGAGACCCAGGGGTAGAAGTCAAAGTGACCATACTTCCATGACTCCCAGTGACCTAAGTGGTGGAGTTTGTACCCTCCTTTCCCATACCTCTTGTCTCGTGGGTCTGGAAGTCTGGTTCACGAAGAAGGAATGCTTCCTGCAGGCAATGGAGCAAGTCTCATTAAGCAATAGGCTGTAGCTGCTGTCTGGGCACATTGGGCTCTTTGTGACAAAAGACAAACAAGTAAGGAAAGCAGACAGGGGTAACTGACCCTGGCTAGATAGTGTTGCTGTTACCAGTTGGACCGGGGAAGAATACACACAGCAGCCGGTGGTTCTGGTCAGTGTCCTCGAGCATGGTACACATGTACATATACACCAGCATATGCATGTACACACACACACACACACACACACACACACACACACACATCCCTCCTACTGGTTCTGTTTCTCTGGAGAACCCTGACTATTCCAGTGCTCTAGGAAACACCTGACAGATGAGCCCCAGCTCAGCGTCTGTGTGATACACATCCTTTTCTGGCTTACGACAAACCTACCCAAAGCCACCTCTCGGCCTGTCCCCCACATCCACTGCAGGGGTGTGGGGTTTTCTGCTACCATTCAGCCTGGCAGCTCCCAGCAGAACCCTCCCTGCTCCGGTGGAGGATTCTTCCCTGTCCCAGGATGCTCACCCCCTTGGCCTTCCCCTTCTCTTTTTACATGATGTGTCATTCTTTTCAGTACTAGGTGTTCTCCAGGAGGAGAGGGGATCCAGCACAGAGCAGACCCTAGTGAACTTTACTCTTGCATCTTCAGCAATTTTTCCTGTTGAGACCTACAGTATTTTAAGAGTCAGTTCTTCTTGGGGGAAAATGGGGGGAGCTTGAGATGGGGGAAGGGGCCATGAGCTGTACACCACTTGAACTAGTTCATCCCTTTTATTATTTTATTCTGCTGCTGTATGGATGACTCTTGGATCCATTTACTTACGATGGCTCTCACAGAGCTATCTCGGTTGTTCAGAAAAAGGCAATAAAACTTGCTGAGTTTGTTTGAAAGCTTCTGGTTCACATGTGCAAATAATAAAAAAGGAGAAACCCTGGGTAAGGGAAGGGCTCAGGAACCTGCCTTCTGCCCCACCCCATCCCCAGATGTGCCTCAACCTTCACCTCAAAAGAACAGACGGGAAAAGTGAGGTTGGCAACTATGAAACATTGCCCAGGTCTGTTACCTGTTTCAAAGCTCCACAACTGCCCTCTCCCACTTCCACTGGCTCAGGCACCCCTGGGATGCGTCACCCATGTTTCCATGCACTAGAACTGTAGGGTTGGCCTGCAGCTTCCTTGGGTTGGTGAAGGGTTCGGGGGAAGTTAGTGGTGAGGATGTGGGGTGCGTTTGGCTCAGTCTTCCTTTCCTAGTGAGAGCTGCTCATGCCACTCCCCTTGGGCATACTAACCTTCAGTTGGACTTTGACTTTGAAGCTGACCTTTACAACATTATCTGATAGCGTGCTGATACTTGGGGTCCTTCTGCAAGCTCCATTCAGATCGCCCTCACTCTTCCTTGATGAGTGCTATGAACACACACACACACACACACACACACACACACGCATGCAGCCTTCTACACATGAAGGTCAGCCTTCCAGAACCCCTGGGGGCTGGCAGGACTACCTGTAAATACGCTCTGTATAGACGAGGCTGGACGTGGGCCGGGTTTTGTGACGATGGGGTCTGGGCACAGGATGAAGTCCAATAGTTAGGCAGAGACAGGTGTCACCAGTGCACCTGCGTTCAGCCTGGTGCTCGGCGCCATGAGCCTGTAGTGCTTTTAAATCATTCTTTGAGCTTTGGAAAATGTTTCTCCTGCCGAAGCTGTATCTGGCCTCATCTACCTAACATGTAAATCTCCCTGCATGTAAGGGAGAGCCAGCGAGCATAAGTCAGTGGCTACATCCCCTTGACAAACCAGAAGAGTGTGGGGCCTCTTGCTCCTCGTGGGTCTCAGGTAGCTGGAGCCTGGGACAGGCAGAGCTGGATAGACAGGGGAGGGAGAAGCAAAGACATCCTCCCTGCCTCCTCCTTCCCACTTCCGGGCATGAGCATTGCACACAACACGTGCCCTGTGCCCTTCGTCCCATGCATTGGTTTGAGATTTTGAGGCTCTTAAGAGTGTCACAGTCTGGAAGGGAGATGGAGTAGGATTTAGGGGTCCCGAAGCGGTGAACTTAAGGCCAGTTACAGGGTCTGGGTTGAATTCTTTTGCTATTTAATTTTTCATGTCCTTCCATTTTATCTGCTGACCCTGACCAGCTTCCTGTGGTGGTCCGCCCACCATGGCGACCCCCCGGGGCCCCGCCTCTGCCCTGGAGGAACAACACAGAAATGTTTGCTGTTCTCAGTTATGTATGATAAGACCGGGGAAGGGACCGTGGGGGAAGCTGGGGCTGAGAATTTGCCAGGATTCACCCCAAATTCGATCTGCCCTGAGATTTAGGGGATACTTTCATTTTGAGGGTTAATCTCTCCCTGAGAATGTTCTTTCTCTCTGAGCCATATGATGGAGGAAGCTGGGCTGCTTTCCTGGAGTCACGGGGAGTCAGAGGAATCCCAAAGCTGATCTCCTCTAACTCCTGATTGCACAGACGAGTTCCCGTTAGTCCTTTCATCATCACAGTGGCCACACAGGCGGGGGCTGTTGCTTTATCCCTTGGAGCAGAACCCTAAGTAGGAGGGAGATGATGCCACCTGCCCAGGGTCAAGTGGACAGTCAGTAGTGAGGCCAAGGGTTGACCCCGTTGCCCTTGAACCTCAGTCCAGGGCTGTTCCTCCATAGTCAGAGGTGCTTCCACGTCTGTTGGGACTACTGTCATACATTTGTAACAAAATATGAAATCTGGACGTATGTCAACATGGCTTGCCAACTTCCTTCTTTGGAAAAGCCTGTCTTTTTTGATGAGATGCTATCTTTCCTACATTTTTCGCAGAGGTCCCGTCTTCATGAGATTATAGTGGTAATAATTGGGAGTGGTTTATGTATGTGTTTGGCAAAATAAAACACTGGCAATTATACGACAGTCCTCGGTGTTTTTAAAAATTAAAAATCCGCAGACTGGAAACAGCGCTGTATGATGCCCCTGACGTTGTTATGAGCTGGAGGTCCCTGTCAGCATCGTCCTCTTGTCAGGAGGCCGTCACCCCCCTCCCCGCCCCCCAGCCTCAGCACCAGGGGGGTGAGACCCTGCCCTCTCGTCGGCTCCTTGTGAGGACCCTGTGCAGCCCGGGGGAGGGGGGAAGGGCGCAGGATGTATGTGAGGAACGGGAGCCTTTCAGCGGTCACAGGACCTTGGAGGCTGGGCAAGTGGATGGGCTGATTCGACTCTATATTTGACTGCTCCTCCCCATTTCTGGGGTCCCGGATAGGAGAGAGGCGGCACAGCAGCGAGAACTCGGCAGGTGCACCCGTCGCTGCTCTCCCTGCCTCAGGAGAAGAAAAATAACAGGAAGGAAGAGTCACGGAAGGGCTCCCGGGCGGCGCACCAGGCAGGACTCCAGGGTCACCATCTCAGGAACGCACAGCCTTGAGCGGGGTCCTTCGCGAGCTTTGCAGGGTTGTGGGGACAATGGAATCGCCTAATTCAGACGGAGCTCCTCATTCGGGACGGAAGGCCCAGTCAGTGTTCGTTTCTGTCTCCGTGCGCACGTTCTCTTCCCACTTTGCCCTTAGGGGCGGTCCTAGGCAAAGCTGTGAATTGTCCTGTCTTCAGTGCTCTACACGCTTCTGCCCTGGGGTTCTCCCAGCCAGGGAAAATGCTAGCTGATACCCAAACTCACACCGACCGACTCGGAGTTTACGAGAAGAGGATAATGCTTCAGCGCAGGGAACCTTCTAGCAGTGGCATTCCAGACCCCATGGGGGGCTTTGCAGCCCCAGCCTCCCTGATGCACAGCTGGTGAGCCCCCCCACCGCCCCCCCCCTCCCGCAGGCAGGAGGCCGGTTCCGGTGCCAGGTCTGGGCCGGCGCGCTAGCCTCTGCTGTCACTGCCCATCCATCTCCCGCTCGGCTTTACAGCTGACACCTGGGATGTCACATTCTGACGTACGAGGCTACAGGGGTCAAGTGAGGCAGGGGCGGGGGGCAAGAGCTCGGCTTTCACAGCCAGGTACATGTCAGACCAAATGCCACTCGTGATGGGGTGTCAAGCTTGCACCGGGAGCTGGTCTGGATCAGAACCGTCTGCTCAAGTCCGATGACAACGTTGGTCTGGTCGGGGCTCATCTGACAGGATGGACTCCCTGGCACGTCCCAGGGCCCAGGACGGAGGCTGCGAGTGAGCGGGAGGCAAGTGGCGATGTCTTATCCTCCTTTGCCTTGTCTTCAGATTTGTTGCCAGCTCGTGCTTGCTGACATTTGAGCAGATCGTACTTATGCAAATAGGCCATTTTGCTTTATTTTGAGTCTCCTACATGCACGGAGACCACTAACTGTCACAAAGGGTTCTTTCCACAATGGTGACTAACAGCACGGTCACTCACCCAGCAGCAAGGGAGCGGTCTAGCTGGGGCTGAAGAGTGTTTAATATTGATGTGAGTCCTGAATACATGAGGATTGGTGAGGCGGTGCTAGGTGGCCTTCGGGAGCGTGGGCTCTGCTTTCAGACCCGAGTTTGCATCTCTGCACTGACACTGATTAGTTGCGTAGCCTTCAGTAATTCTATTCAACTTCCTGGGTCCCCCCAGTTTCTACCTCTGTAAAATGGTGACATAATAAAAAAAATAATATATATATATATATATATATATACACACACACACACACACATATATATATATAAAATCATGGAGAATTTTAGGGAATTAAATGAAAATGCATGCAAAGCAGTTTGCAAAAGGCCCGGAGAAAGAAATAACCTTGGTGTGACATAATGAGAAGGTCTTCATCCGTGGCCACTTGTGTTTTACCATTTTACTATGTTTCTTTATTTGCCATCTGTTCAATTAGGATAGTAAGAGCGTACCAAAAGGAAGGAATAAAGAGGAGAGGTGGTGGTTGGTGGACTGGAAGGAACACTTGGGGGAAGCATGTGTTCCATGGGCATGTTTCTAGTGGAATGATCTACCCCAGGAATTTCCTTAGTAAATTCTACAGACTCATCAGAACTCTTATAGGGGTGCAATTTTGTTTTGGGAAACTTGAAGGAGAAGGCAGGAGGATAACCAAAGTATGGACTACATATATTCACAAGAGGGCACAAAATTATGATTCATAGGAAATCAGTTTCTTGCTTTCTCCAAGTAGCTGTAGAAAAGTAATAAGAATATTTGATAGAAAGGACACCTTTATGTCTGTGTCTGACATGAAGTGGGGGTGAAGGGTGGGGGTGTTAGGACAATTGTGGGAAGGTGGCCAAGCAGGGACTTCTAGAAATTTCTCCTTTTTTCTCCCTGTGGGGACAGCCCACCAAGTAGTAGCCAAACTCACACCTTCCGGTCTAAGGCAATGAATGGTGCATATCAGGAGCAGTTTGTCAGGAAGCCAGAGCAAGAAAGGTGAAATCAGGGGATCCTGGCTACTGTAGCAGAGAAAGAGGGCAAAGTCGGATGAGAGGTTATAATAGAGATGAAGGTAAAAGAGTAGGTCTTCCGTTACTGGAGAGCAGAGAGAATCCAAGATGGCTGCCATAAGCATTACCCTAATCTACTTTTTTTTTTTTTTAAGATTTTGTTTATTTATTTGACAGAGAGAGAGATCACAAGTAAGCAGAGAGGCAGGCAGAGAGAGAAGGAAGCAGGCTCCCCACTGAGCAGGGAGCCTGATGTGGGGCTCGATCCCAGGACCCTGGGATCATGACCTGAGCCGAAGGCAGAGGCTTAACCCACTGAGCCACCCAGGCGCCCCATACCCTAATCTACTTTTTAAAAGATTTTATTATGAGCATTTCCAAATATGCCCATAAGAACAGAGTACGACATTGTTCACCATCCAGCTTCAACAACTACCCATTTTTTTCTATACTTTAGAAAGTATTTTTAACTTTATTTTTAACCCCTTTTAATTTTGTTAAAGTACATTTCAGATACCCTTAAATACTTTAGTATCCACCTTAATTACTTCTGACCCAAGCATAATGCCATTTCCAACATCCGCCAGATTTAACTATTACTTATTAACAGTCCCTAGTTTTGCACCACCATTTTAAAGAGCTACAAAACCAAGTTCCAAAAGTTCAAAAACAGACACGAGGGTATATACGTTAATACAGGTTAAAGGAAACAGTGGAAGGGATGGTTTATTCACTGTCGGGATTAATAGTTCATTTGTTGGGGAAGAAAAACTTCAAGATAAATTTCAGAAGAACTAACCTTTTGGTAAAAACATCAGGATGAGTAAGATTTTCTAAACATAGCACCAAAGGTAGGAAAAAGAATATATCTGGCTACGTATCCTTGCTCTCTCACTGCTCCCAATAAAAGCAACATCAAAACCAAGTAAATGACATGCAAAATTTAAATAAACTAAGAGTTCTGGAAGAAGGTGTTCAATCTATTTTACAGACAAAAGGTTAAGATCTTTAGCAGAGTGCTTATAAGTCTGTAGAACACTTGGGTTCTCCAAAAGAAAAATGGGGGAGGATTCTTGGTTAATTCACAGACATTTCTTGTTGCAATCTGTCAACTTGCTGCTCTCCCTCTTCCACCCACAGTCCACAGGGAGGCTTCCTTGGCAAGGTGGCTGAGGGACATTTGTAAATTACTCATGTTCTAAGAAGTCATGTATTTGGCTTCCCCATGTCCCAATATCTTATCCCAGTCTTAATATTATTAGGTGGTTTGGGCTTGTGAGGTTTTTTATTTCATTAAAGAGGAAACGTACTCTCCTTTTTATTCTTTCATTTTTTTCTAAATTAATTTTAATGGATTAGCAGATTTCAAGGGAGAGGAGCTGAATGAAAATATTATTACCCTACTGTCTTTAGATCTACATCCTTGGGTGATGCTTTACAGCAGTTTTTAATTTAATGGGATTGTATTTAATAAACACAATGTTTTCTCATATATTTGAAAAAAACTGACACTGGCTCAATAGAAGAATAAGAAATACTGGCTCTTCCTCTTATTAGAATAAGACAATGTCATGACTTTGCTACATGAATAAAGATCTGCTGGGAAGAAAGAGAAGACTGCTGTTTGAGGTCCCCCAATTTCACAAGTGAGAGGCCCAACCATGAATTGGTAAAACCTTCACAAACTGTGTCTCTCTACAAAATCACTTCATCCTTCATGCATCTTCCTTGAGTGAAGTGTAGTAACTAACCAAGTCAAAAGATATCCTCCCTTTGAAAAAAAGTCTGGATGGGTAAAAGAAAAAAGCAGTAATAGTTGTCATCGAGGGTGAATGGCATCTTTGACATCCCAGATTTAGACGAATGTCATTAGGTTGGATTTGGGTAGCTGAATACGGCTGATATTTGTGCCCTTCAGCAAATTCTATATTTGATTCTCTCATCCCAAGGGCTTTTGTGAAACAGGGAGCATCGTATCAGGAACAGAGATGCAGTCAGCCTCCTAGTCATTACAGCGGAATAAATGGTAATACACATAATACCCGGCCATGAAAAGGCCAGTGGGGAAAGGGAAAGATGGAGCTCAATTACTTTTTTCACAATTTATCTATTGCCTCTCAGTGTATGTGCTGGCTGAACTTTTATTTACCTATTCCTTAGGAAAACTCAGAAGGTAACCTTGTTTTTTAGATATTAAGCATAACTAGGGGAATGGACCCTTGGAACTATTTATTTCTTGTTTTCCTAGAAGTTCAAAAAATACATATTTTTAATAAATGTAAATAATACATAAGCACATAATATAAATATACATTTTTACAGAGATAGATAATAAGATATGATTTAATACAGTTTATCAAGTAGAAATCTCCATTTACTTACAACCTAGTGCATCTACAAAGTAACAGTCATTGCTGTTTGTAATGATGGAGGTCAGATTAAGACCAATCCAAAGAATGTTGAAGAATAATAGTTCGATACCTGAAGCATTGCTTTGCACCAAGAGCTTGTCAATGATGGGATGGAACTGGATGTCCTTTTTCCTACATACGGAGCTACCCAAGCTAGACCTGGTCATCGTTCTCTACTTGTCCCATTCTCCGTCTCTGACACACCCACGTTATCACCAAAACCTTTCAACTCTAGGTGCTAAATAAGATGGAATCCACTGCTGTCTGTCCTCTGCCATTTCCCCTCTATGTCCAGCCCTGCCCTAGCTTCCTCATCCAGATCCCAGGGCTCATCCTCTTCTAACCCTCAGCCCACAGTGGCGTCCTCTAGTGTTCATTTGAAAATGCAGCCTTGATCTTGGTTCTCCTTAAAAACCTTCAAGGACTCCCTTTCCTCTTCAGAATAAAACCCAAACTCATTAGCATGGGATATACTTTTCCAGTCTGGGTTTCGCCTTATCTGTCAGCACTCTGCCAACCACAGTCCATGCTCCAGCCACACTAAGACACCTGTAGCATGAGTCCCATCCATGCTTGCTAAGTATCCGTTGCTTTTGTTCACTTCCCGCGGAGCTATTTCTATGCACTCCCCTACTACCCCTCCCCTTTGTCAGACTTGCTTCTTTCATTTAAGAGCCAACACACTGTCATATTCGCTCAGAAACCTCTTTTTGAATCACGTTCCTCCAAGCTGGATGCCTTTTCTACACTCGCTCGTAGCTTGTACGCAGCCCTTTTGGAGCATTCATCAAATTTGATTATAGTTGTCTATTTACTTGTCTGGTTCTTCTTCTCTGTCATGTGAAAATGAGATCGCCATTGCTAGTGTGTCCCAAATACATGATCTATGACATATTTCAAGGACATGGAATAGAAAAATTGAGAATCAAGTAAAAGGATAAAAAAGACCTCTCAAGTCTCTTCTAGTTTTGAGTATCTAAATATCTCTGATTTCGAGAACCTACCACACGTTCCTCGTAAATAGTCAGAGAAACAAGGTCATCATTGTTTTAGCATAAAAATATTTTGATCTTTTTAATGACTTTGATTACTCAGCAATAGAATTTATGTGATAAATAGTGTCCACATTATCATCCATAGCATACAACACTTTTACCCAATTAGGCACATAAAGGAAAGTTCTCATGATGCTCCTGGTCAGGGTAATTGGGAAACCCAGTGCCACTTGGTTCTGCCTGCTTGAGTTCTATTTGGGACTTCTAATAATATGATGTGGTGGTTGGGTTTGAACATGGGTTTCAGAGGAAGGGGGCTCTAGGTTCAAATTCAGCTCTACCATTTATAATTGGGATACATTTTAAAAGTTACTTTACATTCTTGAATATGATTTTCCTCATCCAAAATGGTTGTTGTAAAGATTAAAGTTCAAGAAGTGCTTCACAAAGAAATTGGTACATAGGAAGCATTCATGGAATGATAATAATAATTATTATATAATAATATAAATAATATAAAATATAATTATTATAATTTAAATTATTATTATTCTAAAGGAGGAAAACTAAGAAGAAATCACTTTCCAGATGTTAGATCCTCATTCTTGCAGGAAGTCAGAAAGGACAATGCTTTTATGATTTCAAACATGAAGGCTCAATTGGCTAAGCCCATATTATATACTGCCCAGAGTTGGATACAGACACAGATAGGTTTTTTTTTTTCCCCACATTAATCCCAGTGTATTGGGATCCAGATCTCCAAAAGGTCAGAGAATTCTGAGCAAGAACTCCCTATAAGCCCATGACCAAGTGGAGGGATACAGGGAAGAAAGAAGAGAAAGAGGTACAGAAGCTGCCTAGGCTTCCAACCCCCTAAGAGATAAAGATGTTGGGATCTCAGCCAACACCCTTAAATAATAAGGAGTGATGGGAGACAAAAGCTGACAGCCTGTGACTTGTGACATGTGACTTTCTAGTGACCCAGAGATTGGATTTGTTCTAAATGGGAAGAGCTAGCATGGTGACATCAGTAGCAGTTTCCAATGCAGCAAGTAGCTCACATCCCACTCACAAAAATCTGATGGCCAGAGGGAATGAAATGATTCAGAGGCTCTGGAGCTCAGTCTTGGACACTAAATGGGCAATGCATTATTAAACTTCCCTTGAGCCCTTCACCACACCCACTCTGGCATGGAAAGTTTTCTATTTCCCAGTCAAAGTAAAAGCAACCTCTGACATTTTTAATTTACCAGACAAGTAAATTAAAGGCTTGGTACATAACAAGTTGCCTTTGCTTTATAGATTTCCCTGAATTTTGTTTCTTTGAGTCATTTGTTGGTTTTTGTTTGTTTGTTTGTTTTTATATCATGAACTTACCCAATACATTTACAATGTAGGTCAATACCCATTAACATTAAAATATAAAACTCCTGGGGTGCCTGGGTGGCTTAGTCAGTCAAGCGTCCAACTCCGTTTTGGCTCACGTCAGGATCTCAGGGTCGTGAGAGCAAGCCGCATGAGGGCTCTGTGGGTGTGGAGCCTACTTAAGATTCTCTCTCTCCCTCTGCCCCCTCCCCTGCCCCCTTCATGCACTCACTGCATATGTGCACACGTGCTCTCTCACTCCCTCAAAAAAAGGTACATATTCCTAAAAAACATATACACACTTCTCACCTCAGCAGTCCCTTGATAGGGATTACGAACTCTGTAAATGAAAACCTCAGTGGGCATGACCCCCTCTGTGGGTAACCATTATGGCAACACTATGGTTGCAAAAGTTGGAAGCAACCAAAATGTCAATGAAAAGACGTTAAAATAGAGTCATGAGGCTATGGGGATATATAGTTACACCAAAGAATAAACATGAATTACATTTATTGACCTGAGATGTGTCCCAAATATATAAATTTTTGAGGGAAAAAAAGGAATTTTCAGAGTGATGTGTAAAGGATGTTTGTATGAGCAAAGAGAAGGGTATGGAAGATATCTCCCTAAACCTAAAACTAATAACATTGGGTATTTAAAGAGGCTGGGATTGGTGGTAGTGAGGCCATTAAACATTTTATTATGCCTTCTCTTTGACTTGTAATGAAGATTACAGGTTGTATTTGTAATTACTGAAAACACATTTAAGTAGAATATAAATGTGTGTACATGTATACATATATACCGCATATATATTTAAAAATAAATAAATAAATCAAGCTACAATAAATAAAATTAGGCAAACTTATGTTTAGGACCAAGGAGCAGAGGAAGGGCAGGAAACAAATTTATTGTTGTGTCCTTTGGGTTTATGGTGGTACATGTCTCCTTTTACAGGCAAGAAAGTAGAAATCCAGAAAGACCGAATGGTTTTCCCTAGCTTCCATCGTTAGTAAGTGGTAGAACCAGGAATTTAAGTCAAGTCTGTCTGTCTTCAAAGGCCATAACTTTCCATGAACCCAATTTTACGACATAATTTATCTGACAAGTATAGATCCCTTGCTGCGTAGCTGATATAGGCATAACTAAACAAAGAATGTTCATTGCCTCTGTGCTAACTCTCAAAAAGAAAGTCACTGAAAGTGACAATTCTGTGGTTAAAATATAACATTACTTTATTATAGACAGATTTTTTTCACTACCTTGTCTTAAACCTTCCTCTATATATCTGATGAAGAAATGACATTTACTGATTTTTGCTGTTACTATAGAATTATTGCTTTAGGGTAATATTGTGGTTGTGAAAATAAACAAGGCCATAGGAAAGAAAAATGTGTTTTGAAAAAAGTAACCACACACTATTAGGATAGGTGAAGCAGAGTCTTGGTTAAAGGATCCTTGTCTCGGTTTTCTCAGCTATAAAAACATACAAACAAAGCATAGCGGTCCTTGAACACATTGTTATTCCCAGACATATTGATGTTATTTTCATGTTGACTCAGCTGGAGTCTGTCACTCATGACATTTGCTTAGTTATACCTCCTTTTCCCATCCCTTTGTAGAATCTTAGGCAGATCCTGGAGTACTTGTTTACTTTCTGCTATAAACAGGGTCATTTCACTAATTATTGCTCCCCTTAAAATATTAAAAGGTCCAATCTAGTCTAATATTAAAACTTTAATCTCTGGGGCACCTGGGTGGCTCAATGGGTTAAGCCTCTGCCTTCGGCTCAGGTCATGATCTCAGGGTCCTGGGATCAAGTCTCACACTGGGTTCTCTGCTTGGCAGAGAGATTGCTCCCTGCCAAGCTGATTGCATTCAGCTTGGCAGGGAGCCTGCTCCCCTTTTTCTCTCTGCCTGCCTCTCTGCCTACTTGTGATCTCTCTCTGTCAAATAATATAATAAACAAATAATATAATATATTACATATAATATATTATATAATATATTACATATAATATATTATATATAATATAGATAATATATATATTTACAAATAAATAAAATCTTTATATTCTTTATATTTATATTTATATTTATATTATATAACGATTACAAAATCTTTAAAATCTTAAAAAAATAAAAAAATCTTAAAAAAAAACCTTTAATCTCAGATTCATTCCATAACTTCTTTCCTCTCTTTAACCATGTTTTGTTCATCAAGCACCTACAGTTGAGAAAAAGGCATGATATGCTCTCTCATTCTTTGTCCACCACCTTCCCATTTTGCCTTCTGCATATCCTGGGATCTGAACAGGGGGAAGAGTTATTAGATGAAGAGGGGAGGACTTTAGTGTCACAGGTGTCATTATAATCCTCTCTTGGCTAATCTTGGCCATCAGGTTTTTCATCACATTCCTCTTACTGCTGAAAAACTTTTGTCCCAACAAGGCAACTTCTTGCATGGTAACTGAAGCCCAGGGACTCCCCGCAGGATCTACTTGGCCATTGGAAACTCACTCATCCTTGCCAGCCTGAAGTGTGTTAATATACGTAGCTCCCCCACTGTTGTTCTCTTTCCTCACCCTACCATTGTGCATGGCCACAGCTGGTCTCCAGCCTTCTGCACTCTAGGGGGAGAAGCAGGTGCCGGTCATGAATTTCACATAGAATCTCAAAGAAGGGCTCTTTCACCCCATCTTCCTCCTTTAGCCCTGGAGCCCAGAGTCTACTCTTCCTAAATATCCAGTGTGGGCAGTGAGAAACCCTTCTCTATTTCTCACATGCACTCTTTACCTCTGTATTTCTCTTGGGTCCCCATCATTTTGATTTGAAGGAAGGCACCCTTGAAAAGGAAAGTAAATGGAGAAAAGAGGTATCACACTCCTCCCTTGCAGTCTAAAACCTTCTTTCAGTGAATCTCTTCAATCATCCATTTGAATCTCTGGACTGGTCTTAAATTCACTGTTGGGCACTGATGGGGCTGATGCATGCTGAGCAGGTCCTGTTTCCTTTGAGCACATTTTGGTAGTACACTTCTAGTTCTTCTCTTTAAAATGGGGAGTTACTTCTCGTCCATTGTTCTCAGTTTTGGGGCTTTGGCCAACATTTCAAGATGCTGGGGAAATTGCCTTCAACATCCTATTTTCCAAGAAAATTGTTTTTACTTAGCTCAAGATTTTTTTTTTTTTAAAGAAAATTGGAGAACAGAATCTCAAATCCTTCAGAAGGAACAAGCTAAATCATAAAATCACAGAAGTTTTAGGTCTTAGAAATCACTGACTTTTCATTATCTATAAAGAAAACATGTTCCAGAAAGGATAATTGACTTGCCCAAGTTCATGGCTACTAGAGATAGATAAGGGCTTATGAAGGCGCAGGTAGTAGAAAGTACTTTTTTTTTTTTCCATCCTATTTTTATCATTGGGAGCAGACAGGGAAGAATTCATGACTGAACAATGTTTTGAGATACTGAGATAATAGTAAAATATATTCATCTGGAATATAGTATATAACCTGAAGCAAGAAGAATTTTTACATATTGTTTATTTTGCTTTGATGAGAAAGGGGTAAATGACATATAAACAAATTGATGTTAGAAATTTATCCAAAATAGAAGTTTCCAAGGTATGTCATTTATTGGTGAATCTGGTCAATACATATCTTCCCCATTTAAAAATTGAAATAATAGGGGCACCTGGGTGGCTCAGTGAGTTAAAGCCTCTGCTTTCGGCTCAGGTCATGATCTCAGGGTCCTGGGATCGAGCCCTGCATCAGGCTCTCTGCTCAGCGGGGAGCCTGCTTCCCTTCCTCTCTCTGCCTGCCTCTCTGCCTACTTGTGATCTCTGTCTGTCAAATAAATAAATAAAATCTTTAAAAAAAAAGAAAAAAGAAAAAGAAAAACTGAAATAATAAACCTGTATATTTCTTTGTGTGTGTGTATTTGCCACGTACAAAGAGCTTCTATACACATCATCTGAAACTCTGCACTGAGAAATGAGGTTATATTAATGACCTTGAAGCAATATGAGTGCCCTCTGAATTATTAGGGGAAGATGGAATTTTTGTGTGTCATTTAGTGTTAAGCATAATATTTAGAAAAAATAATTCCACATACCGTATTAGCGGGGGGGGGGGGGGTGGATTCTCTACTAACTAGAACTTTCCAATGACTAAGTACTTCACTTTCCCAGCCATGGTGGGTATTGGACTGCTATTCTGATGTGTTTATGACAGACAGATGTTGTTGCCTAAGACAAAGTTCCTAAATCGTTTCTTTCACAACCCTAATGTTATATTCTAGAAATTTATCTTAAGAAAATCAGTGGACAAGAGTACAAAGTTGCTTCATAATGCCATTCAGTGAAGCACTATCTTCTAATTTTCAATATTAAGGAACAAGAAAATGGTAAAATCACAACTTCGATTTAAAAAGTTAAGTACCTGTACTTGTGTACTGGTACTAGTACACAAGTACTTGCCTGTGTGTACTAGCAAGAATTGTTGAGATATGTACACCCTTGGCTTGTGGCCCCTGAGAATCTGTTTGCATGAACTGATAAGACTCCTGTGATATGTATGAGATCTTTATCTTTTGGAAGGGAAAGATGTTTGGGGGATGGAGATACCCAAGGATAAGGAGGGAAAAGGAGAAGAGGATGATTTCGGTGACACGGGCTCTGCTCCAAAACCCAGGCAGAGAGTCTGGTTTCGAGACTCAACTAAGAGAGGAGCGAGGGAAAGAAAGAAACTGAAGGCTGTGTTCGTGAAAGGTACCAGCCTCTAGGCATCCATGAGACCACTTTGGGATCCAGGTAACAAGACCACAGAGATTTGGGATAAGCCACTGGCCCACCATATCCCCAGCCTCTGATTCAGCTCAAGGTGGCATCTGCACATCTACATCATGGAGGGCAGCAGCACGTGTAGAAAGGAGGCTGGAGTGGGGAAGAGGCATGTTCCTAAACATATATGAGACCCCGTCACCCAGGACCCCTGGAAAAGACCACGGCATGCCCTGAAGGGGAGCTAAAGTTCAAGGTGAGCAAGCAGGGGCTAGGATCTTGTGCCTTAATCTGATCAAGGTTTCTCAACTTCAGCACCACTGACAGTAGAGGTCAGATCATTCTTTGTTGTGGAAACTAGCCTGTGCATTTGCCCTCTACCCACAGGATGCCGGTAAAAACCCCTCCCCTAATTTGTGAACAAAAATGTCTCCAGGTATTGTCAAATATCCTCTAGAGGCAAATCTCCCCAGGCAGAGACCACTGATCTAATGGAGACACAATTGCAATCAAGATTGGTGAAAATCATAGCCTGATGACGATAACTGTTTATTACTATTTCGTTGAGTCTTTACAGTGCCCTAGGCCCTCTTCTGACTGCTTCCTGGTTTTAACTTACGAATGCTTACAACTCCATGAGGTAGGTATTGTGCTTTTCTTCCTTTTATAGGTGAGAAAAGAAAAGCACAGAGGAGAAAAGAGACTCTCCCAGGGTCACCTGGTCAAGACCAGAAAACTTGCAACAGTGTTAATAATCGTAGACCTTCTGAGTGATTGCTGTTTTTCTCTTTCTTTGTGGGTTTTAAATTTTTGGTATTTTTCAAACATTTTCCAATAAATTACCTTTTTTTAAAAAAGATTTTTATTTATTTATTTGACAGACAGATCACAAGTTGGCCGAGAGGCAGGCAGAGACGGGGCAGCTGGGGGGAGGGGGCAGGAAGCAAGCTGCCCATTGAGCAGAGAGCCCGATGTGGGACTCAATCCCAGGACCCGGAGATCATGACCTGAGCTGAAGGCAGAGGCTTAACCCACTGAGCCACCCAGGCGTCCCTCCAACAAATCACCTTAATAAAAATTAATAAGCAAGTAAGTCAATAAGACCCAGTGCTGCAGGACTCCTGGGATGCTGGGTGGTGAGCATCTCCTAGCAGAGAGCACCCAGTGGGTCCCCTTGTGCACAATCCCAAGAAAAGCTCAACGTGGCCAACATTACTTTCAACTACAACCAAAAAACAACTGGAGAAAAGAGAGGCTTGACAGACTACGTGTTCTCCTAGTTGGCTGAGTTCAGTCTTCATCTCTCCTAAGTGCAATATGAGTAGATTCATTGTCCACACTCTATGGCCCACCAACTGCAGGCACCCACCTGAGGGAAGGCCAAGGGTAGGCTCTCACCTTCATCAGGCAAGCCTCTCTTCTCAGTGTGGTCGCTGGTGCTGTCCCTGGGTCAGAGGGCTGGTGGGTGTGGGTGGAGGGACCTGGAGGTTGAGGCTCCGGGAAACAAAGGCTGAGGCCCATAGGCTTGGATTGCATCCTGTGTCTGTCAAGCGCTGGCTGGGGCAGGCATTCGGGAGTGATTCCAGCAGAGGCTGGGCTGGCAGCTGAGTGTTTAACAGAGCCTGCCTGTCAGTCACCGCTTACGCTCATCTCTTAATGGCTCTTCCCTTGTCATTTGCCTGGTGTCGCTTTTATCTTAAGTGAATTTAACAATGGTGAAAGGTGCCAGTCTGAGGTCCCCAGAGAGGAGCTTTGCCGGAAGAGCAGTTGGAATGAAAGTTTCCCCCATCAAATCACCTCTGCTGCCCCACTCGGGAGAAAGTAACCCCATGGCTCTGGGGGTACCCTGGAGGCCAGACTGACTGAGCCAATCAGCTCTTCCCACAACTCAGCAGGCATCCTTAAAGGAAGGCAGCTGACTGCAGGTCTGCAAAACAGGAGACATCTTGAAATTGCTTTGTCCTTAATTTCCACACCCAGGAGTATTTCAGGAGGAATTTAATCTCTATGTTTCTGGTTCATTTACACTTAACTTGTCACAGGATTCTTTCCAAAGAGCCATTTGGTGCCCAAGAGAACTTGTGAGCTTTTTAAACATATATCCATCTTTTTAAAAAAACATCTTTTGAACTAGCCAGATTCAAGCAATGTCTAAGCTACACATGAATATGAGATGGTTTTACATTTCCAGATCCAGCTACGCTCCTAAGAATTTTTCAGCGAGGCAGCCCATCTAACAAATCAATTAGTGATACGGTGAAAACAAGCATCAATTTGCCCTCCCAGGGTTGGAAGTTGAAGTAGGGCTATGAACGAGTCAGCAGGAGAAGAAGGAGTCGAGGAAGCAAGAAAATGGAGAGAGTGCTGAAGGCATAATAACTCCAGCTACCTTATTTGACCTCTTACTGAATACGACCTCTTACTGTGCTAAGCCCTTTCTTGGTAACTTCTTGCAACAATCCTATGGCAATTTTCAGGTTACCAAGAAAGGAGTTCCCCTGTTTTATAGACAAATAAGCTTAAGCGTATAAGTTAAATAAAATATCCAGTTGTTGGAAAAGAAAAAATTTCCTCTACCCTTCAAGATTCTTCTAGGTGGTCTAATAACGAGGTTGCATGAGAGAGATTGGCAGGATAAAAAATACAGTTTAACTGCATAGGTACAGAGTTCCAATAATAAAATCGAGATCCAAAGGAATGACCAAGACAATTTTTATGCATTTTAGACAAAGAAACAATAAAGCTGTGAGGCATTGACAGGACAAAGAAAACATATGTTTGGGAGCTTCAGTATACCAAAGTGGCACATCTGGGGACAGCCTCCCCTTGGCCCTCACACAGTTCACACAGATAATAACTGAGGTAAGAATTAAGAATTAAGCTCAACTCCATCTAAATCTAAATTAGCAATGTTGAAATGAGGAGAATGTGCAAGAAAGAGGACAGGGGTGTGCAGTGGCCCTACTCTGCCAACATGGTCAAATATAACACCAGAGACTCTTTTCCCTGTTTCCATCCTTATCGACTCAAAAAAGCACTGTGTGATTGAGGGTGAGTTTGGCTGATTTCTATTCTACCCATCTCATCCTGCAGACCATGACTCCGTTGGAAGAGCTTCCTTCCAGCTGTAGTTACAGGCCACTGTCTTCAACTCACCCAGAAAATTCACTCTGAGGCTCTGAGGTACAGCAAGGAAGGCTGTTTTCTGACCTTTGGGCAAAACCTGACTTTTCTCCGAAAAAGAACTGAAAACAATTTCCTAGGCACCAAAGCCAGTTATTTCTGGGGCAATGTGTATTTCTAAGACAAAATTCTTCATATATTCTGGAAATAGAATATTATCAAGGAACAGGTGTGTGTGTGTGCGTGCACATGTTCTCATTCTGCCAGGATATCTGTGGGAGCAGAGGGCAATTTTCAGCTCCACCAGAACCCTAGTGTGTTTATCTCTGTTGAGCAATAGTTTGCTGGAGGCCTTACTTCCCATTCCGTTTGGTTCATGAAGTACTGAGGACCTCTGATGGCAAGACTGTTGTACTTGATATTAAATACACCACAGTGAGGAAGAAACTATCACATGCATTTATTTTGGCTGTTTTTATCCAACATCCTTGCCTTTGGTGTAATTTTCATAGATGATCCTGGATATCTCCAAGGATGAAGGTAAGGAACTCATAGACTCCCTGGTACTTCTTTCTCATCTATTTAAATATGCATGGGCACGACACTCATACTTTTCTTTCAATAAGGACTTTCCCCCTAGATTAGTAAGTATATGACTCCCAAAAGACTTGATGAAACGTGTTAATATAGAGGCAGTCAAAGTGTGTAGGGATCCTAGAGGATCTTGACCACAAGTCCTGCCACTCTAGCTTGAGGGTCCATGCTGGAGGAGACAAAGTTTTAGGGGATGGAAAAATGTGAAATGGAGCCAAGACAGGCTTTCCCTGTGTCCGTAACTTCTCTTTGGATGCAAGGCATGGGAGATGACATATCTCTATCTACTCGCAGGAGCTGATGTTGGCAATAGATGTCAGCAAGGACTGAAGAATTATAAGGAGAAGAAAACGTGCCAGTTTCAAGAGGGAGCAGCTATCTGAAAGAAGTTGGGATAAATAAGTCTATATGTGATCAACTTTATCCTGCTATGAGCTACTCTGGCAACCAGGGTCTACCCCCATGCAATGCTATATTTTATTTGCCACAATTTGGCTCACATTGCCTTTTCCTATTTCACGTGGGCTTGTTCTGTTTCCACACAATAGCCTCTATTCAAAAACTTCTAAAAGCTTCCACTTACCTGCACCATGAACTTCAAACTCCCCCAGCCTCAAAATTCATTTTTTGCTGTTACCCTCAACATTTCCTCAACAATGTGCACAAATGCTCCATTCTATTAAAACAGATATATTTGTCCCATAGAATGACCCACAATCCCAGTTTGCCTAGGACTGAGGGGGTTCCCAGGACACAGGATCTTTGGTGCAGAATGAGTAACGTCCTGGGAAAACTGGGACAATCAGTTTACCCACAAAAAGTCACTCTTGGATGAACAAATCTTGAGTTATTCTGCTTCTGTGCCCTCATACTTTTCTTGCTTGGAATGCCACCCTCTTTCTACCTCATAGAAATGTGCACATCTGCCAAGGTCCACATAAAAGTCTAGCTCATGGGTGAATATTTCCCAGGTCCCCTCAGTGACAACCCATTTCTCTTTCCTTTGAATCTGATAGCTCTGGTGGCCCTGGGGGATTCACAGGGAAGCTTTGGAGTGTTTGGGGACATAGATTTAGGAGGTGGGTAGGTTGAGGTCTAAATCTGATTATTTAAGTTCTAAATCTGATAAATACCTCAGTTTTCTCACCTTTAACAGAGGAATGAAGATTGAACGAAATAATATATGTAGCCCCTGCCTTGTGGGTGGTCTACTGAAATATGTTTAGTGAGGATTACCACCCTTTGGTTCCTTCATTCAGTGAGTATTTTTTGAGCGCCTTCCATGTGTCTGTCCCTAGTCCATGAAACAGTGAATCAAACAGGCAAATACTCTAGGTTTTGAAGAACTTAGATGCTAGTGGGTGTGGGAAAGATCATAAAAGGAAACTATAAACTATGGCAGATGGTGGTAAGTGCTAGAAAAATAAAGCAGGGGAGGGAGATTGTGAGTGCTTTATGTCAGGGTGGTCAGAGAGCCTTAAGCAAAGACTTGTACGAGGTAAGGGGTTGACCCATGCCGATACTTTGAGAAAAAGAGGTCTCCAGGTACAAGTGACAGTGAACAAGTACCGTGTGCTAAGAGAAGTTCATGCCTGGGGATTTTGGAAAAATATGGTTGGAGCAGAAAGAAAGAGGAATGTGGTAGGGAATGAGATCAGAGAGGCAATGCGGGAGCCCATGGAGAACCATGTAGACGACTGAAGGCCTGGCTTATGTCCTGAGTAGAAGGGGATGACAGTGAAGTGTTTTGAACAGAGGAATGACACTTAAAATTTCTGACTTAAAATTTAAAGAATCACTCTTGCCACTAGGTTGAGGTCAGACTGCAGGTGGGTAAAATCAGAAACTGGGGACCTGTCAGGAGCCTAGAGTGGCAGTAAATGGGGTGAAAGAGGAAGGTGACCTACATAAGGGTGCAACAGGTCAAGGATACAAAATTCGCCTATTTCTGGAAGTAGAGCCAACGCGCCAGCCAACAGAGAAGTCAGACTTGACCCAGGAATAGCTCCACAACTCTTGTCCACAGACGGACAGAGTTACTTTCTACTGGGACGAGGAAGACAGGGGATGCAAAGGCTGGGAATGAAGACCAGAAGTTGAGCTTTGGGCCTGGGGAGTGTGCAGCACCTATCAAAGAGCCACCGCCACGTGGAGAAGCAGAGCCATTTTAAACAGGTAAGTTTTCTTTTTCCATCTAATCTCATGGTTATTTGGAGTGGTTCGGGGGAGAATGGAGATTATTGTGTGTGTGTGTGTGGGGGGTAATTAGTGCTCCTTTCTTAAGTCTTCCTAGGCATTATAAGCACTTTTTAACTAGAAGTTCAGATCCATCATCTTGTACCTTTCTCTGGACCTCCTTCAGTTCTGAGAACAGTGCTGGGCACAGTGAACACCTGCTTTGAATCGAATAGGGCCAACACTAACTGTGGAACAGGAATGTTGGGTTCTGCAAGCTTTTTTAACACAGAACCCTCACGACTTAAGCCTTTTGCACAGAAGAACTTGGTCCTCCATGTGGAAGCTTTCTGAAAGCACCTTGTGCATTCTATAGTCCCCCATGACACCTTAGCTGAGGCCACTGGCAGGTGAAGCTTTTTGGCAGAGACATCAACCCTTGCAGGTTCCCAGAAACAAGAGAATAAAAGGCAGAAGATGAACGGCCTTTGCCTCTGAAACAGCTGGTGCTGCTCCTGCATCTGCATGGCCAGTTGATTTAGAGATTTGTGAAGAGAGCCTCTGGGCCCCTCGCTCCTGCCAACTGAATTACCGGGAGCGTCCCCTGGCAACGACAGAATTATCATTCTCTTCCAGGTGCTGCAGGACCAGTGCCCCGGAGCTGGAGGATGAAATACACTTGATCCTGGAGGACACTACAGACACGACCCTGGTCACAGCACCTGGAGCTGAAGGTTGTCCTGCTCCAGATGGTGACTTGGAGCCAAGTCAACAGCATGCATCACAGCCTGACTCCTGAGGGAGGTGCCGGGGACTTGCTGGTGTTGAAAGACCCAACGTCTGTGTCAATATGCCTGGAGGTGGAAGTGGGTACCCTGTCCCAAAATGATCCAAATCATCCGTATTCCAGAAACCAAAACTGTATCCCTCTGATCGTGACTGATGTTTGGACCTTTCTGCCCTCTTCAGGCCACCCTTGGCAGGTAGTTCTCCTAACAACTCATTTTCCAGGGGCCAGTTTCCCCCTTCTCCTCCAAAATGAATGTTCTATGAAACGTTTCCATGTCAAATAAGTTTGGGGAACACTGGCTTAATGAGTGAAACAGGTTTCTTTGTGCAGGATTTCTCAAAACTTTCAACATGCTCATACCCGCTGAAGGCTTCCAAAGAGGAAGAACGCAATATTGAGCACAAGGGCCTGTTTTCCTGAATCATCTATTAGGGCAAGTGTTGCTCTAATCTCACTTGGGGAAATGCTTCCTCAGGCGAACACTGAAACGGTTTGCGGTTTCTGAGACCAAATGATGCTTAGGGAGGAAGCCCAGGAGGATGCTGAGGAACCATTTGTAAAGTGCCATGGGGATTTGAAAAGAAAGGCAGGAGGGAGAAGAAATCAGCCCAGGGGCACAAGGAGCAAGTTGATTCTCCTGCCTCAGTAGCTTCTGGCTGAGGAGTTCAGCCCTATTTCTTCAAAAGCCATGAACAGGGTGTTTGCTCTGAGACCTAGTGGGCGCTGTCGTGCTGGTTGGAGGAAAAGTCTGAAGAATTCTACTCAATGCTGCTTCGAAGGGAGGAGGGAGGGCCTATCAGAATTTAGATACACAGAAGGCTTCACCTAAAATACAATCCTCGGAGAATCTTTGCTGGAAAACTTCTTGTGGGTGAGATCTGCTTTAATGAAGCCCTGTGATAAACTCTTTGCTGTAAGAAGGTCAGAGGAGTTGACAGGAAGTAGAGGGGATTTCCATCTCATCCCCCTACCTTAACCATCAGTTTACTCTGCAGTAGTGAGAAGAGCCATCCTGTTGTCGTTTGAACAACTCCAGTGGTGAGGGAGGCACCCCCCTCCTTAGGGAGCTCCTTCCACCATCAGGAAGCTTCCAGGGCAGGCAACTCCACTCCTTGGTGAGGAACATCATCACCAGGCTCTGGGCCTCTCGGCTATTGCGTTTCGGGCAGACTGCTGCCTCCCTGAAGATGAGTCCTTTACCCTTGGACTCTCATTCATCTGGCACTAGGCCAGTAGGTAAGTCACGGAGGATCTAAAATAAACAACAATAGGCAGATATACCGAGATTCTAGAACAAGGAACAGAAAAAAGCACACAAATGAAGCAGCCAAAAATCAGTCTTCGTGTTGTATCTTTGGGGGGAAAAGTAAGGCTGCGGATATGACTTTTTGGTGAAAGAGGAGGGTTGTTTTGCAGGGGAAAATGGGAAGATCTATGTAGATATGTTTTGAGGAATTCGGGGATACTGTCCGCACAAGCCTGAGGTATTATTATTTGTGACAACTCTAACGATGGGAACTATAAGGAGACAGTGGGCAGAATGAGGAGAAAGGGTCAGATTGCTAACGGACCAACAGGGGTGGGAGGAAGGCAATGGGAGGTGGGGATGAAAGATCCATGTGGGGAAGAAGAGGGTCAATGAGAGAGTGAGGGTCCTCCTGGAAAATCAGAAAAAAGTATAGGCCACCTTATAACCACACGCCTTCAGTTCTGTTGCCCAACTCAGGAACTTGGATATTCTCTTGAACCACTCTTTTCCCCTTCTTGCCACCACTGCTCCCAATCTGTTGTCAAGTCTGTGAACCTGCCCTCTTAGGCGCAAGTAAACTCGATGGTGTGTTTCCAGCTAGTAGGTGCTTGCTATTTTTAATTAACATGAAGTAAGGGCCTTTTAGTAGGTGAAGCAATGTGAGGTGACACATTCCCTGCGAGTGTCTCACTGTGTCAGTGGGCACCATTTACCCAACCGAGGGCAGATGTACTTCTCAGCAAATGAGCCGTTAAGACTCGGTTTCTGGATCAATGACAGCACCAGGAATGAGCTAAAATGGAGGAATGTCCTTTGTTGGAAGGATTTGCTGCCTGCCTGCATCTCTGAATGGACAGCTGCCTCCCTGAAGATGTGCCCTTTACCCTTGGACTCTCATGCGTCAGTTCCTGAACTCCCCATGAAGCCAATGGTCATGGCAAACGTCACATGACTCCAGCTTTGGTCTCAGCTGTAGAGGTACTGAATCTTCACTCACATCAGGGTTCCTTAGGGCTCTTAAAGTCTGGAGATGAGGGCACGTCCTAAAAGTAGTGGCTGGGTGAAAGAGGTGGTGTGTGGGGTGGGGAGGCACATGCATTCACACGTGCACCTGTGCAGGTGCACATGGCAGAGATAGGGAGCTGTGGATCCACACATCTGCTCACTGCCTACATCTGGAAACCAGGAGATTCTCTAAGTTGGGATATGAGTTGATTACAGTATCCAGAGCACAGTGGTGATCTGCAATGTGTAAAAGTTCTCACAATCTGCCCATTGTGCTTCAGTGGGCCCTAATAGCCGTCTATCTCCAACGATGGTCCATAAGTCCAGAGCTCATCCCACCCAGCCAAGCCCAGTGTCGTTGCCTCCCTCGAGCAGCTTCTTTAACTTACGGGCCCAGAGGCCTCGCCTGCTCCTGGCCTCCTCCCTCGGTGGGCTCTCTGACTTCAGCATCTGCCTCCCTGAAGGTATATGTCCCCTCTAGGGATCTTAACACCAAATGTCTACTTTCATGTGTAGACCAAGACGTGGGACCTATGGTTAGTCGTAAAATGCCACTCAAGGGCAAGAGGATTGTCTATTTTATGAAATACTGTCCATGGGAAAAAGCACTGGTGGGTGAGAAAACAGTTTACTCCACACTAGAATCCTTCCAAATGCCTTCTTCTTCCAGCTTTAAATCTTATCCCTTAAACTCGGGACACACCAGCCCTTTCTAACCAGCCTGGATCTAATTAGTGTTCCATACATTCTTGCAAGAAAATGGTTGCTTAAAACTTAAAATTCAGAGGACACCTGATCATTTTTGACCACCCAAAAGCTCCCGCACTGGCATTGACATGGGATTGGTTCCATGAAAACTGCACAAGATTCAGTGGATATTAACTTCTGGTGTCTGCAGGAGCTGACTGTTTGAGACTAAGTCCCAGGAAAGGCCTGTGACATTGGCAGTTCAGGTACTCACCACTCCTGCCAGAATGTGGTGGGAAACAGGCATGCATCTTGGAGTGAGATCGGGGTCTCACTGTTGGTTCTGCCACACACAGCCTTAATGTCTCTGAACTTCAATATAACGTCGATTATTGTGAGAACAGGATAAAGTAGTATGTACAAAGCTCCTGTGCGTTACTTACTTAGAATAGGTGCTCAGTAATGGCAACTGTCAATGACTGTTTCTGGGCATCTGAGACACGAGTGTGAGAGCTAGGTTGGGGGTTGTGACCTCCATAAAGATTTATTACACATTTGAGCCCAGATTCCAAATTCCTACTCGTGTTAGTAGTTGTTAGCCCTGGCTAATTCCACAGTCACCTCCGAGCCTCTGGTCAAATTACAGATTTCTCACACTATTTGAAAAGATTCGGATTTAGCAGAGTTTGAGTGGGACCTGGGAATCTGTATTCTGTAAATGCTTTACCTCTGACTCTAATGATCAAACTGAGACTTGAAAGAACTGCTTACAGAGACAGGTGTATTTCACCACTAAATCTGTAATTCTTAATTATGTGGCGTTAATGAAGTCACTGCTGTGATGACTGATTAGGTGGAGAAGCATTTTCTCTGTCCAAAGAAATGTACTAGCATTCCCCTTCAACAAATCAGAATATTAAAAAACATGGGGGTGGGAGGAGGTGAATATTTCAAGAAGTTTCCAGGTAAGCCTTCCTACTTCTACTGAGAACCACTGCATCGGGACTGTCTTAGAGCCTGAGGTCCGGTGGGATGCCAGCATCTGCCCTCTCTGGCACTATCCACTGACTGGGGTTCTAGAAGTCACCATCTCTAACTTGGGTCCAGTTTAAGACAATGACAGAACAACCTTCCAGAAAGCAATTTGGTATTGGGAGAGGAAGCCACTCAGATCTTCCCTATGTACCCACTTACATAAACTAACCCACAAGGGAGGATTTGTCCCAGAAGCGACTTCATGAGATGTTGCAAGTCAATGACAATCAGAAACAGTGAATTACCTCAAGGGTCAGAGGCAGGTGTAGGCTCTCCCCTGCGACAGATTGTTGGTAGGTGCCTCTTTCTCCTGATAGTAGCTCTCCCGGGTCTGAGGGACTTGGAAGCTAGAAATAGGTACTAGCCAGAGGTGTGTTTACTGGGAGAGGGACAGAGGAGGGGAGAGCAGAGAAGGGGGATTGAAGAGAGGAGCACATTCTGACTTAAGAAAGGAGCAAGGTCTGCAGCTCTTTGGGAAACTCAAAAGCCTAAACTTGAGGGATGACTGTGGAAAGTAATATTCACATGAAAAGATCCTCCATGAGAATGTCAGCCCCAAGAGGGCAAGGGCTTTGCCTTGTCCAAGCCATCGATTCCCAGCAGAATGACCCATCCCGTTCAATTCAGATCAAGAAAACAGAGCACCCAGCTTGTGTATTCTAGGAAGCTGTTAGGTGCTCTTTCTTTGAAAAGAAAGCAAAGAAGTCCGTATCTAACAGATGCCTGCTCTTGTCTAGTGCTTTAATGCTGTGGTTCCCAAACTTTGTTGCACATTAGAATCACCTGGGGAAGCTTTAAAACTCTTAATGCCCTGTGCTAATTAATTCACTATGTTCAGAGGTGGGAGCCAGCCGTCAGCATTTTAAGATTCCCAGGTGATTCCAATGTGCAGCAAAGTCTGAGAAGGACTATTTTCACACCATATTCCTTTGATGAAAAAAAATGGTCCTGTGAAATAAGTGTAATAGAATTTAAAAGTCCTGTTTCAAATCGGCAAGGAGCCGATCATTTGTCCAGGGCTAATCAGCAGTTACGAGCCCAGCCCTGGATTTAAAGGCAGGACTGTGTGATCCGATGGCTGTGCTCTTCCCACTGCATCTGGTACAATTCTTAGCACACAACAGATTGCCAGTATCTATTGTTGATTTATATGAAGCAGATTCATATCACGTAAGAGTGAATATTAGCTTTTGTGAGCTGTTCCCCAACTCATGGAAGAAGGAACAAGAAGACATAAACTTAAAGCTCTAGTAACAGGAATTGAGGATTAGATACTAGAATGCCTTTTCTGAAAGAGATTATCCAGGCATATTGAAGCGAAAAATCCAAGGATTGCTTTTGCCTCTGTCTCTATAAGAACACGGGCAATTTTGCATGAGATGAAAGAATCATACTTTTTTGAAACAAAATATTCTAAGGAAGATGACATATCAGAATTTAAGGAACTCCTCCCACATTTGTGTGGATGATGGGGTTTTCCTACTGATGCTCAGAGAGATCCTTCACTGGTCTCATTCTGTGAGGCTGCGGGTCCATTGTAGGACACTCGGCCCCTAACAAATCTTCCTTTACACCTGATCAAAGATGAAACATGATTTCTAAGTCTTCATTTACTTCCCTATTGTTCTTCAAGAATGAGGATCCTCAAAGCAGAAAGGAAAGCCCAAGTCAGGTGTGTAGATGGTAGAACACTTCAGTTCTCTATGGGAGCCCCAGTGCCTAGGTCTGTGTAAGAGGACTCTGTTCTCATTTTGATAGAAAATAGGCAACTTCTGGGGTGCATGGGCAGGTCAGTCAGTTAAGTGTCTGCCTTTGGCTCAGGTCATGATCCCAAGGTTTTGGGACCAAGCCCCAGAGTAGGCTCCCTGCTCAGAGGGGGTCTGCTCCTCCCTCTTCCTCTGTGCTCTCTCTTTCTCTCAAGTAAATAAATAAAATCTTTTTTAAAAAGACAGGTAGCTTCCACATAGAATAAAGATCTATCCCATACAGAATAAAGATCTTTGAGAAACCATATAAAATATAAGGTAGGAAAGAATAAAATCCAATTCAAGTTTTTTTTTGGGGGGGGGAGGAAACTGCACACTAATAAAATAGATGTCCTGTTAAGGTAAAATGATCAAATAGAGAATTCACCAATGATGAGTACTTATAAAAAGAAAGGAGTGGTCTCTGGGATTAGCATGAGTTCATACACCTTGAATGCATGTCCTTATTTCACTATGATGATTAAACCAACAGACCAGGAGAATACTATACATGTCTGTTTCAAAAAGCAAGACATTTGACAGTTTTTTTAAATTACATCCTTGTAAGCAAAACGAAGACACATGAATTGGCTGGGAATTCAGGTATATGAATTTACTGAAAAACTCTAGTCAAAAATACACATTCCTGGACTAACACTAACAATGAAGGACAGTTTCTAATAATAATTATAGTGTTCATCACAGCCAATATTTATCTATGGTCTTAGTACTTCACATATCCTTTCACTTTTATTAGCTTACATGAAGGCTCTAGTGATGGGCTTAGCCCCATTTGGTTAAATATTTTTGGCAAGGATTTGGTGAATACCAAGCAAACCTTTTGGGTAGCAAAACAGTAGGAACGACAAAGCTGTGTTGGATTATTTACGTCAGAGCTATTGTGAAAAGTTCAAGTTGATTTTCAAACATTCCTAAAAGCATCAAAAACTTTTCAAGAGAAGCTGCGGAAGGCAGATGTGGGTAAACAGGTGAAGGGTGAGTAGCCTGGACTGGAGGGCCTTCAAGCCCTGGTCAGTCTCTGTACAAGATCCCCTTCACCCTGCCTCTTGGAAGCTGGGGTGGGGTGAGTGGGGCGGAGGAGGGACCTCAGGAAGATCCCAGAGCTTTTAGGAGTCCAGTGTGAAAAATTCCCATGAACTAGCACAACGTCTAATCCAACATCTGAAACTAAGGTAAAATGATAGGATGTCAAGCACGGTAATGCCATTTCCACGTCTGTAACTTTGCTTCAAGAGGCGTCAACATACACTGGGTGGATTCCCAGGCATAACTAAGCATCAAATGAGCCTCCCCGGGAGCAATGTCTGTGTTACACACCCACGTCCATGGGAACCTGAGTGAACATTACACAACACGGTTTACAGATATCAGTGCCTGCCCTCCAGGAACGGCGGGTTTGAAACCAAAGACAGACAGACAGAAAGGCAGGAAGGGAGAGGAGATGCCCTTATAGCTAATCACCAGACAGCCACAGTCAGATCCATGTAGAAACTCTGACGGCTCCCTGTGGGCACAGGTGTGTAGTTCAGATGACAGGTGAGGGGGGTCTGTATTGCACAGTGGGCTGTGTCGTTCATGTGTTTTCTCCCACATATACAGTGGAAGCAAACAAGAAGGAACATTCAAGTTTCTGTAAGCAACTGGACGGACAACTTCTTCACAAATCAGAGAAAGAAACAACTCATCATCTGCCTGGTTCCTTCCCTAAGCAGAGGTGACCAGGAAGTACCCACCTTGGCTAAAAGTTGCCCCTTGGGGTACAAATGGCTTTGCAGTGGCCCTTCTCTCCTGCACTCACATGCAGGAATAGGAGTAGAGTGGCCTCCCGGTCTGCTCCTCCACCGACTTTCTGTAGAGATCAAGTACCCTGATCCTGGAGCTGCAGGGGAGACCCGGGAAAGTGCTGAGAACTAAAGGTCATGAGAGCAGAGAGCAGCAACCAGGTACAGACTCCAGGAACCAGAGATGGGCCTGTGTCCCAGGGTGCTAGAGGTGGAGAGCTTGAGTCAGGTGGATGGGATCAAAAGGGTCACAGCCTAGGGAAAGGCAAAATGTCCCGGGCCACCTTGCCCTGGAACATGCTCTGTGTTGGGGTTTCTAATTGGATGGTGAGCTCTTCAAATACAGGGAGGTGCTCTCTCCCCATTAATCTGTCCCTAACTCCCCAGGGCCTCCACAAATACCAAGAAAACTTAGAGCAGTGTTTCTCAGAAAGTCATGGTCCTCCAAATACCTCCTCTGGCATGTGATACAAAGACAGCGTCCTGGACTTGCCCTGTAACAATTAAATCAGGAACCCGAGAAGATGGCCCAGAACCCTAACATTCTAGGAGCTTCATAGTTGGTACATAAACACATATGTGCTTGTGAACTACGGAGCTACAACAGAAGACCTGCTTGCCTCCATGTGGTCTGAGTTCGGTGAAATAGCCCCCATCCGAATGTTTCCAAGAATTCTGAAAAGTTCTTCTGGAACACTTGTCACCTCAGTCATGACAGTGGAAAGTGCAATACTTCCTTTTACATGGTGGGAGGCAGGAAAAGAGAAACTCTGAAAGACAAGGATATAAACAGATCTTCTCCACTTACATTTTTAACTTTCTGTTAAAAGACACTTTCCGATACTGCCTTGCCCTTTTGAGCTCTTGCAAAGTCAGCCACCTTTGCTACTGCTTTAAAAGAGAATCTACAGATACTGACGAAGAACAATACCGTTTTAACTTTTATTCAGCTTGAAAAAAATCACAGCTGCATAATGTGGGATCCTGAAGCCAGGCTCCTTGAATTTTAAATCTCAGCTCTGCCTCTTACTCATTGTAAGACCTTGGGCAAGTTGCTAACCTCTATGTGCCTTGATTTCCCTGCCTGTAAAACAGGTAAAATAAGAACCTATACCCCATAGAAGAGAATTGGCACCTATGAAGCACCTAGAATGATGGCTGGTCCATAGCAACCATCACAAATGAAGCAGTTGTTACCTGGTGCTATTCCGTGTATAGAGGAGGAAATGGAAATTCAGTGTGGGAAGGGATGAGCAGCCAGTTCAGGGCTCCATGAGAGCTAGAATCCAGGATCTGTATTCTCATTACAAGGCACTTTCTGCATTTCCCCTTTCTGTCCCTTCCCCCTCCTGTGATGCAAAAATTTGATGCTCCGTCCCTATGATGATCTGATGATCTGAGCATCTAAATATCATTTGAAGAACTAAAAACCATTTGAGAGCCGCCAATGTGTGTTCAGCCAGAGCCCAGGCAAGAACCCCCAGTCAGAGACGATGAAGACAAAGGACTCTGGGAAGCGTCTTGTCCATCTCTGACAAACAGTAGAAAAGAGGTCGAGAGAGCTGCAGTGACCTGTCTGTAGTCCCAGGGTGTGATTTCAAACCCACAACACCTGACTCCTAGTCCAGTGCTCTAGCCCCAGCCAACCCCGACCCTGGGAGGGATGCCACGCGCAGGGTAGAGCTGCCCCTCTGAGCAGCTGAACTGGACGCTTTTGCAGACTCCTCCTCGCTCAGATCTGCTGGCCCAGCTTCCAGCAACCCCTCTGCCGGCTGATGGTGCCCATCGGTTCACGGCTCCACGGCTTTGTGAGCTGGACGGGGAATAAACCAAGTTGGCACCATCAGACGTGGGTGAGAAGGACCATCTCGGAGTCCTCTAAATCATGTGGAGCACAGCAGTCAGGATGAAGCTGGCCTGGTCCTTTTTATGACTTCCTCCAAGTGAAGGGGTAACTTCTTACCAGTACCCCCTTATTACCTGGAGCGAGTTGCAGTGATGTTAAATGTCTCCTGTCCCCTGTCCTTGACGGGTTTCTAATGACAGTCTTCACCGCAACCTAAAGATCCCCATCGGGCAGTTTTCCCCTTTGGGACAGAATTAATTTCAGCCCATGAGTGTCTGCTCTCCTCACACCGCCACTCAGTGCAGGTGGGATTCCGGGTCCATGTTTCTGGCTGGGGTGCAGGGAGAGGAGGCTTGGTGAGAGCAGGCAGGAGAGCCAGGGCTGGTGCCGGGAAACGACTCAGCATCTTGCCCTTGTTACTAATAATCCTCCCAAAATCACCGAATGGTTTCTGGGCATTAAAGTTATCGTTTGCCATAAACCCCTTGTCTGTTTTCTGGAGAGTTTAATATACTGCAGGAAGTTTCACCCATAAAAGGTGGCGGCTGCTCTCCTGTGAGCGGGCCGGGCGTCTGTAACTTATGACCTTCATAAATGTGAGTGGGTCTCGCGAGCGGGCCCATCAGTCTTTGGAGTAATTCTGCTTCGTAGTAAAATATTTTACTGTGCACGCTCCCGTCAGCATTTGCCTCCGTGGTGAGGAGATGTCCCCATTCCTGCTGTCTCTTGCTCCTGACTCTGGCCCCGTTTTCGATGATCCCACCTTCAGACCACAGTTTGGGACCCAGAGGTTCATCTTTGCTCCTTTAGGACCACAGCTCAGCTCAGTCTGGGGAATGTGGCTGTACCGACAGAACTTTATTTCTCACTGCGATGCTGTGGGTGCTTTTCCTTCCAGAACTGCAGGGAATCTGCCAAGAAAGCCATCACCTGAACCAGGGAGAGCCCTTCACTAGCAAAGGGGACTGTGTGCTCGAAGATGCTTTGCAGGCTGCAGAGTCTTCTAGAAGCGTGAGAATTCCTTGTTATCCTGACGTACCACAGTAGTTAGTATCACAGGCCAAGACACCTAGATAGGCTTTATCAGACTCGCTGCCTGCATCTCACACCGGTCCAGAAAGGTACCAAACACCTTCCAGGCATCATGGAGCAGTAGGGAGAAGGGTCCTCTCAGGCAATGCAAGTCTCATGTCTTAGAAAATACTCAGCTTCCGGGGCACCTGGGTGGCTCAGTGGGTTAAAGCCTCTGCCTTCGGCTCAGGTCATGATCCCAGGGTCCTGGGATCAAGCCCCACATCAGGCTCCCTGCAGGGAGCCTGCTTCCCCCTCTCTCTCTGTCTGCCTCTCTGCCTACTTGTAATCTCCATCTGTCAAATAAATAAAATCTTTAAAAAAAGAAAATACTCAGTTTCCAAAGGTGTAAAATTCCTACACCATCTCCATTCTGATGTTATTGTGAAGAGCACACAGAGTACTGTATAAACAGTAAAAAAAAACTCCAGAACTACCAAGTGGTATTGGTTTTATGGTAAGGAACAACGGAGGGGTATGGACTTAAAGGAAATGAAGCTCTGTGGGAAATGATCGAGTTACTCAAAAGGATTTAAGAGAAAAAGAAGCTGGGTATAGTAAGTGGAATATATGGCTCTTGTGATCAAGTGTTGCCCTACTGCGGGGGGGTGGGGGGTGGGGTGGGTAGGTACTGGGAAGGTAGAGCTAGTGTGACTGGCTTGGTGAGGACAGCAGGGATGGTCCATCTGCCCAGCAACCAGCTGCTCTGGGAAATTGTCCATCGCATGGCCTCAGGGCAATTTAATTCATTTTCAATTCAACAAATATTTGTTGAATGCTTAGCGTGTACCAGACATTTCTGCAGGGTTCTGAGTTATGTCGGTAAACAAAACAAAGATCTCGCCCCCTTAGGAGCCGATAATTTGGAAGGGGATGTTCTCTGCTACCTGTGCACGCTGAGCGAACAGTTCTCCAAAAACAGGATGAAGCTTAGAGTAGCAGGTGCAATCCCATTGGCTCTCCTGTCCCCCAAGCAGAAATCAGGGAGGTCTGTAAAAATTGCATCCATGGGTCATCGATCAGAGAGAGTTCATCAGACTCTAGGGAGCCCAGCAAGTTCCTCCTTCCTCACTCCCTCCTGAAGTGTACATCATTTTTGTATTGTGGGTCACAGTGTGTTCTAAAAATAGACCAACAGGACAAGTCCTTTCCATTGGTGGCTGTCATGGCTGCATTTAGAGTTCACCTTCAAACCTACTTCTGAAGCACATGTCAGGAGTTTCCAGGGACATTTAGAGAGAGCAGAGAAATAGAGTCAGGAGCAGAATGGAGTTGGGAAAACATGAGAAATGTTGGGGTGAAGGATTGTTCCCTGGGAAACATCTCTAATACATGGCATTTTAAAGTTGGTCCTGCAGGATCCTCATAATTCAGGAGCCGCCACTTAACCTCTCTTTGAGAAGCTATGTTACTGAGAAGACAAACATATGGTTTTAAATTTATAATCTCTCTGAGCGATTACTTACATTGGTCAGCTATTGCTGTGTAACACCCACGAAATCTCAGTGGTGTGCGGCAATAAACATTTATTTTGTTCACATCCGCTCAGGCTGTCTGGAAGTTGGCCGATACAGGCTGGGCTCACTTGTTCTGTTCTTCGGAAACAGGCTGGAGAGTGAATTTTAAGTTCAGCTGCCCCAGCCATGGATGGGATGATATTGCTCTTGTTGGTTTGTTTCAGAACATAATATGACCTGTGATGCAGGGATGATGTACATCCTGGAAGAGGGGTAGAAAGGGAGGAAGAAAGAAAAGATGGAAAGAAGAAAGTAAGGATGTAAAGAAGGAAGGAAGGAAGGAAGGAAGGAAGGAAGGAAGGAAGATAGTTCTGGGAATAACTGAGTCAGCAATAGCAGCATCACTAGAGAATTTATTAAAAATGCAAATTATTGGACCCCACACCCTAAATCTACCCAATCAGAATCTCTAGGAGGAAGTCCCAACAATCTGTGCTTTAATGAACTTTTCAGGTGATCCTGATGCTAAAGTCAAGAACCATTGCTCCCATTTGCAGGTTAGATCTCTCATTATGCTTGGGTCAGTCAGCTAGCCAGGACAATGGCAGAGGCACAAGAAGGGGAGCAGAAATGTATGACATCTCTTAGGGCTTAGGTGAGGAACTGGCCACTGATATAGAATCTACTCACATTCCACTGGCAAAGCGAGATACACGACCAAGGTCATGGATCCAAGGAAGGGTGAAGAACTAGGCTCAAGAATTCAATCTCCTTAAGAACTTAGCAAAAATAATGTTGCTGTAGCACTTTAAGGTCTATAATGCTCTTTCACATATTATCTCATTTCATTCTTATAACAACTCTCTGAGGTGGGAGTTGTCTCCATTTGACAGATAAAGGGAAAGAAGTTTCTAGATATTGAGGTCAAAAACAAATACTTAATAAAACCCAGGTCTCTCATCTCTAATTTGAAGCTATTTCCACTGCATCAAACTTCTAGACCATTGATTCATAAAATCAGGCTCCAAATCTCTTTCATAATAAAAAACCTCTCCAATGCACAGTGTGTTAAATACTCTATGGTCTTTATGCACCCAGGGAGAATAAGTAACAGAAACATAAGAACATATTTTCACCCATACTATCTAGCTCCATTTTTCAGGTTTCAAATTTCCAGTCTCTTGTGCTTCTAATACTTCCCCATGGCTTGAGTTCCAAATTTCCATTAGCTTTCCCTTCCATACTCTGTGTCCTTCAAATTTTGTGCAAGCTAATTTTTCTATAGGAAAATCATTTTGACTAACTTCCAAGCGGCTGTTATTTTGCTGGAATGTCAGAAGATGGGGTAGGGCAGGGTAGGTTGGCCAAGAGCACAGAAAGAAAAGAGCAAACAAGTAGAGTTTTCAAAGAAAAGATGGTGTAGAGGACATGATGTGTCTTGGTGTCATGCTATAGAATTCATAGCCTGTCAGATAGTTTGTCAGCCAAAGTCAAAGAGAAATTTTAGTGATGACTAAATTTTGATGACTGAAAAAATCTAATTAGAAAGTGTTTTTGAGCAGATAAATTTTCATTGGAAACATTTCAACAGCTTAAATCTGAGGAAATATTTTTAAAAACGTATGAGAAGTTTGGCTCATAGAATAAGATTTCATTTGTTGTTTCCACCTTTATTTGTAAGGCAAACATCTTCCTCCCTTTCTCCTTCCCTGTCCAGCTCCCAGCTTACCCCTCCCTCCCTTGACTACCTGACAATTTAAGACACCTGAGGTGCAATAGGAGAAAAATATGACCCTGACTCCAAGTGTGATCTATAGGGAGCTCTGGCTGCACACCTTAATTATTGCTAACAAAGTAACATTTTAATAGCTTTAGGTTGAAATTGATGAGCCCTCCTGTTCACTGGAAGTCTTGCAAAGACATGACATGACATCTTGTAGAAAAAAAAAAAAAAGAAAGGACACAGTGGCGTTGAATAACTGACTATGTAGAATGGTCAGTTTAAAAAAAAAAAGTGCATTGTCCTTGGTCAGCAACTTTTCCCAAAGAACTCAGAGTCCATTAGAGCCCATATGTTCACCTAATTTATTTCCATCTTTCTATAAATAGGATGCAAATATTATTCTCTCCTTTTACAGAAGAATAAGCTGAAGAAAGGCACCATGGAGAGACAGCACAATGTCTTCTGGCAAGGGAAAGGTGAACAGCTGAACAGGGGATTCTAAATGCCTTGAAGCCAGTGACTTCTCCATCTATTGTTGTAATGGTGCTGTCTGTAAATGGTGGGTGGGGGTCATATTGGTTGAGGGGGCTCCAAGGAATTAAGAGGACTTAGCTTCCAACTCCAAGGTATATCTGCTAAAGTTTCAATGTTCAGACAGAATAACAATCTTGGGCACTTATTCTTCAACCCATCATGAACCTTTGAAGCACACTCCTTTTTAATAATCCCAGCTAAAACATTTATTGGCTATGATTCTTCAGGCCACTGACCTAGTCCACAACATCCATAACCTCCCTTGGCATCCATGGTGATGTTTGATCTTGTCATTTCTGTGGAAGGCAAACCACAGCCTCCTCAGAACCCAACCATCAGGCTTCTTCAAGTCTGCTGGCTCTCTCAGGTACCTCAAAGACCCTCTCAAGAAGCATCTTAAGACAGCATTGATTATTCTCCAGAAGTACTATGGGATCACAGGAAAATTGATAGGGTGACTGAAGAGTCTCCCCTTAGAGAAGACATGCTATCCTTTCTTCTGCTGTTAAGGCAGAAGAAGTTGGGAGTATAACTCCACATCTTGAGGAGTGGGAGTAGGGGAGAATGAGATGCTGAGACCCTTCTTAGGGATGCATAGCAATGTCCAATTCTAGCCTTCTGTCTGGCTCTCCTCTAATTGTCTCTGACAATTAGATCTCCCATATTTGAGAAAATGGGTTCTGGAGTGTCTTCCATGTCCATTTATATGACATAATTTTTATTTCCTATATCCTTAAAAATCTTTTTATTACTCAAAAACCAGTTTTCTGGAACTCAAAATATTCTACATCTTCCACCCCTGCCCAATAATGAGTTTGAAGGGATGTCTTCATTTGTTCAGGCTTCTATAGCAAACTACCACAGTCTGGGTGGCTGGAAACAACAACAATTTATTTCTCACAGTCTGGAAGCTAAAAATTTTAAGATTAAAGTCCTGGCAGATTATGCATCCCATGATCTATTCATAGACTGCCATCACAGGGCAGAAGGGGTGGAGGGGTGGGGGTGGGTGGGGGGTGATGGGAGGTTCCTCTGGGGTCTCTTTTATCAGGGACTAATACCATTCATGAGTGTCCTGCCCCCATAATCTAATCACCTCTTGAAGGCCCCCACCTCTTAATACCATCACATTGGGAGTTAGGATTTCATTGTTTGAGGACACAAACATTCAGTCCATAACAAAAGGCCTATTTAAGAGAACAAAAGCCAAACTTGAACTTTTTCCACCTTTTTCCTTGCATTTCTGCATCCTGGGTGGTGAGTAAAGAATAATACTTTACTGCTATCTGAGTCATGGAGGGAGAAAGGTGGTAGGTCTGTTTACCAAGGAAAGTGGTTAAGTGAACACTTCAAACCAGTCTCCCACATCATCATAAATCTTCTCCCATCACTAAAGGAAAGGCAGAACAATCCAGAGACAATAGAAATAGGGGTGTTCTCTTTCTCAAGAATTAAATACTCTGTACAAGCAAAAATTGGGGAAAGGGCTTAAGTCAGCAGGGAAGAAAGAGGAGAAAGTGAAGAGCTATTAAAACATGCTGGGTCTTTCAGTAGGTATTATTTTGTCATAAGCCATACAGTCATAAACATAATTCAATAATAAATAGCTTTCTAGTGAATAATATTGAGCTCAGTCTTCTTTAGGGAGCCCCAATACACCTCAGTCAAACTCGTATCATATCACATTACATGTCACACTCAGTATGTATAAATAAGTGTGTAAATACTGAAGGCAGTGATAGTGTACGGGGGCGGTCCTGGAATTAGTTGCAAGGAGTGAGGGTGGGACAATGCCATTGTAGAGAGATTCAAGAAATGTAGGTTTGCCTATTAACACAAGGGCAGTAAAGAAGGTAGGAATACTTAATGCCATGTGCAGAAGTAGATCTGAAACTTGTAGATGCTTGGCAGAGCAGAGGGATGAGGTCTCCATGACAAGCAACCCTGAAAGTATGTTAGGAATTTGGAATGGGGTTAGGGATGATAGCTTGGCCAAGACTGGAGATGACCGTTCTCAGAACCTTAGTCTGTGTTATCTCAAGGAAGTGGCTCTATATCTAAGACTTCTTCATCTTCTGCAAAGAAGAAATATTTTTAAGGACTCTCTGGAACTTCCAGTGAAGAAACCTATCGGAATCAAGATTCAAACCACACTAAAGAATCAATGCATCACAGAAGATAGGAGCTTTTAATACGCAAATGTGCAAAATAAACTAGTGTAGTTTTAAAAGGAACTGATCTTACTTATAATTAAGAACTATAGATTTTGTTATAGCCTGGGTTCCCCAGAAAGCAGAGCATGAGGCAAAAGCCCAAGGTCTATCACTTTATTAGGAGTCCTATCCCAGGGAAGCGGAAGTGAGGAAAAATGGGGAAGAAACTGGGAAGAAGGAGGAAGCAATTCAAGGGTGTGTTTCCAAGGCATCTTGCTCTTGGTGTCAAGTACAACTGACTGCCAGGTCTCTCAGGACCATCTTCTAAGCCATAAGATGAAGAGTGGCTTCTTAGGTACTCCACCCAGTGGAGGAAAGGAGAAGAATCCGTCTGCTGGCTCTCTTCTCCCATTAGACAGAGGTTCATCTTATTGGGAAGTGAACTCCCCTGTGCTTCTTGGTGGTTTATGCTTCGGGAACAACAAAGAAGCCCAGAGGCAGAAGGTGACAGGGAGCAGCACACACTCTGGGTATGAATAAGTCTGAGAAGCTGCTTCAGCTGGTAGGGCATGAGGCCCGTGTGGCCACTGCCATAGCCAAGGGTGCCAAAGACAGAGGAGGTTGAGAAAATCTGTTGGGCTCTTAAAGGTAATTGTTTGTCTTGGTCTGTTCAGGCTTCTATAAAAAGATACATATATCGGGAGGCTGCAACAGTCAACACTTACTTCTCCCGGTTCTGGAGGCTGGAAAGTCCAAGATCAAGGTGCTGGCAGATTCAGTGTCTACCGCGAGCCTGCTTCCTGGTGTATAGATGGCTTCTTCTCACTGTGACCTCCCATGGCAGGGACAAGAGAGGTATCTGAGGCCTCTTTTATGAGGACATTGATTCCATTCGTGAGGCACCACACTCATGATCTCATGACTTCCCCAAGACCCCACCTCGTAGCACCATCACCCTGGGAATTAAGCTTCAAACTATGACCCTCGAGACATATTCAGTCCCTAACACTGTTAGTATCTTTTAAATAAAGATTTAGCTTTACCTATTCTCAAATAAGAGAAAAGGAACGGCAGTAGTGTGAGTACTCACCAAAAACAGGGAGTTTTGCCCAAGAATTCCTAACAGTAATTAAAGACTATGTGGATTAAGTGTGTATCATTGTCCAAATGGGTTGGAAAAAGAGGTCTCCCTTGTCTGTTCAGTATTAGCATTCCGGAAATCAGTGAGAGCACTGAGAAAGCTAATACTGAACAGGCACAGGAGAGTTCTTTTTCCAATCCATTTGGACAGTGATCTTGTTGAGTAGCAAATGATGTCCTGATAACTCATAATAATAGCTGATATTTCTAGAGGTTCAACATTGTTTTAGGAGTTCTGCTTTGAACGCTTGCATTAATAATACTACATATTAGCAGAGAGCTGGAGAAGCCAAATACCAGGTCCAAAGGCTCATAGCAGCTAAGTGGTTGAGTTAGGATTTGAGTCCACATGCTCTGATCCCAGAGCCCATCCTTTTACCCATTGTATTGAGTCTTGACACTTTGCTAGAAGATAAAATTGTAATTACTTCTCTTTTCCAAAATTCATGTCTGCTTCTGAGAAGTCCTGAGGTTTTCTTGAAATGTAATTAAAATTATGCATATTTCACAAATAATGTTTAAACACCATAACCTCCTGAAACCCATGACAGGCCACGTGTTTGATATAAGGGAAAACACATCCCAACTTAAATCTGGTAACAAGAAATGCTGTGGATCCATTCTACAGCCCATAGTACCGCTCCAGAAAGCATCCCAGTAATTAAAGAGTGAATCGTGTGAGTGAGGAAACAGTTTCTTTCTCCCCAGACCTGAGTGGTTTCACATCATGAACAAACAGCAGTAGTAGAGTTGGGGTGAGGGTGTTCGAGAGGCTGAACAATGTACAGAAAGTCCCCACTGTGAGCCAGGTGAAATTTCAATTCCCAGTCCAGAGAACTTCCAAAAGCAAATCTTGTTGCCTGCCTTTAATGTATTTTGTTCATGCTCCACAGATGTCCTTTCTCATAAATTCAGAAGTATCTGCACGTCCCAAGGTGAGCTGGTATCTTCTTTTTATTGCCGGCAGTTTGCAGGCAAGAATCTGACATTAAAAAAATATGGCACTCACTTTCGAGAGTGTGACCCTCTTTCTCAACTCTTTCCTCATCTTCTTCCAGTTCCCTGTGCTCTTTTCACCTTTGTGCTTCTGGTTAGCACGCATGGGGGCTCTGGAGAGACCCTTCCAGATACCTGGACTTCTTGCTCAATTGCAAAAGGATGCATTTTGTCTACAGATTGCCTCATAGAGACACTGCGTCTGTCTAAGATGAAAAGACCCTCCAGAGAACTTATTTTAGATGTTTGCCAACTAACCCATTTTGCATGCTTCCTGGGAGACACAATATGCACCATCTCTACAGGAGGAAGCAGGAGAGATATCGGATATCTTGAAGGAAATTTATGATGCTGATAGGAAAGTTAAGCCCCTTAAAATAACAGCTGGGTTATGAACAAGGGAGGAAATTTTTATTACCTTGTGCCTGTGGCTTCTCTCATCCCCTTCCTAAGGGATGGTGGCCATGGATCTGATTGGTGGTCTCTTGCCTCTCCCTGCTTAATGGCACTTGTTGTGGAGAATTTTGATAGACCATCATTTCTGGTAACTTGAGCAGATTCGTATGCTTTTAGATATATCCTTGTGGATATGGTAAATGCACCATGTGACTTGTAGGGACTTTGGTTCTATACCCATTCTTCATTTTCACATTCTTATTTATAAGGAAACCCCTATATCTCTGGGACTAGCAATGTGCCAGGTAAAAGACATTTTCAGTACCCTCTGTGAACAAGGAGTGGCCAGTTGACGAAATTCTGGCAGTTGAGGTGGAAATGAAACTGCTCAAGGGGAACTTCTGTGGAAACACCATAAAAGAGAGAAAGCTGGGAGCTCCTTTCTGCCCTTCTGTCTTTCCTCCATTTTTAGACCTGAAACTTGAACCTGAAGGCTGGAGCTTCTGCAGCCAAATTGAACCATGAGGCAATCTCAAGGGAGGAATTTTGAGCCAGATGTATCAAAGAAGAAAGATGAAGGATTCTAGTTTCCTGATAACTGAAGAACTGTCATATCAGCCCTAAACTTCCACCTCTGAACTTGTTTTATCCAAAACAGAAATAGGTTCTATCTTATTTTGGCTAAGGTTGTTTTGTTGGTCTATTGTATGTAGCAATATCTAACCCTAACTGATTGACTTCCCCTGTGATGAGAATGTGCCAATAATGCTTTCTCCTAACTGACTGATTCAGGTATCTGCCACTATATTTGCTATGTTCTTTAGGTGACAGCTGACAACACTCACCAGAGCTAGCTTATGCAGGAAAGGGGAATCTACTATGAGGTGTATAGTTAAGTCTCACACAACTCGGGACCTCAGAGCCTCAGGAACAAGCTGAACCCAAGAATTGGAAAGCCATCTGAAATTGCTCTCCGCCCCTTGTTCTTGTTCTTTCCTGTGTGCTTGCTCCCCTCTGTCTTTCTGCAGGCCACTCCCCTCTGCTTCTTTGGGCCACACAGTAGAAAACATGATGTCTACTCCCTACTCCTGACTTTATTTTCTCCAAAGTTAGATTGATTCTCTCAGTTTCCTGGGAGTAGAACTTTCACTAGCCCAGAAGAAAAGAGGCTCATTGAAAATTGAAGAAACACTCCAAAAAGCATCCACTACTCCTACATCAAATGGAAACCTGGTATAAATAAAGAACAACCTGACATGGAAAACAACAACAACAATAATAATAAAAAGCACCCAACATGTTAATGCCTGATTCTTCAGACTAAGAAAGTATTTGTCCAAACATTTAAGAAAGAAATAATACCATCCTTGCACAAATACATCCAGGAAAGAGAATGAGGGAACACTTCCTAGTCTTTTTAGAGAACAGCATAACCTGATTCTAAAATGTGACAGTGGCATTTCAAGGAAGAAAATCTATAACCCAATCTCTCATAAATATATACTCAAAATTCTTTAGGAAATATTAGCAGATAGGATATAGTGAAATATAAAAAGGGGAGTAACATAGCCAAATGGGATTATTTTAGATATGGAAGGGTAATTTAACATTAGAAAACTAATTAGTGCAACTGACAACATTAATGGAAAAAGAGAGAAAATATTACCATATTATGGGAGAAAACATCATCTTGATAGATACAGAGAAATCATTTGGCAAAATCCAATACTATTCATGAAAAACTCATAGCAAAGTAATAATAGAATGGAACTTCCTTAATGTGATAAATATAATCTACAAAAAACCTGTAGCAAATATCATGCTAATAATACAATATTGAAAACTTAGTTCCTGAGTTTGGAAATAAAGCAAAAATTACTGCTAGCCTAAATTTTATTCAAAATTCTGATGGAGTTTGTAGCCATAGTAATAAATCCAGAGAAAGAAATAAAAAGCATAAATTTGGGGGCACCTGGGTGGCTTAGTTGGTTAAGCGTCCAACTCTTGATTTTGGCCTAGGTTATGATTTCAGGGTTGTGAGATTGCGCCCCAGGTTGGGCTCCACAGTGGGTGTGGAGCCTGCTTAAAATTCTCTCTCTCCCTTTCCCTCTGCCCCTCTCAATGCACGCACTCTCTCTCAAAAAAAGCATACATATTGAAAGAAAGAAAACTTATTTTTCATAGATGACATGGTTACTTATTTAGAAAATAAAAAATAGCCACCACATTATTAGAAATATAAATAAATTCAGCTAAGTTATAGATACAAGGTCAATATAAAAGAATTAATTGTATGTTGGCAACAAAAATTACAAAATAAAAAAGTGTAAAATATAACATCAAAACGTATAAAATACTTACAAAAAATCTAGTGAAGATATATAAGACCACTCGACTGAAAACTACTAAATATTACTAAGAGAACTGAATCAAATGGAGGAGTGTACTACATTCATAGATTGGAGGATACAGTACATGTCAATTTTCCCAAATTAACCTATAGATTTAATGAAGTTGCACTCAAAATCCTACTAGTTTTTTTTTAATGGAAATTGAAAAGCTGAACATATACACTCCCCATGACCAGAGAATTCTACTCCTGAGTACGTACCAACAGAAATCAGTACATTTGCTTATCGAATGTCATATAATGGAATGTTCAAAGCAGTATTTTCAATACTCCATCTGGATGCTACCTTGATGTCCATTAATAATAGAATGATAAATACATTGTTTGTTCACACAAAGGAATGTTAATAAGCATTGAAAACAAGTGATTCATAAACATATATAGAATATTGATGAATCTCACAAATATATTGAGAACAAGAAAGACCAGACCCCCCCCAAAAAAGAATATGTACAGTATTATGCCAGTTATATAACATATAATAAAAACATCACTTCTATTGGAAGCCAGGAGAGTTGTCACACTTGCAGTGAGGTAGTAATTAGGAGGAAATAGGGAGTTTTCTCGAGCATTAGGAATGTCCTGTTTGTCTATCTGGGTGCTGGTTACATGATGTGTTTAGTTTATAAAACGTCTGGCTATGTCTTACATATGCTTCTCTATTTTTATGTCATACTTCAGGGAAGATTTGAAAAGTGATAAAATAAAAGCTAAATAAATACATATCTTTAATATGGTAACAATTCTCCACAACTAGACTCCATTTCTAATTCTTTATTAATGTATTCCATATTAACTTTTACTTTTTCCATATTAACTTTTAATTGTTCAGGCCATAAGTCATTTTTCAAAATCATGAATAAATGTCTAAGAATATATTTTACTATTCACAAAAAATATTTGCTATAGCACAGAGGCTGACTCGGGACTCGATCTCATGACCCTGTGATCATGACCTGAGCTGAAATCAAGAGTCGGACACTTGACCTACTGAGCCAACCAGGTGCCCCAATATGTATGCTTATTGAATTTAATGAAGTTTATAAAAAAAAAAGTATTTTTTTTTAACAGGCGCTGTCTCACTGTATAGAATGCCATGAAGATTGGGAAGTTGTTTTTTTCCAGTGGTCCTCTCTGCTCCCCCCACACCCCTGCCCCCAGGAAACTTCCCATCCTGAGGCCAGTGTCCCCAGGGAATTAACTCAGCCTTCCTCTTCCCCAACCTCTCAGCCCAGATAGCTCACAGTTTGTCCTAGTCCATTCTCTGAGAGCTGTGCCCTTGCCTAGAACTAACCTAACAACCCAAGTGGAGCCCGAGTCAAGAACTGATAATGGCTACATGTTTTATGTATCCCTGAAGACTATTTTACTTAAATTTTGAACTTCCTGACTAAACCTAGAGAAATGACAAATGGGAGAACCATGGACCCTTGGCTGGCCACCAGGGGATAGATTTAGGGAACACAGTGAGTTACGACTGGCGTTTTTCAAAGCACGAGGAGACCCAGGCAGTTAACTGCACATATTGTGACTTCTCCGGGGGTTTCTTCAGTTAAAAAATAATAAAAGAAAGAAGGAAAAAAAGAAAGTCGGTCCAACTCTTTTCTCTTAATGACAATTGTGACTTCTAAGTCACACTCTACTTGTTTCTTCCTTCAAAGTCCCTCTTGAAATTACCCTGATTTAATAAACTGGGAGATTCTATTTGGTTTCAGCGTTGAACTTTTGCTCAGAAATTGAGGGAAGGACTGGTTTTCATCAAGTTCTCCAACGGAGTCCAAATGGCAGCAGGACACATTTTGGGCAGTTCCCGTTTGATGTTTCTGAGTAAAATCAACAAAGCAGACAAACCGGGGTTTATTAGCTCTTTGTTCTTCCCAGAGGCAGAGTGCCGAATAAATGCCTTTTTCCCTTTGGAAAAAATTTTACTAGTAACCATAGCAATAATAATTCCATCTCCAAGTGAAAATTATTATTGTTATCTTCTTTGGCAGCCCCAGTTTCTTTCCTGTCACAAGGAGACAGAAGGCAGACACCGTCTTGAAGTCTATAAAAGGCTCACCTAAGCAGGATGGGGCGCAGCTGCTTTCTCTCTGAGCCGAGAGCAGAACCGGAGAATAATGGCTTACCCCTAGAATGAGGGCCTTCATCTAGAGATGAGGAAGGGGTTCCTGGCAGTGTGCTAGATAGGTTGTCATGGGAGTTTACAGAATCCTCTTCTTTAGAATAGAAGCCTTTAAAAATAGCTTAGATGATCTGTGCCTGGAACGGCAGATATTTGCCTTGCTTTGCCTGTGTCTCTTGTACATTTCATATCCTCTTGGAGGTCTGGCTGTGCCTTTCCTAGACTTCTGATAGCTGGACCTCTTTATCCTGTCTGCCAGTGCTGGACAGAGAGCACGGGCTCTGCAAATGTGCACGAATGAATGAAGTTGGGAGTTTGGATAAAAGGATTTAGCAATGATCCAATAACAGTCTACTGGTTTGTGGCTAGGTCGATGTTGGCCCCGTGGTTATTTTCCTACAGTCCTTTTATAAATCAAGATTTGGCCAGATGCACACCATTTGGCCAGAAGGCTCTTGGAAGAATGACTGAGTCCACCTCCCTTCTTCTGGATTGTTAACTTCGTCCGCTTGATTCTACACGGGCTCTTAAACAAGAAGGAAACGTTCTCTGAAGTGGGAGTGCATGCCGTGTTTCAGAAATTACTCAAATATACATGGAGAAAACAGTTCATAGGAAGAACTTGAACAGAGTTCAATCCAGACATCCCTTCTTCCAGCCCCACTGATATCTCTCTCATAGAAGGAATGTGCTAACCTTCTGAAAAGTGCTTTCATTTAAAAAGTAATGGTCAGAACCCTGCTAAGTCCTCCAGTAACAATATTTTACCTCAGAGTTGACATTTATATGGCAGCGACTCATTTGTTACAAATTCTAATTGCAGAGCAACAATCCAAAAAAGGCAATGCAAAAGGCAAAAAGAGAAAAGGCACAGAAACCCTTTGAGATCCCATCTAATTAAAAATGCAAATTAAGAAAGAAACCTCAAGTCATAAGTCCTGTTCAGTCTTTTCAAAGGCACCAATTACCAGTGACTCATTGTGAAAGGGGCTGCTTTTAATTTTAAGTCAAATTTCTCAACAATATCCCATTGGCAGGAAATTAAAGTGACTACCAGCTTAGTAGTACAATTAACACTTCAACCTTTGTTATCCAAACTTTATTCATTCCTGTTCTGTTTTTCAAAGCAATCACTAATGTAGACAATTTTCCATTAAGTTTTCCTGAGGTCCTAAGAACATTTTGTTTTCCAGCGATAAGCAATCTCGTCTCTGAACTAATCCACCCCTTCCCATGAAACCATACTGAGGGACATTCCAGAAAAGAACAAACTCCTTGATAGGATCTCTTTTCTAATAATACTTCAGAAGACAAGATAGGAGATTATGTTACTGCAGGACAAAGGTCCTCAGACAGGAGATGTGGATCACGAAAGGACTCTTGCTAGGGCCTGAGTCTGGCCATGTGCTAATATGGGTTCATATCAGATGTCAGACGTCAATTCATAATGTATGCATTATACTTTTTATTATCATAAGAGGTAACAGCAGTTATGGAATAAATTATTTTTAAGTCTCAGAACTGGAAGAGGAATATAAGAAATCACATAGGTCAATCTCTTCAGTCCAGGGCTTACCTAATATGAACTGTTTGCCTGTATCAGTCAGGAGATAGAACTCACACAATAACCTGAACAGGGAAAATCTACTATGACTATAACAGGGGATTGTAGTAACAAGGGATTGACTAGTAAGAAGTAAAGAGCTCTCTAAGGTATATCGGACGGCAGATAGAAGGAACAGCCCTTACACTGAGGCTGATGTAGAGCGCTCAAGAAAGATGCCCTCATCCCCCACCCTGCAGCTGAGATCCAGAAAGGGTCTTGGACGATGAAGAAGTCACTGAGGTGTGAGGCAGGTGGACTACACTAAGAATCTGTCCTTCGGGTGCCAGGGGAAGCTGTTGATGGGGAGGTCCTCTGCCGCAGCCCTTGCTGAAAAATCCCATAAAGGGTAAGCCAGGGAAACCCATGATGAGGAGGTGCCTTGCCAGTGTGGTTTTTTCCTTTCTTTTTTCTTTTTTTTTAAAGTAGCCAGTGTCCTGACTACTTCTCCTCCTCCTCCTCCTCTTCCTCCTCCTCCTCCTTCTTCTTCCTCCTCTTCTTCTTCTTTCTTCTTCTTCCTTCTTCTTCTTCCTCCTCCTCCTCCTCCTCCTCCTCCTCCTCCCTCTTCTTCTTCTTCCTCTTCTTCTTCTTCTTCTTCTTCTTCTTCTTCTTCTTCTTCTTCTTCTTCTTCTTCTAATTTGACAGAGAGAGAGAGAGAGAGCGCACAAGTAGGCAGAGAGGCAGGCAGAGAGAGAGAGAGAGAGAGAGAGAGAAGCAGACTCCCTGCTGAGCAGAGAGCCCAATGCAGGGTTTGATCCCAGGACCCTGAGACCATAGCCTGAGCCAAAGGCAGAGGATTAACCCACTGAGCCACCCAGGCGCCCCACCAGTGTGTTCTTTTAGGAAGATGCTTGAGTGGGGGTGCTAGGATAAGCCACCGGCCATGAGGCATGTGGTGAAGTTGGGTGCTGGAGAAGCCATTTGCCACAGGAACCAGGCTCAGAAGAATCTGTCCATGCTGCAGCAGTTAGGCACTGGAGGTTTGCCTGTGCGTGGACTCTGGACGCCAGGAGAGCCATGGAGGCTATATGAAGCCAGGAGTTGGAAGGGGGGCATGCTACAGGAACCCTGCCCGCAGAACAGGCTGCAGGAGTCAGGCCCTGAGGAAGTAGCATTTGCTCCAAGCTATTGCCAAGAAAGCACAAAGAACTAGGAAGGAAGACTCCATTCTCTTGCAGTGTCCTTATAGCATCCTCTACTGACAAAGCTTTACCGTGTACCAGCACACAAAGGGGAAATATTTAAAGGGCCCATCTTCATTTTCACAGAGCAGACAATGATGCTTGGATTTGGAGCAAAAGACAATGCAACGGTATGTATTGCCTATCGTGTGATAGGTATGTTACAAACATCATCTTATTTATTCCCTGCAATGTTTCTAGTGCATAAATATCATCAGACCCAATTTACAGAAGCCCACAGAGTTTAAGAAAGGTCACAGAATTAGTAAGCAGGGGGTGGGGATTCAAATTAAAATTTGGCCAACACCAAAATGTCTTATCAGATAAAGGGCTAGTAACTAAGAGCTATAAAGAACTTACCAAACTCAACTCCCAAAAAACAAATAATCCAGTCAAAAAATGGGCAGAAGACATGAACAGACATTTCTCCAAAGAAGACATACAAATGGCCAACAGACACAAGAAAAAATTCAACATCACTTGGAATCAGGGAAATATAGATCAAAACCACAATGAGATACCACCTCACACTAGTCAGAATGGTTAAAATTAACAAGTCAAGAAATGACAAATGTTGGTAAGGATGTGGGGAAAAGGGAACTCTTACAGTGTTGATGGGAATGCAAGCTGGTATAGCCACTCTGGAAAACAGTATGGAGTTTCCTCAAAAAGCTAAAAATAGAGCTACCCTACGATCCAGCAATTCCAGTACTAGGTATTTATACAAAGGATACAAACATAATGATCTGAAGAGGCATGTGCACCCCAATATTTATAGCAGCAATGTCCACAACAGTGTCCATCAATAGAAGAATGGATAAAGAAGGTGTGGTATATAGACATATACAATTACTACTCAGCCATCAAAAATGAAATCTTATCATTTGCAATGAAGGACATGAATAGAACTAGAGGGTATTATGTTAAATGAAATAAGTCAATCAGAGGAAGACAAATACCGTATGATTTTACTTGTATCTGGAATTTAAGAAACAAAACAGAAGATTATAGGAGAAGGGAGGGAAAAATAAAATAAGATGAAATCAGAGAGGGAGACAAACCATAAGAGATTCTTAACTGTAGGAAACAAACTAGGGGCTGCTGGAGGGAAGTGGGTGGGGACATGGGGTAACTGGGGGATGGGCATTAAGGAGGGCACGAGAAGCAATGAGCACTGGTGTTATATGCAACTGATGAATCCCTGAAATCTACCTCTGAAACTAATAATACACTCTATGTTAATTAATTGAATTTAAATAAAATTTAAATTTAAATTTAAAAAGTTGGCCAACATCAAAGCCCACTGTCTTTCTATACTAGGTTTTCTCCAGTGAGGCCCAGGATTCTAGGAAGAGTGGCAGCCTAGGTGACCAATCTCAAGGCAGGGATGAAGACAAAGACTATATGGGGGACAGGTATTCTAACAGACTGAGCTGTGGCAGGAGTGAGGATGGATTGATTTGAGCCTGGGGAAATCTGAAAGTCAGAGTCTATAGCAAAACTAAGATAAGAACTGAATTAAGCTAAGGTCCATAGGGGTTAGGTAAAACAACTAAGATGAACTTTAAGGACATGGGTTGAAATGGGAAGCATGGACACATCAAAACAAAGCACAGAGGTGTCAAGTACAGGTCAACAGTTCCTTGAGATGAATACCACCACCACCACCACTATGGGTTACAGGGTGACTGGCCATGATCACAGGTAGAGAGAGGTTGCCTGGGGGTGCATTCTGGTTCGGACAGTTTCTTGAACAAGATAATAACCAAACTAGGGCTAGAGCCTAGCTCCTTGACTCCCATTTCTGTGCTGTTTACACTTGTCATCAGCATCCATGAATGCCAGAGTTGCAGTAATAGACAAAAGTGGATGGAGGAGCTGGACCATAGAGCCTGTTGCCTGTTGAACTAACCAAAGGACATAAAAGTGGAAAACACAGATCAAGTTTAGTTCAGGTGAAATATTTGGTATTTTTAAGGCTGTTTCCTGTTGTCTTCCTTTATCCACCATGCACCTTCATGAGTAGGCATGTGATAAGCATTCAAAAACCCTATTTGCAGGGTGTCATATCTTCATTGCTATTAGCCGAGGCCTTCTAATAAGGGATACTCAGCCTTTACCAAACATCCGAATCATCTGGACAAATGTTAAAAAAATGTGCTGATGCCTGAGGCTGCTTCACACCAATAATGAGAGTCTCTAGAAGTGGACCCATTCATAAGTATATTTATTTACCAGATCCACAAGTGGTGATTCTAATTCAGGCCCAGGCTTGAGTATCCCTGGCATATCCTGACAACAGCAGAATGACCCTGAAAGAGACAAAAAGTAATTTAAACCCCACTTCCTGTGGGATTTACTCTTCTACGGGGTTCTGAGAACAACTCTCTTTCCAGAGCAGCCACCCACTGGGCTGTATTACATGGTATCATCCCGGCAGAGACTTCAAACTCAAAGCTAGTCAGGAGGTTTAGTACTATGCAAAAATATGCTCAAGAGATGTGCCGGCTTCTGAAGTGATATTGCATGCTGAGAACCAACAAGACACGGAAGACTGGCATCCCTTTGTTGGAAAGTGAAACGTGTTACGGTTCTGAGGTTGATCCATTCGTTGGCCTTAAGTAAATGAGGTGTGCTCCCGACAGCTACCTCAGGGTAAGATTTTAACTAGGAAATCCTAATCTTCAGTGACATATGTGGTGTGGAAAGCAATGAAACATCCTTCTGCTTGGTGATGGGTGAAGCCCTAAAGACTCAATCTGGTCTTGATGAACATCCAAGAATCTGGATGCGCGCACCCCGCTGAGGCAGGGGTTTCTGCCAACCATGCTGGTAAGGAAGTCTGTGGTTTCTCACAGTGTCAGATTTGTTCAGTTTGGGTATAAACAAATACCCTAATTTCCATCCTGGGGTATAAACAAGCAGGTTTCTCTCCTTTATCCAGGTGCCATTACTATCCATGAAACTAGCTGTGTATCTAATTTAAAAAAAATTTTTTTAACTTTCCATTTTTTTCTCTAGGTCATGTCATTCCACATTATTTAAAGTATTTTTCTTTAGCTTTGTGAACAAAAAATAAATCTCAGGTTTCCAAGATAAAATTATTTTTAAAATTATTATGAAAAATTTCAATTATATGCATAGAATAATATAATAAACTGTATCATATGCATTATCCAGCTTTAACAGTTATGAACTTGTGGCAAATCTTACTTTATCTGTACATTTGCCCACTACCCAGCCCCATATTCTTTTGAAGCAAAAGCCAGACTTCATATTATTTCATCCACAAATATCTGAGTATATAACTCTTAATAAAATATATGAATGTCTTAAAGATAACATTTTCTTAGCTAAAAATTGATGTTAATTACTTCATTCCATCTAATGCCCAGTGTTCCATATTTCAATTTCCATCATTTTTATACCAATTGTTTCACTTTCTTACATATTATTTAAATCAAGATGCAAATAAGTTGTATACATTGCAATTAGTTGAAATGCCTCTTAAGTTTTTTTGTCTTTTCAGTAGGCTCCACTCTCAGTGTGGAGCCCAATGCAGGGCTTGAAATCATGACCTTCAGATCAAGCCCTGAGCTGATACCAAGAGTTGGACTCAACTGCTGAAGCCACCCAGGCACCCCTAAGTTTCTTTTAATCTATAAATTCTCTTGATCTATTTTTTTCTACTTCTAATTTATTTGTTGAAGACTTCAGTGGCTTGTCCTGTAGGGCTTCCCACAGACTAAATTTTGCCTGTTGCGCTTCTATGGTATCTTTTAACATGTTCTCCTGTCCTCTATGTCTCCACGATTTAGTTGTTGTATATATAGGTTTAAATTATTATTTATTTTTTTGGCAAGACTAATTCAGAGGTGATATTATGTTCTAACATCAGGTAGCACATAATGTCTGGTTCTCATTCTTTTTTGGTCAATGACTTAGCAGCCATTGATTATCAATGCCTAGACCCATTCATCCATTAGGGATTAGAAAATGGTAAATTTCAATTCTTTCATTCCTCTGCCATTTTCAAGCTGGGTCATATCTATAAGAGAAATTTCCCTTCATCTATCATTTGGATACCCACTGTTAAAGTTCATATAGGAAAGGAAGGACAAAGTGTTCATTGTATTCCCTTCATTTCTTCCCCCTTTATTTACCAGTTTGCAAAATAATGAGTGGTTCACAAAATTTCTCCAATGGTAATCAATCATGTTTTCTTTAAAAAAAGCTTTATGAAATCATAACTAATGTGCAATAAACTGCACTATTTAAAGTAGCAATTTTATAAGTTTTGAAATTGATACACACTTGTGAAACCACCACTGCAGTCAAGATAATAAATATGTCCATGATCCCTAGAGCTTTCTCATGTCCCTCAGTAATCCCTTACTCCCACCCCTGATTCCCCAGACAACCACTGATCTCCCTTCTGTCATTATAGATTAGTTAACATATTCTAGAATTGTATAGATATATACAATATGTTCAACATAAAGTATGCTCAACATACGTATGATGTGTGCTCATGGTCATAGAGTATGTTCTTTCTTTTTTGGGGGGCAAAATTAAAGCGGTTTGTCTTCTTTCACATAGCATAATTATTCTGAAATTCATCTATATTACCACACGTGTCTGTAGTTCATTACTCTTTATTTCTGTATAGTATCCCATTCTATGGATCTGTGGCCTTACAGTTTTCATCAACTTTTTAAAGAAGTGTTAGTTATTATTTCTTTAAATATATATTTTTTCTGTTCCCTGCTCTCTCAGAGACTCTTCCTGTTTACTAGGCTGCTTAAAGTCTCTCCACATCTCTTTTTTTCTTCCTCCTCTCTTTTTCTTTTTAATCTTTTTTTCTGTTAGTGTTTTATTTCTGGTAGGTTTTATTTCAGTCTTCAAGTTCATTATTCTTTTATTCTTCATAATCTACCATTAAACCCATCTAGTGTGTTTTACATTTCATATTGTATGTTTTACTCAATATGTTTAAGTTTTTCTCAAGGTTCTTTAACATATAGAATACATCACAACTGCATTTTTAATGTCCTTGTCCACTAATTCTGTTTGTGTCATTTTGGGTCAATTTCAACTGGTTGATTTTTCTCCTCCTTGTGAGTAGTACTTTCCTGCTTCTTGGCATGCCTGGTAATTTTTCATTGGATATCGGACATGAATTTTACCTTGTTGGACTGGATATTTTTGTATTCCTATAACTATCCTTGAGCATTGTTTTGGGATTCTGGCTCAGTTGCTTGGAAATAGTTTTCTCCTTTCAGCTTTTGCTTTTAAGCTGTTCTCCTTCATCTGTAATTTGATTACTTAGTACAATAGCCTAGGGTGTTTTGTGTAAGGTAATTTTCCCCACTACTGAGGCAAAACACTTTGAGCACTCTACCCAATGCCCTGTAAATGATGAGGCTTCTCACCCTGGCTGGTGGGAACAGACACAATTCCCAGCCCTGTGTGAGCACCAGGGATCATTCCCCCTAATCCTTTTGAGGAGTTCTATCTCCAGCCTCGAGCATCTTCCCCACATGCAATTGCTGATTAGTGCATGGGTAAGGACTCAAGGGGATTTTTGGCTCAAGTATTCAAGTACTCAGCAGGCATATATGTGTTGGGGTAGAAGTCATAAATCAAGAGTTCCATTTTGGATATTTAATGTTTAAGGTGTGTGATAGATCTTCAAGTAAAGACATTGGATGAAACTGGAGCTGTGAGTCTGATGCTTAGAGAAGTTATCTGGGATGAAGAGGTACATTTGAGAGCCACAATCATTAAAAAATTGTTATTTCAACCATGGGAAAGCCTGAGATTATCTTGGAAGAGAATGAAGAGAAGAGAGCCTACCACAGAGCCTTGTGGAAGTCCTACCATCTTCTGAGTGAAGGAGGAGGTCACAGAATGCAGACTGAGAAAGAGCAACTGGTAAGTAGGAAGAAACCCAAGAAAGCTTTTGTGAAAGACACCAGAGAAGGAGAGTGGTGTTGACTGGGTCAAATGCTTCTGGGAGTTTAAGTAACATGAGGATATAGAAGAGTCCATTGGATTTGGTAACAGGGACATCACTAGTGGCCTTGATAAGGATCATTTTGGTGGAAGATGAGGGCAGAAGCCATATTATGATGGTTTGAAGAACAGGGAGTTGAGGAAAATGTAACAGCACATTAATACAACTCTTCTGGAAGTGTGACTCCCAGGAAGGAGAAGAAAAATAAAACCCTGAAGAAGACTGTGGGGGGTCAATGAGGCCCCCGGTTCAGAGGCAAGAAGTATCTTCCCACCCCTTCTTCTGGGGATTTCTTTCACATGAAGTGAAATCTCTTAATCCAGCCCTTGTACTTTGAGTCAGTAAAGAGTCCTCAAAAATTCTATCATTACGTGGTTCACCAGTCTTTGTTTTTGGTGAGTTACCAGCTATTTTGATGGAATGTTCCAATCCAAAGACATTGGGGCTGCAAAGCAGATGTCATTTTCAAGCAGTATCTCTGCAAAAACAGCTCAAATAGTCTCCTTCTCTCCAATCCATTAAATCCATTCTACTTCCTGCAGTTAGAGGCCTCCTCACAAACCTGCTCAATCCCTTTCAAGATGTCTATAGAATAAGCTCATGCACATAATCAGGACTTGCAAGATTTTTCATGGTGTGGGCCTACCATCTCCCCAGATTCAGTTCTCACAGAGGCTCCCTGCCTGCCACTTTCCACGTCCCACTGCTTGTAGCTCCCTGTATACGCCAGGCTGTTCCATTCTCGGGTGGCACTGCCTCCTGTGTTCACTTGCCCACTCTCTTATCTGCCTAACTCTTACTTACCTTTCAAGACTCATCTCAGACATCACCTTCTCCAAAAACTATTTTCTCCTCTAATCTTTCAGAGAGCTCCAGGTTTATGTCTTTCTCCACACACCATAGTATATTGATTTATTTTTTAAATGGGGTCTATTTTCTTCATTAGGCTATATAAGAGCAAGAACCATGTCCTGTTTTCTCTGTACTTCTAACCTTCAGCTCAGTGGTTCAGAGAACAGGAACAGGAGATTAATAAATTAAATTTAGTGGAAAGCAGAAGGACCAGGACAAAGGGATAAAGGTTTCAGTGTGGAGTACAGATTAGTATAAGCAACCTGGGATAAGGCCTTCAACAGGATGAGAGCCTGGGAAGCCCACCCTCCCCCCTTCTGTTCCCTGAAGCAGTAGCTCACAGGAACAGATTTTGTAATACAAACTAAGATAAGACCAGTAAGTTGGGGCCAGTTACTCTGAACTTCAAAAACCAGGCAAAATAATTATAATTTGAAAGCAATTTGGTCACTCAGGTTTGAAGTTGTAAACAGAGAAATGATCGTTTAATAAGAAAACAAGATCTGGGAAAAGTCAAATGGCATTAAATAATTCTAGCAAAATAGAGTTAATATTCTGGTTTTGCAACCACTCTATGAGATGGCCAGCCTGAACTTGGGAGCCCAGTGCTTCCCGTTGTTCAGTTTTCCCTCTTAAGTGTTCCCATGTCAAGCTACAAAGCCATCATTGGGATGTGGCGGAGAGTATGGATCACAGACCCAAACTTCTTGGGTTCATATACTGGCTCTGCGACTTCAGGTGAGTCACCTTGTGCCTCCATTTCCTTATCTGTGAGTTGAAGATACTAAGAACATGTACCCCATAGCATATTTGTGAGGATTCAATGAGGCTTCATATGCGTAAATCACTTAGAACTGTGCCTGCCATGCTAACAACCATATAGGTGTTTTTTTTAATTAAAAATTAATATCTAAAATACTAGACCTCCTAGTCTCAAATAGGCAATGAATGTGAAAAGTATCATCAGGTATATCTCTTAAAGCCATGGAGCAAATGAAGATGGGGCTTAAGGAGAGACTGGGTCAGCAGCAGATACAAAGGCCCCGTGGGTCTCCAAGTTGATAAAGCTTTGACCTAGCAGGAGATGGTTTATATGCTGCTTGCCCACTAACGATGATGGAAGACAGTGATTCCCTGCACAGAATAACCATAAAATGTCTATGGCCTGGATTAAGCCCTTAGGTTGAGAGGCCATAATCAAGGCAATTTCTGAGAGCTCCATTAATAAGCTTTTCTAGAAGCTGCCAAAGTCCAGCTACAGTAATTATCCAGTTAGTTTGCTGAATCAGCGAATAGAAGCTTCCCCAGTCCTGTTGCTAATTAGGCTTCAGCCTCTCATCTCATTAATAAGCTTCCAGTTCATTTGCATGTGAGAAAAAAATGGTGGGTATGGGGGAGTTTAACAGAAACCCAAATCACCTTCAACATGTGTCTTTTTTATTAAAATATTTAACCTTTTATTCTGACTCAGAAACATCTGTTGGCATTACACTCTATGAAAAGACATGATGAATTCAGCATTTGCAGGCAGTTCCGCAGCGCCTCCTCCTTACACCTGGCCCGTTCCTGATCAAGTAGCAGGAAGAAAAGACAAATGAATATGATTAACTCAGTGTTAAAGACTTGCAGTTGGAAGGGACACTCTGGTTCAATTCCTTCCTTTTACAAATTAGGAAACCAAGCCCCCAGAGGTGGACTGGCTTGCTCCAAGACCCACAGGGCTTGGGCTATTGCTCACTCCACACTTCCTCTGGCCCAGGTCTTGCCACTCACGATTAGGTGCCAGACTTGCATAACATCTGATGGTATTATCTGACAAATAATAGTCGCCTGTCACCCGATAGGGGGCTAACTTCTCTCCACTCGCATCTGTCTGCCTGGAAGAAGAGTATAATTCTTGTCCCCTCTAATCCATTTCTAAGAACTGTTGATTTTATCTCCTTTAGTAAGCTTGTGTGGTAGGCAGACTTTTGGCACCCATGGCCTTTGACTTCTGATGTCATGCCTATGCTTATATTATCTGGTAAAAACCAGATAAATGCAGCAGAAGGGGATGTTGGAGATTCCAAGCATGAGGAAATTTTGATGCACTATCATTGGCTTGAAGTTACAGGGGGTCATGTGTCAAGGGAATAGAAGCCACAGTCCTACGACTGCAAGGAACTCAATTTTGCCAATAGCCTGAAGTGAGTCTAGAAGCAGAGTCTGACTCAGAGCCACTAGACAAGAGCCTGGCTGGCTGGATCATGACTTTAGCCTGAGGAGGCCCAGAGCAGAGGGCCCAGTGGAGCTCTTCTGTGCCAGACTTCTGACCCCCTGCCAGGTACTCGGTGCCTGTTATTTGAAGCCACTAGGTGTGCTCACTTGTTACAGCAGGAACAGAAAACAAATACAGCTTGAATCCATCTATTTTGCTCCACCTCCATGGCCACTACCATAGTCCAAGTCCCTGCCCTCTCTCTCCTGGACCAGTGAAGTAGCTCCCTAGCCCTTCTTTCCACACCCCTTCTGTCTCATCTTCTGTGAAGTCTTTCCACTGCAGTCCGAATCATTTCTTTGGACAGAAACCTGACCAGATGATTCCTGGCCAACCCTTGCACATAGTCACTCTTTCCAAGACTTCTTAAAATGAATATCAACCTGAAATATCAGGTTCAGACAAACAACACAATACCCTTTGTGTGGCCTACTAGGGTCTATGCAGACTAGCCCCACTGGTCATTCCAGCTTCACCCTGAACACTCTTTCCTTCACTCCCTATGGCACTTCCATGGACCTTTTTCTCCTTTTTTCTGTTATGATCCCTCTCAGGGTGGGGCCTTACAGGTGCTCTGCTCTCTGCTCCAGATCACCTGTCCCTCTTCCCTTGATGTAGCTAATGTCCATTTAGCCTGTTTTTCTTCATTTTAATGTTGCTTCTTTGTGATAGACTAAGTCCGCTTGGACTCTTAGATACTTTCATGGTCCTGCATGTTTTCCTTCATAGCATTTTTCAGGGTTTGCAACTATACCTTTAATTCTGTCACTATGTGATCATCTGTACTTCAAGCCAGAAAATAGGCCCCCTAATGCCCCTAATGCATCACAAGTTGTTTGTTGTTGTTTTTTTTTTCAATTGAGATCATATATTTAAAATACTTATCACAAACCTTGAAAATAAGAAGCACTCAATAAATCGCAAATGCTCTCATATATACATAACATGTGATAGTATTATATGCAATTATGAGGATACCCACCCAGGACCGCAGAAGAGGAGCCCCCAAATCCCACCTGGTGGGAAGAATCTGGAAAGAAAGACTCCCTGAAGGGATTCAGCCAGGCAAAAGAGTAGTGGGAGAGCAGAAGGCATTGCAGGAAGTGGGGGTAGCATGAGCAAAAATATGGAAATGAGACGCAACATGATGAATGTGGGGAACTCTGCTGCTGGCATTAGTAGTTACACAAATCCCATAATAGACATGCTTTGTCAAAGCAGGTGTCCCAATGTCTGCCTGGTGTATAATTTGGCATGTGTGCGTGCCCAGCCAATGAACTGAATATTGCCACACAGAGTTCCTGGTGCCCTTCTTCCAGCTTGGCATCTTATGCAAGTGTACCAAAGGGACCCATGGAAAGCTAGCATGGAAATATGGAGACATGGTGAATGATGGGGTCTTCACCTCTTTAACATTGGGTTGCGGTTGTTTTTTAAATTTTTCCTCCAACTGACCCACAAATATATATTGAGCTCATCTCTGGACCAGGCTTTCTGGAGAATACAAAAGAAGTCTAAGACTTGATTCTTGCTATCAGGAACATAGTGAATATAATTAAAGAGGCCATATAAATGCATATGAAAAATAAAGAAAAACACAAGTTAGTGTATGTGACAGATGCTTAGTTGCCTACCCAACAGTCATTCTCCTCTTCCTTCTAGCTAATGGAAGCCCAAGTTTGCCCAGATTTGACACAGATTCCAATATGCTCTCGGAATGAAGGACCCTTCTCCAAGTACAGGGAAAGAACTATGATTGGTCTAAGCTAATCATAAACATTCCACTTCTTATTGCCAATGATTGGCCTAGGATTAGGCATATGAACTTCTTCTGGATAGTGAGGCATAAAGGAAAGTCTCTTGGGGTGCAAGGATTTTATTCTCTGCACCTTTTCTTCTCCTGTGTGAGATGCCATCATGTATGATGGTGGTATCAGAGTCATCTTGTCCTCATCGGGCAATAAGCCTAAAGGGCAAAAAGCAACACATTGAGGATGGCAGAGGACAGACAGAGTGAGCCTGGGTTCTTGATGATATGTTGATTCTCTGCAATAAACTTGCTATTATGCATCTCCAAAATTTTGTGAAGTGAGAGAATCCTATTTCCTCATTGCCAAAGCTATGGTTGACTGGTATTCTGTTTCTAGGAGTCAAGCACAGCATATAAGAGAGGCACATTACAGAGTATAGAATTTGCAGTCACTGGAGTTAATGACAGGGGTTCAAATTCCATCTCCATCACTCAGCCTCTATGGGTTTTCAGAACCAGGGTTAGGGGAAAGGCACTGTCCTAAATGTGTCGGGAGTACACAAAAAGGAAGAAGCTACTCGTAATGATTTCACAGTTCAATGCGCAGAGTTAGACAAACCTTTTCAAACTTTATCTAGATTGCAAGGTTCAATGGAATGCACAACCAGAAAAGAACAGCTGATATTCAACAGGTGGGTACCAGTGTGACCAGACTGTAGGTTGATGGGCAGTGTCACTTTGGCTGGTGTCTCTTGGGACAAGTCAATGCCTACGAGGCACCAGCGTTTCAACGTCTTGAATATCACAGCCATGAAGGAGCTCACACTCTGGAAGCACAATAGGAGGACAGCAGGGCATCTGTGCTGCCTCTTGAATAACAAGAAAGACAATCACAGAAACAGGAGCGAGCCCATTTCAACTGTGCACATAGCGAGAAAGAGGCCCTGAGATGTGAAAGTACGTAGTAAGTTCACTTTGGTAGCTACTCATTAACAGACGGGGTCTGATATGTGAAAACCAAAATTTCTAAAGCATACACACTGGAGGAAACTCAAGTTTGCAAAAGATGTCATTTGTTTGAAAAACGTCAAGGCAAGATTCTTTGGAATGTGTGCTCATAAAATTATGTGTTTGTTTACAGATAATGACATAATTGTCAGAGTCTTAGGGGAGTAGAGATATGGAAAACCAGCATGTTATAGTCAGTACTTAAAGAACAATCAGAATCAAATCACAGGTTTCTGGAATCCTAAGACTGATCAGTGTTAAAGTAAAATCCACCTCACATGTGTGTTTTAATAGTTGCTTTTAAAATGCAAAATAATATTTTAGCTTTACAGCAGGATTGCAAAGTACAGTATGGAGAGTTTGCATGGGTCCTCCCAGCTTCCCCTCATGTTCCAGCGGGGGTGGGGGGGAGGTGACCCCACAGGGCAGCCTATCAGGGGGCACCAGCTGGTAATATGCATTCCTAGTGATGTCAACCTCCATCATTTTACTAAAGGTAGGGTCTGTCAGGATTCTCTCCAGGGGTAGAATTTTCCTCTTTGTTCCCTTTTCTCAGACAGAATGAGCGTTCACTAACGTCCTAAGGCGAGAGTATGTATTGCCTTTCTCCAGGAAGACGAAAGCTTTTGCTCTGTGTGGGAAATAAAGGAGAACGATCTTGGTGAATTTCTTGCCCTTCCCCATGGCTGCTCTTCCTCTTCCCCTTGTCTGCAGCACAACACACGCGCCTCTGGGCTCTTCTGGTCGTTTCTGTGAGTGCCAGCTGACCTACACTGTGGAGGGGAGGATGCCGGCGAGGGCTGCCCCCTCCGATTCCCCTAGCCACTAGGGGGCGCCACGTTCTCCTCCCCGCCTCAGCCTGGGCTCCAGGTCTCACCACCAGCAGAACCCTTGTTACCGGTGGCCGGATGTGGTCACCTCAAGTGAGCATGTTTCTGCATTTCTTCTCTCCCTACAGGCACTGTCTGTCCTTACATTCGGGGCCAGTTGTGATCTCAGTTCTCCTGCGGCGCCAAAAACCATCAGGAAGTTTGGTGGCTGCCCCGTCTTCATCCAGACACGCATCGCGTCCGGTATGGGTTGTTCCCCATATTAGACATTCGTGGGTTTTTGGAACCAGAAAGTGAAAGAAAATGCTATGCATTTGAATGCATACACGTATATGTACCACCTTTCCTGTTCCTCGGGGCTTTGTTTGTGAGTTTTGGAGGAGACGTGGAGGCTTCTCTGCTGTCTACACACACGTGGAAGAATGAAATCAAAGGAAACCGTCCTTGGAGTCAAGGGATCTGGACCCGATCCTGACACGTGGGACTTTGTGACCGTAAAGCTTCAGATCGATGGTCCAACTTCTCAGCGCCTCAGATTTTTCCATCTGTAAAATGGGGACAATAAAAGCTAAGATTCTGGCCTGGGAGGACCTAATGAGAAATATTAAAGGACAAATATTTCTCTAGGCCAGATGTCAGCAACATTTTTCCTACAAAAGGTTAGATTTTTTTTATATGTTTGGCTTTGAAGACTGAACAGTCTGTCACCACAATTCGACTCCGATGTTGTTGTGGAAAAGCCACCACAGTCAGGGTGCAAGCGAACAGGCCTGACTGTCCCATCTTCGTTCACAAGAACTGGCGTTCTGTTCTGGAACTGGCTGTAGGCAGAGCCGATCCCAGTGCTGGACTGAACTTACCTTGGGGATCATGGAACGTTCTCCCCATTCAAGATTTCCTCTTCTTCCTCTCCTCCATTACTTGCTAGAATCAGGCCTCCACTCAGGCCTGTCCTTCTTCTCTCTCTCTCTTTTTTTTTTAAAGATTTTATTTATTTATTTGTCAGAGAGAGTGAACACAGGCAGACAGAGTGGCAGGGAGAGGCAGAGGAAGAATCAGGCTGTCCCCGTTGAGCAAGGAGCCCGATGCGGGACTCGATCCCAGGACGATGGGATCATGACCTGAGCCGAAGGCAGATGCTTAACCAACTGAGCCACCCAGGCATCCCCAGGCCTGTCCTTCTATTTGAAGGTGAGGAAAAATATTATTTTGGAGAGTCCTCAAACTGTTTTAGTTCTCTATGATCTACATAGTCACTTGGTGACAAAGGTTGAGAAAGCGCCATTGCTTCAGTCCAGAGAAGTCCCACCCCACTGTCTGGTTGGTTCAGCACCAACAGATGCTGCCCAGGCCTGCTGTTGTGTGGTCACCACGCCTTCTCAGCAGTGCCTTGCTTCCGTGATGGTTATTAGTCAAGGCTCCTGATCCGGACTCCAGCGTTCGAGTCCTAGCCATGCCCTTGCTCAAACTGATTCCTGTTATTCTGGTTTCCTCCTCTACGGAGTGGGAATAGAAGTCTCCCTGCCTTGCAGAAGTGTGGTGAGTATACATGAAGAGTGTTTAGAACAATGCTTGGAACCCAGTAATTGCACGAGAAATAGAATATCATTATTCTCTTGGGTAGCACTGTCCTTGCCAGACCCAAAGTCGGAGGTGATGGGATTCAGAAGTTCTTAGGAAACTCACCTTCAAAGAAGGCAATAGCTTACCCTACTCTCGTCCTTTCTCACCGTGAATCAGAAACTTCGCCAGGGGTTAGTATGTGTACCCAGGCGCCCGGACAGACTGCGTCCTGCCACAGAACTGACTCCCTAATGGGGCTCCTGAAATCCTTCGGGGGCTGGGTAGCTCCTGCCATTGCCCACACTCACCCAGGTTGGCTCCTTCTCCTCTGAGAAGCGGAGTTCCCAGCCCCTCCCCCAGGAACCCCAACCCTCAAAGTTCTGCAGCAGATGCAACTCACATTTTGTGGGAGCATTTTCAAGCTTTGAACTCTTATCCAGTGCCTGTGATGTGGTTGTTTCTTAGTAAATATTCATTCCTTTCCCCTAAACCCACAAAACAAAGCAAACATAATGAGGAACAAAATCATCTTGGGAAGAAGAAATTTTTTAACTTGGGGATTCTTTCCTGGAAGGGCTGAAGTTGAGGGGCCAGAAAGAGTAAAGGGTGGGGGCAAAGGTCATCACAAGGATCCAGTGTTTTCTGTGGCACCAGGGTGATGACAAAGATGTCGATGATGATGCCCAGCGCGTACGTATGTGCCTGTCATACGTGCTGGCACCAGGCGAGGCTGCTGACACTCTCGGCCCTCACAGTTGCCCTATGAAGGGCACATTATTCACCCACACTTTATAGTTGAGGGAACTTAGAGCCAATGTGATCAGGTCCGAGGACACAGAGCTACACGTAGCAATTAAACCGAGAGCAGTTTCTCTGTGTCCTTGCTCTCCCACATACCCTTGGTTATGGTACAGCCAGAAGCCCTCAGGGATGTGTTAAGCAGGCATCGGCATCGCCACCAAGCCCAGGTGTGGCCGCTCTGCCAGCTGGACCTGCCACCCGGAGTAACAGGAAGGGATGCAAGAGTGGACAGATGCTGGTCAGCCAAGCGCCCGATGGGAGTCGGGGGGAGGAGAGTCAGGTAGTGGGAGGCAGAGCTACAAGACCAGGGAAGCCGGGGTGGCCCCGTCCTCACAGTGGGAGGAGGAGTCAGTGGCATCCTGGACACAGGTCAGGTGGCTGTGGAAAGCCTTCTGTCTCGTGGCTGCTATGCAGACTTGCTGATTTTCAAAGCGAGTGGCTGGGCTGTGCTGGGGAGAGGTGTTCAGGCTCAGGTAACTGTCAGGAGCCAGAATGTGGGTCCTACTCAGAGCATTGCAGAGTTGTGCTCTTCAGCTCTGGGAACAGGCCGAGAAGGCCAAGTCCAGTTGGCTTGATTCAAGAGCTAGCCTGATGGATGATTTATGTCGTTTGCATTGTGTTTGTGTGTGTGTGTGTGCATGTTTATGCACATGAATCTGTGTGTGTGTGTGCCTGTGGCTATCTGTGTAGGTCTACACGTGTTAACAGGCATCAGCATACATATTCCTGGGCTCACCATCTACGCACATGCCCATGTAAGTACCTTGACACTTAGAAGGGTGAGTTAAATGAACAGACGCCTGTGAGCCTGCCAGCCCTCCTTTTGTACTGGTGGGTCAGGGCCATTGTCTGGTACAATTAACCTGGGGCTCAGAGACTTGCAGATGAATCCAACAGGGTACTATGGCTTGGATGCCTTCCAGCCGTGGTGTGTGATGGGGGTTGTATTTCAAAGCCTTCATCACACTAGACTGCCAACTTCCCTGATACCTTGTGCTTTGGAGGACACAGGCAGAGTGGAAGTATCGGACTGGAAAATTGCCCAGTGATCTGTTACAAACATATTGTCAGCTGCTGGAGCCTCTAGTGCCTGTCCCTGCAGTGATGGGTGAGTGCCATTCCCTTTGGCTCTTTGGAAGCCATGTCTACTCGGATTCATCCTGCTGTGGAAAACATATCATGCCCTGAGATGGAGGCATTCAAAGGCATGAACACGTTGGCCAAGCTTGAAGGACACCGTGGGGGAAAGTGAGGAGGGGACATACGTGCAATATATGGGAGGAGGGCATGCCCCCTTCACTTCTCCTGCTGCCTCTGTTCTAGATTTGTCCCAAAGCCCTGCATCTCTGGGTCGCATGTCCTATCAGCTTGTTATTATCCAGCACATGGACTGGGGGGCCCTAAAGATCCCAATTACAACATCATCCCCCATCAGGTCAACAAAACAAAGTTGCAGCAAATCTGGTGTTCAAAGGCCGGGCACAATAGGCAACTGACTTCTGGTTATAATTTGAGGGTCCAGAAAGGTCTCCCTGTCTCAAAGGATCTACCCTCTTCCTCTGATATACAGCTTCTTCCTTCCTCCATGAACTCAGCTCTCATCTTAAGATGATACGTGCATTTTTACTTATATTTAGAGCATATTGTTATTTGGCAAAGGTCATGTAAGAGAACTAACAGATTAGCAGCATTTCATGTCATTAACTATATCATCACCACATTTGGTCCTTTGGAGGAGGCTTGAGAGAATGGGGGGGACACACGATGGGTGAATCTGGATGAGAGGAACTAGGACTCAGAGCATTGCTATAGTGTGTTGCTTTATGAAAAACAGCTGAGCTGGAAGAGAGCAAGGACAACTTTGTCCTGAAGAGCTAGTAGGTGCCGAATGAGACAAAACATACATGTACACAAGTTGGGTGATAGAACCTAAAAGGCAAAATGACTAGGATCCAGTGATCCCACTGAGTGGTGACTGGGGGAAAGGGCAGTAGGGTTGGGTGGGGAAGCTTCCGTGGGCTGACTCGGAGCTGGGTAGGAAGGGCTGAGGAATTAATTAGCATGACCCCAAGGTCAGGGAGCAAGCAGAGGGTGCACTACAGTTGACCCTTGAATAATGTAGGGATTAGGGGCACCGACCCCCCCAACAGAGTCAAAAATCTCCATTTAACTTTTGACTCCCCCCAAAACTTAGCTACTCATAGCCTTCTGTTTGACCAGAAGCCTTACCAATAACATCAACAGTTGATTTACATATATTTCTTATGTTATATATATTCTATCCTATATTCTTCCAATAAAGCAAGCTAGAGGAAAACAAATGTGAAGACAATCATAAGGAAGAGAAAATCCATTTACAAAACTGCACTGTATGTATAGAGAAAAATCCAGGTATAAGCGGACCCACACCGTTCAAACCCAAGTTGTCCAAGGGACAGTGGGACTTTGTAAAGGTCCAATGTCAGATATCTGGGATGGTAGGCATTGATGGGGATGAACAATCAGGAGAGGAGGAGATGAAGGTTGCTGGCCACCTGTTCCCACTGGCCCAGGAAAGTGACGAGCATAAAGTAAACAAATAATTGAAATGGACACCAATCAATTAGATGGTGACAAATAAAAATTTTAATAGCCCAGGATGAGGTGTTATTAAAAATGACTTGTCTGAGCGTGGTGCCTTTAGATTTGCATTTAAATGTAATTAACACAGAATGGCACTTACACTGCTGTTCCCGTTCTCCTAGCTGATGGTGTTCGTTAGAGTGCTGTGGAGATGCCAGGAAGCATTATCTTTAGAAAATATTCCATCCTTATTTCCATTTATTCATTTGTAGCTTAACTTCCTTCATTACATTGCATTAGGAGAGAGTGCATGGTGGCTTCCCGGTCTGCCACTCCTGGGGCTGGTTTCCCCAGCTGAAATCAGCAGTCGCTGGAGATGGAGATGAGGCAGCCATCTCCACGGCAACGGGTCCTCGCTAGTTACTACTGAAGGGACTGAATATGCAAAAATCGGTTGTAGATTTCCCAAGACTTTGGGGCAAGTTGCCACTTGTCCTTCACTGGAGACAGGGCAGGGAACTAAGGGGAAGATAGGTTTTTGCAACTGAAGCAAAGCTGCTCCTTGAATCCCGTCCCTATCCCTCCCTTCGGATTTCTGGTGCAGGTTTTCCATCACAAAAGGGGGAGCTGTTGATAGCTGCCTTACAAAATTGTTTGCAAAGACTACACCATTAATGGGCACATACTGAGCAATTATTATGCTCCCCCTGTCTTCTAGGCATGATTGTAATTTATCTAAAAGGTAAAAACGATTGTTTTGGGGTTTTGTTATCTATGGTGTGATAATCCACTCCCCAATTTGGGGCCTTACACAATCATTTTATTATTTCTTGCTGTTCTGTGAGTTGATAAGGCTAGATGGAGATTCTTCTGTTCATTGCTGCTGAAGGGTGCAGATGGATGCAGCTGGGGACGGAGCCGGCAAGGCTCAACTGGGACAGAGGAATGGACGGAGGAAGGGGTCACTCTCCCCATGCGGTCTCAGGGCCTCAGCTCTTCATGCACCCTCTCCAGAAGGACAGACTTCTTACCTGGCCACTCAGGGCTCCCCAAAGCCAAAGCAGAATCCATCAGGTCTTTTAACGCCCAGAATACCACTGTCAGTCTCCTCTTAGTCACGGAGTCAGGTCACGGGTAGGCAGAAGCTGAATGTGGGAGGGAATGCCGTAGGGCTCGAATGCCAGAAGGCGTGGTTGACTGGGGGCCAGTTTGGGACACTGGTTGCCAGGTTTCCATTTCAGTTATGGGAAAACAGAGGTTCTGATTGTTCTGATTATTAAGCAATTTCTCAAAGTCACAGAGCTGGGAAGCAGAACAAGGCCTCAAACCCAGGCACCTTGAGTTTCCGTTTGTGTCTTTCACATCCATGCTGTACCGATTTTTAAGAGTCATGAAAAATTCCTAGAATAGTGTCTGGCCTACCAAATGTACTCATGGAATTGGATTCTGTTTCTTTTCCTCTTTTCCACACATTTTGTAAGCATTATGCTGTGTCAGTTACTCAAGTGTTTTATCGAGTGTCTGTTACGTGCCCTATAGGGCACCTGTGGCAGGCAAGGTGGTCCTATTAGGCATCTTGCCAGAGGTTTTTACTTGATAGTTGTGTAAGTAGCAGATAAGAGCTTGAGAAAAAGCTCTCTCCAGTGAGGTGGGGGGTTCCAGGGGCATTTGGGATCTGGCTACTGGCCCGATGGTGACCTAGTTTCCAGCAGAGTGACAGAGTGTGGGGAGGGAATCAGGATGGGAGAAGCAAAGACCCACCTCCTCTGCACCTGGGCCTGGTGGCCTATAACCAGGCCTTGGGGATGTCATCTAAGCCTGACTTGTGGATCAGGGCATGCTAAGTAGGATCACAAAGAACCCTGGTAAAGGAAGCATCTAGTCAATGCTTTCCACTTTTTATAAGTAACTTCCACTTTTTGTATATTATGCAAATAGTACTTGTTCATTGGAAGAAAAGAGATAAGCAAAGAAGAAGGAGGAGGAGGAGGAGAAGAAGAGAAAAAAGACAAAGAAAGAAGAGAAAAAAAGAAAAAAGAAAAAAATTCCCAGTATCCATTAACCCCTGGTAATAATTATTGACACTTTGATATGTGTTCTCCTTGCTAGAGGTATATCAATAAATCACATTTTTCATAATGTATAGAGAAGTTGAATCACTATCTTGTACACCCAAAGCTAATGTAACATTTGGTGTCAACTGTACTCAAATAAAAAATTTTTTGAAAGAAAATCACATTTTTATTGAGTATACTATGTGTCAAGAACACACCAAATGCACGTATTTGGAACCATTTTTTTTCTTTTATTTAGCAAGGTCATGATGACCTTCCTATGCCAATAACACCATCAATTATACCTGTTTGTGGCATTCCAATATATGGGTATTGTGTGATGTATTAACCAGTTACTTATCATTGCATATCTGACTTCTCTGCAGTTAGCATTCTTATAGCTAAATGGTGTTCAGATTCTTAAACATTTCCTGAGTACAAATTTCCCAAGGTAAATACCAGACCAAAATATGTGCATATCTTTTTGACATACTTTTTTTTTTTTTTTCAAATTTGGAGAGATTATACCAATCAAATTGCCCAGCATTGAGTGTGAATACCCATTTCCCTACTCCCCAGTCTAGTTGTTTTTTGGCTTTAAAAAATTCAGTGTTGGGGCTCCTGGGTGGCTCAGTGTGTTAAAGCCTCTGCCTTCGGCTCAGATCATGATCCCAGAGTCCTGGGATCCAGCCCTGCATCGGGGCTCTCTGCTCAGCAGGGAGCCTGCTTCCTCCTTTCTCTCTGGCTGCCTCTGCCTACTTGTGATCTCTGTCTGTCAAATACATAGATAAAATCTTTTTAAAAAAATCACTGTTATTTTGATAAATGAAACATGGTATCTTGTGTTGTTTTAACTTGCCATTATTTGATTACTATTGAGGTTTAACATTTTTATATCTGTACCAATTAATTGTATTCTTTTTTTTTAAGATTTTATTTATTTATTTGACAGAGAGACAGCAAGAGAAGGAACACAAGCAGGGGGAGTGGAAGAGGGAGAAGCAGGCTTCCCACTGAGTAGGGAGCCTGATGCGGGGCTTGATCCCAGGACCCTGAAATCATGACCGAGCCAAAAGCAGATGCTTAACCACTGAGCCACCCAGCCCCCCTCCCCGATTAACTGTTTCTTTGTCAGTTACCTGTGTCTGTCCTTCATCTGTCCAGTTTCTATGAATGGACAGTTTTGTTTCATGTCTCAACCCAGTCCTGAGCCCCATGTTTGTGGCTAGATGGCTCCTGGTTCTTGTTCCTAAGTGTTTCTTCTAGGACCTGCCCACCTTCCACTTGTTCTTGGAGTATTACTCTGACTTCCCTTCCCAGGGAACTGCTTTTCTGCCCCTGATCCCAGTCTGAAGATTCAGTTTCTGCTACTTCCATTCCAACCTCCTTGGAGCTGACAATTCTGGCCAGGAACCATAAAATTGTCTGCTCTCAGAGTATCCTGCCTGTTGAGACCTGTCCATCCCCTCATCTCCAACCTACTCCTGTGGGTGGACCTCTGTAATGCCGGCCCATTGCCTGTCACCTGTCCCTCTTGCAGGATCCCCTTGCATCCCCCCAAACAAGTCCTGTTCCTCCCCTTCCTGGTCATTGCCACATCTGTCTGCTCTGGTGGCTGAGATGGCACCTGGCGGGCCCTTCTGCTCTTAACTTTGTTCTCTCCCACTGTGAATACACTGTCCATTCTCATTTGAACAGACCAGTAAATAGAAGCCAGAAAAATTGGCTTATTCAAACTAGTACAACAAACAAGCTAATGATACCACGAAGGCCCCACAGACTCCTGAGTCCAGCTTTCTGCCCACATGGTTTCTGAATCTGATGTCTGGATTTCAGGAAGCTCGTGAAGCCCCTGCAAATTTCATGGATAATTGTGTATTTATTTATATGTACGTTTTCCATGGGGGCTTTTATAAGCTTCCCAAGGGATTGGTGATCCACAAAACACTTATAAAACGGGGACCTCAAAGATGTCATTGCAGAGCTAAGAACTAATACTGCTGGTACTAGCATCCTACTGCTGGTAATGAAATAAATGAGCACCACGCAGGACATCTAATATATAATTTTGGAGGAGAATAGTTGCCAATGAAATATGTCCTTAAAGTCGTTTTTTAGGTGACCTGAACAGCTTTATAGAGGAAACTGTCCCAGGTTCTAGGCAGATCCCAACTCTCTGAGCCTGATGGCAGCAGCAATCACATAATAATGGGGGAGTGTCCTGAGAGCAGAGTGTGAACAACTCCTCACTCTGTCTTCCTGGGGCCAGCAGCATTTTCGGACAAGTGTTGGGAGGCTTCTAGAGGCAATACCTGCAGAGAGAGACAGAGAGCGCTGCGGTCTATCGGCACACTCCAGCATGGAGATCTAGCAACGAGATCTTCAGTGCAACAGAGAAAGGCATCTGTAAGGGGCTGGAGCCAACCAAGAGGATGAGAGCATGGCTGGTGTGGCTTAAATCCTGCTGGCTGACACTCTCCTGGTGCATGTGTATCTCTTCAGCTGATCACAGTGGATGCGAGTGAGAAAACCTGGGTCTGACTGTGTCACTGCGGCAAAGTTCCTTCTTCTTCCCAGAGGAGGACTTCTCTTCCTCATGAAAATCATGAAGAATTTGGGAATGATGGCTTCTGAAGTCCATCCCTGCTCTAATAGTTCGATAATTGTTTATTACTCTTTAAAATGTTACCTCTATGATCCTGAACTTGTCAGAAAAACAGTGGTAACATCCTGAAAGTCTTAGGAGAGCACACTTTAAGGGATGGCCATGAAAGTTGGATACAAAGATGCTGGGCCAGGGTCCCCCAATCCCTTGTTCTTGCAGGGAAATCTCAAAAAGCAACAGAGACTGGCTAAAATTACCTTACAGGAATTCTGGAAGACAGTCAGACATCCACAGCAATCAAGGGAACTTCTTTTTGTTGTTGCTGTTGTTGTTGTTAAAGATTTTATTTATTTATTTGAGGGCAGGGGAGAGCACAAGCAGGCAGAGCAGCAGAGGGAGAAGAAACAGGCTCCCAGCCAAGCAGGGGGCCCCACACAGGGCTCGATCCCAGGACCATGACCTGAACTGAAGGCAGATGCTTAACCAACTGAGCAAACTGGGTGCTCCAACCAAAGGAATTTCCAATCAAGAAAAGCCACATTCAAAATGGTAGGAAGTCGTGTGGCATTTTTTCCTTGCCCTTGTCCTACCCTCTCCTCAGTATGGAGGAGGTGGTGACCCAGTTTCCAATTCCCTCCCTCAAACTGGAGGGAGCTGAACAGACCTTATCTGTGATGTTCTAGGCTGGCTGGGGGCTGCAAGAAGGACTGGCCTCTGTCCTCCCTCAGCTGAATCTCCAGTGAGGAGACATGGTGGATAGCTTGTGAAAGCTCCAGAGGACTGCAGACCTACAGAGCTGCTGGCAGGACCCTGAAGCAAAGACAAGCAACAAACCATCTCAGCCCCAAGGAGAAGTTGAGGTGAGACCTTTGGGAAGTTAGGAGATGCAAAAGCAGCCACGTGGATGGGGGATTGAAAGAGCCACACATGGGCCCAGTTAAGACACATGTTTAGAAGAGATCTGAGAAGACTTTCAGCTTTCCCTTTAGGCTGGTCCCCAGGCTCAGAGCACAATGGGCTACTCAGCAAAGGACTGCTGTACTACAGAGCCAGTCTGCAGACTCAGAGAAGTGGCTAGTTCAAGTGCCTAGATGTCAGCAACAACAACAAAACATCACAATATTTACAAAGAAATAGGGAAACATGGTCCATTCAGCAGAAGAAAATAAATTGAAGAAATAAATTCTTCATTCCTGAAGAAGCAGAGGCATTAAACATACTAGACAGAGACTTTAAAATGACTGTTTTAAACACGCCCCAAGAGCAAAGGCAAAACACAGACAAAATATTAATGGAAATCAGGAAAAATAATACACAAACAAAATAGGAATTACCAGTGTCAATTCTCCTATTCATAGATGCTTTTGTGATTACTCATCCAGTATCTTTCCCACAGACAAGTATTACAGATACTTAACTAAGTCTGGATTATGGTCATATTCTGAGCTGTATTCACTGTCTCTTTAGAAATAATTTTAGGTATTATTTATTAAGTACCATTTCTATTCTGGGCACTATTCTAGGTGCTTTATGTACTTTATATACTTTGTTCCTTTAATCCATCCAACAACTCTGCAAGGGTGTGATACTCATTTTACAGATAATGGTCAGATAATTTTCTTGTGCTCCCTGATTCCCAAGGTTATTTCAGCTGCAGAGAGAGGACAGAGTGGTAGAAAACATCCCCAATACTTCTTCACGAGCCAAGTGTTGTCTCACCCAAGTATTTAAGATCCTTAACCATGATGCTCATCTACCTGTGCTCCTCTGTACACCACATGTTCTTTTGTGGCCCCTCTATTTTATGAGAAACACCTCTGCCCTCTTGCACACATGGGTGTGAGTGCCCAGTGGGTCATTAAACAATGACTAGATAGTGTTTTCTAGACCAGGAGGATTATCAGAATTATGTGGGAGGACTTTTTAAAGAAAGAAGATTCCTAAACCCCACCCAACATCTATGGAACCAGACACTCCACCATCAAGACCCAGGCTCTTACAGGTAAAATCTCCCACAGGTAATTCTGATGCTCAGTCAAGCTATGGGCAACCACCCCAGAAGTTCAGAGCAGGTGCACCATCAGCACTGGGAAAGCTTATCCAGGGAAGCAGAGATCATTCAACTGAGGACATCAAACTCCATCTGGTTTTTAAGGACAAATGAAATTCAGGTGAATGATGATGAAGGGAAGGGCACCTCGGTAGAATAAGTGGTGTGGAAAGGATACAGAGGCAGGAAAATACATGGCATATTGGAGAAAAATGGTAAATGTTAGTCAAGGACTAGAGACAGATCTGGATGCTTCCTTCCCAGTAGATGGGCTTCTGCTGGAGAAAAGTCCTGCTTTCCCTCATCCCCTCACTTGTGCTACCCTAGAGATGTTTAGGACAAAAACCAAACATGTGCTTTCCAGCCCCTGGCCTTTCTCCCACCTTGGGAGCCAACTGCTCAAGGGAAACATGGGTACCACTCCACTTCTCTGTGTGCTAAGTTTTCAGGGGCACCTTCTGCTTCAGTGAGTGGGGGTGCTTACCCCAGTCTAACATTGCTTGAGACTGAGTGGGTAGAACCTGGGGTTTCAGCATTAACAAGTCAACAAGCTTAACTTAACAAGCTTGACTCTGTATGTCACATTCTTCAATATCAGTCACTAAGGAAATAAAGGTAATCTGTTCATCTCCCTTATGCCTGACTCATTTGCCTTATTTCTCAGTTGGCTGAGGGCTCAGGCAGTGGAAAGTGGTTCTGATCACTGGGTCCCTCAATCTCCAGTAGGAGAATAGGGTTGGACTGAAGAGGAGGCCAGATGAGGCCAGATGAAGGAGCATGCCTGGAATGCCAGACTTTAGGCCAGTAGCTCATAATTCTCTTGGAATCACATATTTATTTGAGGGTCTGATAAAAGTTGTGAAAATTCCCCCCAGTTAAAAGATCAAAATTACCAGGGCACCTGGGTGGCCCAGTAGTTGAGCATCAGCCTTCAGCTCAGGTCATGATCCCAGGGTCCTGGGATCAAGCCCCGCATGGGACTCCCTGCTCAGTGGGGAGCCTTCTTCTCCCACTCCCACGCCCCAACTTACGTTCCCTTTCTTGTTGTGTCTCGCTGTCAAATAAATAAATAAAATGTTTTTTATTTTAAGAAAAGATCAAAATTATCTAGCTTTTGTTTTGTTTTGTTTTTGTTTTTTAATACAGATCACCTAATCCCATCCAAGATCCCCTGAATCAGATTCTTCAATGGTGAAACCCAAGTGTTTGGTATGGGTAAAATTCAGATGAACATCAAAATTACATTCTATTTCTGGGTATTTGAACACTTCCTTAAGCCCACTGGGGGCTCCCTTTCTCCCAGGACTGAGAATCCTAACTTTAGGCAATGGGGGTGATTGTGTCCTGGACCAAAGAGAGCCATGGCGTGCCTCAGTGATGTGGTCCTGACCATGATGTTGGCACTTTGTCTCAGCGTGCAGTGGAGTCTGGGAAGACCTACAGGACTGAAAGATGAAAATGGTCAGCTTTCCCAAAGTTTGTTTTTGGGACCCATGGGAGACTTTTGCAGGCCTCCAGGACTCTGATGGAAAAAGGCGGGCAACCCCCACCCTGGAGACTATCAGGAGACTCCAGGATTCTGTTGTTTGTGGTTTCTGGGTCTGGTTCTCATCAACATTGTCTCCAAGACATGGTCTTCATGTCTAGACGATGAGTTAAGCATAAATGGGTGATGTCGTCCTTGACTTTTCTCCTCAGTCTTCCTTCTGCTCTTGCATTCATTAAGAACCAAAACCACCCTACCAAACCACAGCTGCTTCTCCTTGCTTAACCTAAAGCACAGAATGCCAGCAGTTTTGGAAACAGCCACAGGCTGGTCTGCGTAGAAATCCCCAGAGCATTGTAGGTTAATATGTTAAAATTAAAGAGAAACAGAAGCCATCACTACAAATTGCAACATTATTGTTCAAGCCAAGATCGTCCTAATTATAAACTAGCATTTTTATAGATGTCACAGGGGCTGTTTTAGTGCCGCTTTGCTGATACTAAAAAGATAGTGTGGAAATGTGATCAGGGACTCTCACACTACTGCCTAACTGGAGGAAAAAAAAAAAGTTAATTAGGCTCTTTTTGGCATATTAGGGAAGACAGGCTTATTAGACACATTTACAAGCTAATGATATGCCTATACTCTGCGCTCACAAAAATGCATTTCAATAAACTGATTTACAGTTCAGCCATTTTCCTCTCTTTAACCAGTACAATCACAATTATATTACCCACATTTAATTGGTATGGAACCGGAGCATTTCCAGGGACCGTTCTGGGAGGCACTAATGGGTTGTTGGTCTCCGCTCATTCTGCCTTCCCCAGCCTGTCCTGGACCACAGGTAGCTCCCCGTCCTGCTTGTCCTTCACCTCCTGGGACAAACAGCCTTGATCTGACTAACGATCTTGGGCCACAGGGGTGGATCTCAGAGCTGTCACCAAGGAAAAGACCAAATGCGTGTGTGTTGGATGGGGACACACGGTAGGCAGCGGCCAGTGGCCTGGGTGGTCAGGGCCACACTCCTCCCTAGGCTTCCTGGAGAATGAAGCCAGAACTGAAGGAGAGGAGCTTTTCCTTCTCCAGATCAGAAACCAAGGGCATTGCCAGGGGGCCTAATTCACGATTGTCTGTGCAGATAACCCCTTTCTCTGCTGACGCCTACTTTGCACATTGCCTTTAGTGATCCTCCTCAGAAACACAGTCACTGGAGCCTGTCATCACTGGAGATCAGGCTCCAGCACAAGAAGCTACTCATCTTAGTGTCCACATCAATAGATGGGCATTGTAGGTGTTCCTACATCAAAGTGTATTCGAGAAGATGACCCGAGGTTCTGCATATAAACTACCGAGCAAAGTGTCTTGCCTCTCGTAAATGCTCAGTAAGTATTACCTGTTATCATGGTCACTATTACAGAACTCCTGTATTTAAAAGCATTGGATGAGCTTCTATTTCCTATGGGTGCAAATCTGACTTACTGAACATGGTCCTTAAAGTCCTTCAGGTTCCAATCATTTCTCTTTCCAACTTCCTTACCTTTCTCTTACGCCACTATGTTCTAGCCACACAGAACTGCCAACCTTCTGTGTCATCCCTCTGTCCTCTGCCTATGCTGTGTCCTTCGCCCGCGTAACCCTGCCCTGCGGGCCAACCACCTTCACCAGCTGGTCCTCCAGGAGAGACCCTCCTCATCCTCCTTCAGAACTCAGCTCGAAGCTGTCTTCTGAACTGACCTCCCAGGCAAAGTCCTGCCTCCACCCCAGGTGGCACCACACACACCTCTTCTGGGCATCACTAACTTCATAGCCTGAGAAGCACCTGTTTACCACGCTGTTTCCCCCGAAAGGAGGGGCACTCTTCAAAGACAGACCCCAGGACCAATTCCTGTGTTTTATACCCAGTGTCTGACCCAGTGCTCAGCACAGCCAGGTAATTTGTGGAATCAAGTTAATGGAATCAAGTTAAGCTAATCTACTTTGAACTAGAGTTCCAGATAGATCCTTTCTCAGATGCCATCTACACCTTAGTCCAGAAGCCTGTGATTTTCTAAAATACTGGATTCAACTCCCTTCTTCAGCTTCACTTTTTTTTTTTGTCTATAAGATGTGAATAATAATTCCTAGCTCACAGGGATGTTGGAAGACATAGTGGGTCAATTCACGTGAAAAGACTGTAAACTTCGATGCCACGGTGGTGGTCAGCAGCACCATTTCCTTGCTCACCCTGGGGCTTCTGGGAGATGATGGGATAATAGAAAAGCACATTGTCTGTGTAGCCTGACTTATATTTGTTATTAATGTTTTCCCCATTCCAGTTCCCCAGAGTAAAGGTAAGCTCAGTATCATTCCTTCCCCAGGGAACAGGGAACATTTCTTGGTGCCATCTCAATTGGATGGACTGTGGATCTTGGAATAAGTCTCTACACCAATCTCAGTTCTTGCAAGAGAAGGATCCTGGGAAGTACCCTTTCTCCTCCTCTGTCCCCAGCCCCCTCCATAATAACAAAGCCCAGTCCCTCTTTTTATGGTGATAATCATCATCAAAGACATCATTCGAGTTTAATGTCTGGGAATGACTTCTCATGTCTGTGACTAACAATGTTACGGACAGTTACTTCTTTAGAATGTTACTGTTTTAGCATCAGGGAAAATGTCACTTTTGTAAGGTAATAAATGTGGTTTATTGGGAGAGTGGACATGCAGAGGTCTGCCATTTAATTTGATAACAACTCATCCTCAGCACTTCCTTGAAACCGAGCCACTCGAGAGCAGGGTTTTGTGAGTGTTTCCCGAATCACTATGTTCCAACTAGGACGCCTCCTATTTGAGGCATCTTTTAACCAAAAAAGATTCAGTCAACAAACGGGAGAGTTGGGGAAGCCCCATCCAGTCCAGACAGTCAGTGCTGTGCCGTGGATGAAACTGCTCTGTCACACCCAGTGGGGCAGCTAGGACGGCATCTTCCAGAAGCACTCCCGTTCTGTCTCTGCTGAGCTCAGGAGGACAAACACCAGACCGTGCAAGTGGGAGAGGAAAGGCAGATCTGCTCTCCAGATCACTGCCCCATCATAGAATACAGGGGCCCAGGTATTCACCCTCCATGGGAATGCTGCCCTGAGAGAGGGCTGGGGGTGCCACAGAGCAGGAGATAGTGCATCAGGGAACCTGTGGAGTCAGCTCCACCATGATGGGTGTTCCGCTCATTTCTGAAATCCACAAAGTCATAAATCATTCCTGCGTGTGTTTGTTTGGATGTGCGCTGTAATGCATTCATGCTTCTGGGGCGTCCCAGTGTGTTCATATCAGAAGGAGCAAGACTGCATGACACTGGAGGGTCATGACTTTTCCATTCATCTGCTTTGGCAGCAGAACAGCTTAGGTCCAACCCTTGACTCTGGTACTTGTCACTAGTGGAAAACCTGGAAAAGACCCCTGAATCTCACAAGATTTATCTCTCTGAGCTGCAACATTGGGATGGGATTGGCCTCTGACCATGTTGTGAAGACTGGACAAAATAGGGTAAATGGGGCACCCGTTACAGGGTCTGGAGTCTAGCAGGAGCCTGGGTCACAGCAGTGCTCATTGTGGTCATCAGAGGTGGTGCAGTGAGAGGGGAGCAGTATTTTGGCAGTGGCCAAATGAACACAGAGGATGCTCAGTGAACTGAATTTCGGACTGAACAAATAAATAGATGAGTGACTCTAATATTCCCCTTCCCATTTCAGTAAAGGGCACCGAGAGGGATAGCATTCCCGATTTAACCAAAACCCACTGTGCAGATGTGATATCCTAAGAACTTAATTACAATTCCTGGCAGATTTCGGGGTCTGGCTGGAGATAGGAGGAGACACACCGGTGACGATGACGTATGGTCAGCTGAAGGGTCTGGTAGGGGGCAGTGGGACCTTATAGGAAGAAGAAGAACTAATGGCAGGAGATGAGGCCTCCAGCCAGAGACCCAACAGTCTCACTGGCAAAGGGAGCAGCACCAGCTGAAGCAGCAGGTTGCCGAATGTGGTGGAACATCAGCACTGCCTGGCGGAGGTGGCAATGCTCACGGTGTGCAGAGAGAGCACAAGGTAGCCAAGCGGATTTATTCCCGGCTCCACATGAACGATCTCTCGGCGGCCCAAAATACGAATGCGCATGTGCATGCGCCTAGGGGATGGTGGTTCCCTAGCAGCTGGGGCCAGTGAAATTTACATTACTCAAGTTCCTAGGGCCTCACTCTCTGCAAGGGAATAAATCTGGGGTAACCTGGTCGGAAAAGTGAAGTTTCATCTTCCAGGTAAACACCATTTTTTAGGAAGTTCCCAGCACTTTTAGTACAGAGTCCCTGCAACCTTTAAAGTATATAATGGAGTGAGAGATTCTCAGTTTTGAGAAAAGAAAATGGCTTTAGGTTTTAAGAGGTTTGTGTTTTTCAGTCAGACGTGTAGAACCAAAGCTGGAGCCAAATCTCTAGAGCCCTGGACCCCACCTTCTGTGTGTTCTCAAATGGGATGAGGTCTCCACCCATAGGCATTCAAGAGCCACCCATCAGAGCCGGGAAATGGGTGATGGGGGGACATGAGCTACACAAGGCAGAGCTGGGGACCTCAAGGTGCTGTGCAACTCTGAGGAAATGTCTAAGTTATTAGTATTTATAAAATGTACTAATGGGTTTCCCATGATTTCCTCTCTCATTATGCAGTGTTTCCTCTCTGCTTCTCTAACTATGACAATGTGACACCAAAAATACCAGGGCCTGCAGGCTCCCTGAACCCTAGCTCCTTTTCTTCCAACAGCTGGGACATTTGACCCTTGCCAGCAGGCTCTGCTTCTGAGTCAGGCAAATCATTCCCTCCCTACATGTTATTTTTTTTTAATACTTAAAAAAGGTCACATACATGAAAGTATGTAGGACATAGGAAGCCTTCAGCAAATTTTAATGTCCTTCTTCTCTTTGGAACCTACTCTAAAATCTCTAAATATGGTGCAGTCCCCCTGAAGGTGGAGAGGTATAAAGTTCCTTACTTGAGGATCAGAGAAAAACTTTCAGTCTGCAAGGGCACCTACAAAGCCAGTCCCAGGAAATGCCTAGTCGGCCATTCAGAGACAGGAAAGAGGCAGACGTGAGCCCTAACCCCTCGACTCCATTGCCCACAGCAAAAATTTCTAAGTGGTTACAATGCTTATCCTGATTTTACTCTTTCCTTTGAGGTGCAGCCCAGACCACTGTGATCAGAACATTCTAGTCAGCTTTCAATTATTTTAGCCCACAAAATGAAAGCCACTTGCCATCCTGCCCAAGGTCATCAAGATAATATTTAAACAAATGTCAGCATTTGGCAGTTCTCAGTTGATCCTATTTGAAGTTGTTTATCTGGATATCAGTCCAAGAGGTATAAGTGAGTCAAATATGTCCAACCTCAACTTTTGAGGTCAGGGAAGGTGAGACCACAGATACCCCAGGAGAGTCCCTCTAGGGACAGTGCCATGAGCAGGGCATCAGATCAAAACCAATAGGAGTGGGAAACATGGGGGTGAGGATGTGCAGGTCACAGGCCAGGAAGGGCCCTTTGCCAGCCTTGCTTCTGTGTGTCTTCCTGCTTGTGGAGCTCAGGCTGCCCCTTCACATCTCAGGCTGCTGCCATAAAAATATTCTGAATTATTCAACTGCAAATATTTCCCCCACTAATCTCTTCACTCATCTGACTCCAGAATATTGGTGAAAGGATCTGGAGATCTATATTTAAACCCACATTCTTTCACTTATTTATGGACAGCGTGACTTTGTTTGAGCTGCCCAAATGGGTGAGCTTTGTTTCCATGTTTGTATAGAGGTCCTGAGGCAGGTCAGTTTCTGAGATAGCCTGCCTTCCAAGTTCTATGATTCTGAGGTGGAAGGAGGAGGGCAAGGCAGGAACTTGACTCTGGAGGCCAGAAAGCAGAACGGAACACCCCTTTTAAAAGATAAAGCAATGTCATTGTTTTGTTCAGTAGTATTTTGGTTACCCCACATAATTTTTACATTTCCTAATTTGGAGCTAAAGTGATATTTTATTCATCATAAACATTTCCTTGTTAATCATTCTATAAAACCATTGTAAAGTCAACATAATCTGATAGTTAATAAAGGTTCAGTTCTCTGCCTTATGTATTAAAAAAATTATGTAATAATACACAAAAATTATGAAGCTTTTACTATGCACTAGGTGCTATGCTAGGTGCTTATATTACCTCGTTTAATTCTCCCAACAGAGCTGCTGAGTATTTTTATTCCTCCCTCAGAGTGAGGAAATGGAAATTTAAGGGAGTTAAATAATCTGCTCAAGCTTACCTAGCTAATAAATGTTGGACCTGGATTTTGAACCTGAGCAGTCCAATGAGAGAATCCTGGTAACCTTGGGGACATGTGGGTGTAGAATGTGTTTTACAAGGAAAAAAAAAAAGCTCATACGATAGTCTTATAACAAATAATGTATAGTTTACACATATTTATATGTAGCATTTTCCATAGAATATCCCATAGCAAAAAAAGACTGTGTTGGGAGGGCCTCTGGAAAGGAATGTCATGATGAGCTATCCACTGAGTGGTCCTGTGATGCCTTCAGCTGTGTGGCAAACACACGAAGTTGCAGCAGTTTGAAGGTCACACGTTCTACCTCTCTAGTGCCAGGGTCACTCCAGGATCTAGCCTGGGGGCTGGTCACCGGGGCTGTGCAGGGCAGATCTGATCTTCCCTCAAGGATCACAGCAATCATCTTAAAGGATGATAAGCAGGAGGATGAATTTGTGCAGGCTCACATAGATGCAAATGAAACAAACAGCCAGAGAGAGAGAGACATCTTTTGTCCACATACTGTCTCTACTCCCTAAACACTCCCTTCTCTCTCTAACCCACTCCAATATGCCTTTCATCTTCCATCAGCTGCTAGAAATTGACTTCTTGTCAAGGTTACCAATGACCTAGAGCCTTGAAATTTCAAGTGTGGTCTAAGGACCAGTTGCTTCAGCATCACTCAGCAGCAGAAACGCAGAATCTGAGCCTAGCCACAGAATATGAGTTTAGTAAAATGCCCCAGATAATCTCTATGCCCATTAAAGATTGAAAAACATGGACTTAGATCTTCCCCAAGCAAATGACCAATGTTCTGTCCCCATGGCTCTTAGCTACACTTGGTATTCCCACATTATTGGATACTGTTGTCTGGGGTACTGTAATAGCACCCTTATCTGGTTTACTTTCTACTTCATTGGCCATTTCTTTGTCTTTGCCTGCCTTTTCCTTTACTCCCTTGGCCTCCTCTGCCATACTTCCAAACACTAAATTGCCCCCATTAAAGTGCCTTTGGTCCTCTTCAGTTCTATCTATGCTCCTCCCAGGTGATTTTACCCAGTACCCCTTAAATGCTGATGACTCCAAACTATATCTCAATCCCAAACCTCTCCCCTGGGTTCTAGACTTGTAGGTACACTTGTCTGCTGGACAATCTCTTTATGTCCACTTGGGTTTTTAATAAACAACAAAAAATTAATTTGATCAAATAGAACCACTGATTCCATACTCTCTCTCCCTCTCTCTAACTCCTCCATCGTCATAAATACCTTTATCACCTGTCCCTTCCTCTGGACAGAAATCTAGGAGGCATCCTTTAATCCTTCTTTTCCTCGTATTTCACATCCAAATCAATGCATCAAATCCTGCCAATATTATCTCCACAGTACATCCCCAATCTAAATATTCTCCTCCATCTCCATATCACAGTCCTATGCAATCCTGGACTACTACAGTAGGTTCCTAATTGTGCTTCCTACTTCCACTCTAGTACATTCTCCAAACAGCATCCAGAAAAATCTCTTAAACCTTAAATAAAAGTATAATCCTACTCTGCTTAAAAATCTTCACTGTCTTTCACTATATTGACAATAAAGTCCAATATTCCAACTATATTAGTTAGAATACTTTTAAGTCTGAGTCATAAATACCCAACAGAATGTAATTTTCCATAATCTCTTCCATGTTTTTGATCTTTAGTCTTCAGTGTATCCATGATATCTCACTTCATGGGTGTAAGATGGCTGCTGTGGCTCCAAGTATCACATCCTCACCCAAGAATGTTGAATTATAGGAAGGACAGAGAGGAATTTATTTCATTAGGAGGGAGGAGAATCCTTCTCCAATGCTCTAAACAGACTCCTCTTAGATCCCAAACAGAGTTGTATGAGTATCCCTAAGTTATCACTGGTAAATAGAATGTCCTAGTCAATCACGATTCATTTACTGGAGAAGAGGAAAAAAGCATACCTTCCCAGAGTACATTTGTAGTTCTATTTCTGAAAAGGCAGGTTCATAAAGAGGGAAAAAGAACCAATGTTGTTTGTCACACTTTCTATGCCTACAAAACAATGTCAGACCATCTGTGCCTATTTCCTACCTCAACACTCTACTCTCCCATACTCACTGGCTACTCCCACCATGCCAATTCTCTCTCTGCCCCCCACACAGAGTAAGCTCCTCTCCTCAGGGTCTTTGCACTAGTTATTCCTTCTGTTTGGAATACTTTATTTCACAGATGTTTGGCTGCTTCTACACATCACTTAGGTATCATCTTGTCAAAGAGGACATCCCCAACCACCCTGTGTAATATAGTCTTAACCCCACCCTACATCTTCCTTGGTGATTCCATGTCACATTGTGCCATTTTACTTTTTCCATAGCACTTAACAGTATCCAAAATTATATTTTGTGTATGTATGGGTTTACATCATCTATTTCCACCCTCTAGAATGTCAGTTCATTGAGTCAGATATTCTGCCACTGCTGCTGCTTTAGTCCCTGGACAATGCCTGATACACAGCAGGCTCCTGGTCCGTTCTTGTCGACTGGTTGACCACAACCCTGAATGAGTTGTCCTATACAACTTCTCTTCAGGCCATGCTAGTAAGGTAAACTCCTCACCAGTCAGGCCAGGTCATAAAAAGAAAGTAGCCAAGTTGGTTAAAGAACGGAAACCTCCAAATTGATCAGTCACTGGTCAGTTGATTGGCCGGCTTTGCCCACTTCTCAATCTGGGGTGACATTTTCAAGAAATAGTCTGTATTTCTTTCTCTGTATATTTAAATATTGCTGAGTAAAACCCATCTGTTTTGGGAACTTTGCATTAAAAAAAAAGTCCTGGGACATGGAACAGCTGAGTTACTGCAGCCACCCGTGATATCCCGGGTGAGGACAACACTGACAGCCTATGGTCTAGAGGTGGTTCTTCTAAAAGGTAAGGGGGAGCCCCTGGAGCCATATTTCTCTCTTCTACTTAAACTCCCCCTTAGGATCACATCACTCGTGATTTCGTGCAGTGGTAACAAATAGGACTGAAGTGGAACTGTAGTTTGTTTTAAACAAACTGTGAAGGGGGTCTGTGCGACCCAAGGGCTTACAGAGTCAGCCTCCAGCTTGGACATCACATAGACCGAGGTTTCAACGTAGAGCATACCAAACTTGCCTTATGCCTTGGTGGAGCCACACCCTCTCCCTGAACCTCAGAAGCTTGACCTGGAAAGTAAAGCTCATACCTCGTGCAAATACCAGTAGAGTTATGTGTTACGTTACGTTACGTTACGTCACGTCACGTCACGTCACGTCACGTCACGTCACGTCGCTGCAAAGGAGGAAACCCGCAGATCGTGAACGCTCAACTTGTTCTGGTCCTTCTTCCTTCTATGTTTGCCAGTCAAGAATCCAGGCTCACCAAAAGCAAAGAAATGGAAAAGTGACCATTTACACTAACAATGCACTCACAAAATCTCAGTGAGAGGAAAAACATGAGAAGACTTTTATTCACTAAAGACAATACTACAGAGCTCTTTGAATGAGCATCTTTTAGGCTACACAAAGTACCTGGCAATAGGCTTTCCTTTCCAATAATCTCTTTTAAATAATCCAATTTTTATATAAAGTACAGTCTGCTGGCTCTGTGGGAAGTCATGGAAGAAAGCGTTGGGCCTTGCAAAGCCCAGCTCGGCAGGCTGCTTTCATGGTGGTGCCAGCCCGGTCTTGCCAGGAGGGAGATTATTACCTCTAAGAAAAGGCACATTTAGTTTTCCAGTTTTCTTAAATCATCTGAGGTCCAGTGCCTGTATGATGTCAGTGGGCAGACTTCATCAGTCAGTCCTATAACGAGTGTTCCTATGACATGGCCTGAAGAGGCCACACAGCTGCGTGTGCAGATGGGTGACACTGGGGGTTAGGAGATTGATATTTTCATCCCTGTTCTGCTAAATATCACCCCTTTGGCCCACAATGAGTCATGGAAGCTTTCTAGGCTTCAGCTCTCACATTCATGCAATGACAGGTTGGCCTTATAGGGTCCCCAGAAGTTCTTCTCTGGCTTAACTCCATATAATGTGGATATTCATGTTTTCCCCCGGATCTGGTCTTCGTTCTCAGCAGAGGGAAAGCTCTGTGTAGGAGGACTGAGAGTTCAGGCTGCCTATAAAAACTACAATTAGCCCTGGGTATTTGCAGATTAATTAAATTCCATAAATGTTCTTACATGAAATAATCAGTTCTTACTGTGCTCCCACTTGGTATCAGGAAGTTATGCCACCTGATCTCTGCTAATGAGCTATTTTCAGATGAGCTGACAGTCAGAAGAAGAGCATGCAGGCGGAAGAGCAAATAATGACTTCCTATACTTCACTCATCTTTACCAAGGTGAGACCCCCTCTTTCTCTGTGTGTCTTCTTTTTTTTTTTTTTTTACTTTTTATTTTGAGAAAGAGGGAGAAAAAAAAAAGCAGCAAGACTGGCAGAGGGAGAGGGAGAGAGAGAATTCAAGTAGGTTCCATGTCCAACGTGGAGCCTGATGCAGGGCTTGATCTCAGGACCCTGAGATCATGACCTGGTCTGAAATCAAGTGAGACACTGAACCAACTGAGCCACGCAGGCACTTCTCCGTGTATCTTCTTAGATGTCACGTCCTCTAACCAACCCTTCCCTGACTACTCAAAACTGGGTTAGGAACATTGTCTACATGTTCCCATAGCACTTACTGCTGCAACCTTGGCAGCACTCATCATACTGAACTCGAATTGCTTGGTTTGCATTCTTCTTGTGGTGCAGTTGTGATTTCATGAACGTGAAAGCTGAAAATTATCTTTGAAACCATATTAAGGAGTTTGGATTTTAACTGAAGACCATGGGGACCACTGAAGGGTTATCATGCACCAGGGACCAAGATACAGTTCCCAGACCAGAAACATCATTCAGGCAAAGGAGGTCTCTATAAGTAACCTGGGAGAGCTGGTAGATGGAAGAAGGAAGGACTCCTGCTTTCTGATTTCAAAATTTCAAACAAAGCTACAGTAATCAAAACAGTGTGGTATTGACATAAGAGTAGACATATGGATCGATGATATGGAATTGAGAAAGGTAAAAAAAAATTCATGTCTATGATTGATTTTTTTTTCATTTTTGCAATTCTTTGTTCTTTGTAACAAGATCTCTTGGTGTTTTCCACATGAAATTTTTTTCTCCCTTTTTAAAAATTGTGGGACACACATGAGATCTACTCTCTTAGCACATGTTTACATTCACAGTACAATTTTCTTAACTACAGGCACAACGTCGTACAACAGATCTCTAGAACTCAGTCATCTTATATAACTGATATTTTATGTCCATTGAGCAGCAATGGCCAGCACCATCCAACTGTCTGTCTCTATGACTTTGACTATTTCAGATATCTCATATAAATATTTGCCCTTTGGTGACGGGCTTTTTTCACTTAGCGTAATATCCTTCAGATTCATCCATGTTGCCATATATGGCAGGATTTCCTTCTTTTTAAAGGTGAATGATACGGGGGCGCCTGGGTGGCTCAGTGGATGAAGCCACTGCCTTCGGCTCAGGTCATGATCTCAGGGTCCTGGGATCAAGCCCCACATCGGGCTCTCTGCTCAGCAGGGAGCCTGCTTCCCCTCTCTCTCCGCCTGCCTCTCTGCCTACTTGTGATCTCTCTGTCACATAAATAAATAAAATCTTTTTAAAAAATGGTGAATGATACGCTATTGTACAACTATCCCACATTTTCTTTGTCCCTTCATCTGCCGTAAACATTAAGTTGTTTTTGTATCTTGGCTATTTCAAATAATACCGCAATGAACTTGGGAGCTGATCTCTCTTCGAGACAGTGATTTTGTTTCTTTTGGATAAATACTCAGAAGCGAGATTTCTGGAATACTGGATACTGTTTTCTATAGTGGCTGCACATTTTACATTCCCACCAACAGGACACAAGGTTCCTTTTGCTCTACATCCTCACCAACACCTGTTATTTCTTGTCTTTTTGATTCGGGCCATCCCAGCAGGTGTGAGGTGATATCTCGTTGTGGTTCTGATTTGCATTTCCCTGGTTATGAGGGATGGTGAGCATCCTTTCATGTCCCTGTTAACCACAGTACGGCCTATTTAGAAAAATGTCTTTGCGAGTCCTTTGCCCATGTTTTAGTGGTTTTGTTGTTGTTCTTCTTGTTTTGCTACTGAGGTGTAGGAGCTCCTTTTATATTTTGGATAGTAGGTAACCATTTGGATAGTAGATAACCATTCTGTAGGTTGCCTTTTCACTCTGCTGATTATTTCCTATATTGTGCAGAAACTTCTTATTTTGATATAGTCCCATTTGTCCATTTGGGACTTGAGTCAGAGGCTCAACATATGTTAGGTATTTAAACTCTGGTTCTAGGTGCCTCGTTAGTGCAGTAGGTAGCACGTCAGTCTCATAAACTCTGGTTCTTCTTGCCCTGTTTTCTCTTGGTTTAGTCATATACTTGTATCTCCTCTGGAGAAGATTTCTACTTTTTTGGTGCTGTTGCTTATACATTCTCTGCACCAGACACGGCTGAGCACGACTTCTCTGCCCTGTGGGCAGCCTCGCAGTGACAATACATGGAAGCTACCAGGTTTTATAAGGCTTAGAAGGGCAAATAAAACCAAGACCGTTTATAAACTGAACAGGAAAGTTCAAATAGCTTTGAATTATTTGATAACAAATGTACAGGCACTTCTTTGAGAAAATGTCCACACAATTCTGTTTTTATAGGCCCTCAATTAAAAAATGCCCGAAGGCCCTTGTCCCTGTAAACATCTACAGGAAAGAAACAATGACTAAGTGTGAATTTACTCACTCTTCTCAGTCTTTCTGTATTATGTCAGCAAACATCAAAATTGGTGGAAGAAACTTTCTTTGACCCCTTTCTTCCCTTCCGACCCCAGGTAAAGAGAAGGCTACAGTTTGGGTGTATCTTCTGTCTAAAAAAGCAGAGACAAAATCCAAAAGACAAAGAATTCTCTCTGGCCCCGCCTGTACACTTTCAGTTGTAGCTCTCTTCATAAGATGGTAAATTTTTTGTTAAAGCAGTTGTTCATTTTTCTCAGTTGCTTATGAATTTACTTTCAGTCTAAAAACAAGACATAAATGATCCAAGTGACAACACTGCCACGGGGTATAGTTGCTGCTCAGTCTCCATTAATAAAAGAACAAATCGTGGTACCTTAAGTGTGTTCACTAGAAAGCTTTCCTTCCAAGAGGCACAAACAACACCTGATAAGACATCTCATGTATCTGTGCTTTCACGCTTACAGCTGAGCTGGGTGGAATCAAGAGCAGAGGAGAAGTTTCTCTTGGGTCCTCACAACGAACCTTAGCAAAGCTCATCTGTCTTTTCAGCATGCAGTGGGGCAGAAGTTCCTCCCTGGGAATGGGGCTGTTTGGACAGGTGCCTGACCAATGCTTTGCCAAATATGAGGGGTTGTGTCAAAAGCCCCAGGTTTGCAAAGCAGGGGATTTGGGTGCAAGGCCTGGCTCTAAATTAGCAAGTGCTATTGAAGAATTCGCTTTACTTCTCTACGGCTCACTGTGTAAGATCAGATGAAGGCACTACTCCCTGCTTCACAAGGTTCTTATGAAAAGTCGGTGAAAGATATATAGATAAATAAAGACTTTATAAAGGTGCAATAGAACATGAGTTATTAGGGTATAACTTAGGTGGTCTGGTTTCTTACGCTCCTTAACACGGATTACAAGAACCTCTGCAAAGTGCCATGTGAGTCATAATAATGAGTCATGTATTGGGTTAGATGTTTCACATTTTAACAATTGTTTCACTGTTTTATCAAACTCTTTTACAAACCCCCGAAGTCAATACTATTACCCCAATTTAACAGATGAGAGACCACACAGGTATAACATGGCAGCTGGTCTTCAAACCCGGGGTATGGATATGTCTAACTGCAACCCTGACTCTCCTTCCCAACATGTTACTCCTCTGGAGACCTTGACCCACAGGCCATTTCCATCTCCAAAGAATAGGAACTGCTGATTCAGAGTGAATCTAGTTAGCAGCCCCAAATCAGCCTCTCTCACCTTGTTCCTAAAGTGTCACAGAGGATTCAGGAAAAACAAGGTGACATTCTGAAAAACCAGAATGGCCGACCTCTGCCCCCGATGCTGGAAATGGGGAGTAATTGCTACTAGTAGTAAAACCAACAGATGTGGATGGGTAAAACACTGACCATACTTCCGTGTATGGCATAATCTGGCCTCACTTCATGGACTAGAGGCTTCCTGAACAAAAATAAGACAAAGCTTTACCACCTTTTCCCATAGAGATATCTCCTGTCTCCAGCTGTAAACCGGACATTTACTTCCTCCGACCTGGTGTGAGTCTATATGGGAAGGTATTTTTCATTTAACATAATTTCTTTCCTTGTCGGATCATTACCGATGCACACAGACCATTCTCATTCAGTGAAGGGGCCACAGTCCTAGAAAAGAGCTGAGTTACACGTAAAGCAAAGCTGTCATTGGCAGAGACGACTTGAGTCCTGGTAGCCATACATACCATCAATAATAGACTTTAAAGTATCGGGTGGCCTCCCCATACTAGACACTAAAGCACTCATGCAGATATCAGTTGCCACCTCAGGAGAGCAGAGATGAACTGACTGAAACTCTTCCAGAAACAGCAATAAATTAGGAGCCCATCCACTGCCCCTTCAGTGGTGTAAGTGAAAAGAAGATGAAGCCACCATCCAGGTAAGCCAAGACATGGGCCAAAATGATGCCATCGCCATGAGCATCAAATGTGGACAAAGATGCTGCTTTATTCAAAGATTACTAAGGAGAAATAACCAGAAATGGGACTCTGAGAACAAATAGGTCAGAGCAAAGGAAAGCCCCCACAAGATTCAGAAGGAGATCATTTCTCCAAGACTAGCCATTTGTTGCACGTGGAGGCAAATGTTCACAAATTGCTTGGCATCCTTCATCGAGGTCTGGAAGGGATGGCCTCTGAAAACTGGATCAGAAAACATGAGAGACCGAAGGCTGAGGTGATGGGGTACAGGACTGGAGAAAAGTAATGATAGGAGAGAAAATAGACATAAACGAGATAAGCAATGAATCCAATAGAACTGAAAACAGAAACTCGGGATTGAAACTCCTTTGGGAGAAAAGAAAAAAGCAGAATTGCAGAGAAATGAATGAATGATACAAGAGAAAATGTCAAAATGTCTTTCAAAACATAGAAACTGCGACTTGGAGAGGCAGGGAGAGAATGACAGGTCTGGCAGTGCCAAGCAGGACAACTGTTCCCACCCCGGTTCTGGGGGACACGGGATGAGAGGGGAAACACAGCATCCCTTCTTGGGGCGGTGGGAAAGACCCCATCCTCTGGAGGTGGGCAGAGTTCAACCAGTGAGGAATAGGATTTGATTATGAATAGCTCCCCTCCTGTGGGGCCACCCTCTGAGGAATGGTTTTACACTGGCTTCCAGCTTCCCTACTGGTAAGGGAAATGGACCATCAGTTACCCCCATGCTGCTGGCTGTCTTCTCTTCCTTGTCTCTTTTCCCTACACCCCTACTGTCACCTCTTCAATAAACGACTAACACTTGAATCTTTGTTTCTGGGTTTGCTTCTGAAGGAACCCAACTAAGACAACCTCCATTTTGCTAACACAAAGCTCTCTATCTCTTTCACTGACCAATTAGCAGCATGAGACCCAGAAAGTCACTCCATCTTTCCTCCATCTCTTGATTTCCAGGACACAACTCATCGCCCAGAGCCCCCTGACCCCCACTTCACTGGCTGACCCTTCTCCATCCTACCTTTCATATTGGATTACCTCAGGCTCTGAGCCTCCACCTCTGGTCCTCACTCTCTACCCTTTCTTCTGGTGTTTTGCGTTTGACTCCTTGTTTATGACTCCAGCCAGGCCCATCTGAATTCCAGACTTACTTTAAACATTAATTAAAGGATTAATCTTAACTCTACATTGAGTTTACTTTCCTAGAGTTTTGTGGTCCAGTAGGTACCATGCAAGCTCTTCAAATACATTGTCTTATTTAATCCTTACAACAGCACTCCAAACTATTACGCTTGGAAATGCTGGAAAAGCAAACTTCCTAGAGAAGCTTGGAGTCTCTCTGCATTCATGGAGCAGGTGCGGGGCAGCACCAGGATGTGAATGGGGTCTTCCTGACCCTGAAGGTCATAAGCCTCACGCCCATCCACTCTGCATTCTATAGCCTCCCCTCCTTTGTGCAACGGGCACAGAGATTTTATAAAACAAGAAGCTGCCAGAGATGGAAGAGAACTTGGTGACCTTCTAATCCAGTACCTTCATTTAAAAGCTGTCCCAAAAGGGCAAACCATTTTCCCAAGATTTCTTAGATATCTGCTTGTATTTATAATGGGTGGTTGTTTTCAGGCTTTATGTTTGGGGCTGTAAATGGTCCCAAGATCTGTTTTCTCTTCTTCTTTCTCTGATTTGTATCTCCAGCCTTAGAGGCCCTCTGCATACAGATAGATGGTGCACAATGTCCTAGCTCCCCTAGAGGTCCCAGGCCTCTAGAAAGAGCACTGGGGTAGGGGGCACACCATGTCACCTCCCTGGGATACTTTCTCAGGTGGAGATGGTTTTCCAACTGTTCAGACAAAAGACTGGCATTTTAACTAGAGAAGCCCAGTGACTAGATCTCCGTTAAATATCTACCCATCCCATTAAGGCTATTTATTATGCTGTATCCAGAGCAACTAAACCCAAGACTATGTCTGTGCCAAAGACGTGAATAAAAACTGGAAAAAAAAATTGCAGCCATCCAGATGTTCTTTGGCAATGACAAACACCCAGACATTTGGAAGCATCTGGATGACTGACTGACTTTTTCAGTTTTCATCTGGAAGATGAAAATTGTGCAGACCCAGCGAGATTACAGGCTGGATGATAATAAACAAATCTTTGACAATGTCCACAGGATTCCAAACATCTGGGTGCAAAACTGAAAAATCCAGCTTACTATCCAAATGTTTGGTATCATTTCAACAAAACGTTCGACAGCAGGAGATGGGCAAAAGATCCAGAAAAAGAGACAAGAGGTCCCCAGAGCAGGTTCTGCCTACATAATTATGTTCAGTTTAAAGGGGAAACTGAATTAGGAATGGTAAGGTTTTGTTTGTTTGTTTTAAATTAGAACCCACACTGAAGATCTCTTTTCTCTCTCCTGTGGGTTTCTAAACCTATTGAAGTGAGGGACCTTCTGGAATTGTACAGTCAGGGTCTGATCTGCTTACAGAATACAGGAACTCTCTGGCATCGCAACAGATTACCAAAGTCTTCTTTTTGAGTGGTTTCTCAGTTCATCAAAAAAGGCAGAAAGTACAGCAAATACATCTGCAGCTTAAGGGCTTGCCAACCAAGAAAGGAAGGTGATGCTTACCTCCCTGCTGGGGTAGCAAGGAGGGTATGAATGTGCTGGAAAGTGCACAGGCCCTCTTCATCCGAGAAGAATATGAATGTGCTGAGCAAGACGGTCAGGCAAGGGTGAGGCACCCCCTCAAAAGTGAATTTCACTCTAGTCTTTAAGTGATGAAGGAAAGACATCTCACATGCAAGGACACATGAAAGAAGCGCTGATGTTGGGGCCCAAAGAGGGACAGTCCTTTGAGGGAAATTTTCTTTTCTTTTGTGGCTCTCAGAGGACTGATGGCAGCTGGGGCACCAGCAGCAATGCACAGCGCCCTTGTGGAAACCACAACATCACACGGGGTCTGCGTGGCCTTAAGGACTGCTCGCGGAGGTGGGAGCCTGGCACCCGTCGGTGGAGACATCAGAGAGCTGAAGCGTCTATGAGATCGTGGACCTAACCTAGTGTGGGCTGGGAACCAAACATTCTTCTGAGTGTAGCCTGAGCTCATGATTTTTCTTTCTGCTGCTATTTTCTAGGAAGATCAGGGTCTTGAGCCAAAGAACATTTGAGGCAACTCGCTGTTGGCTTTTTGTCTGGGCCCCATTAAGGAAAATGTAAGATTTGCATCCCGAAGCTGTCGTACCCGGGATGCCCATTTTCTGGTCGTTTCCTTGGCAGTCCCTGGGAACAGCGCTCTGTTAGTGCCTCTGGCCCCAACAGAGCACAGCTCACGGACCAAATGAGGAGAAAGACGTCAGGGGCAGAAAGGACACTGACACAAAACCATGGACAAACTGTAGACAGTAATCCCACAGACAACCTGAAGCTGAACTCGCCTTGCCAAGTGCCCCTTGAGTGCCTGGTCATTTTGAAAACCACTGTCCAAGACACAGGTGCTCTTGCTCAGAAGACGCCTGTCTCTAGATACACCCCCAGAAGAGAAGGGAGGGGAAAGGGCCTCCTGAAGGCCCCCGGAGGTTGTGTAAACAGGGACGTTCCAGATGCATTCTGCTGGGTCTTCATTCCATCGTGCTAACCACATTTAAAGCCAGATGCTGGCTCTCCTTGCCTCTTTGTTCAAAGAATGACTGTCAGCATGCATTGTTTCTGAGAGGAACTTAAGGCAAGGCGGTCTCCAAGTTCTGTAATTAAAAGTTAAAAAAAAAAAAAAAGCCGTACAAAATTTTCTGAGTTTAACACTTTTATAACAAAGCCATCCCTTAGGTTACAGAGAATTAACTTAGAAGTAATTGAAAAGCAGACCGAAAATGGGTGTATTGTATGTAGAGTCGCTACCGTGTGACCTTGGGCAAATTGCTTCAGTGTCCTGAGCCTTCTGTTCTCATCAGTGAAGCCAATGGCTTGGAATTCCATAATCCACAAGGTTCCACCAGCGCTTGGGCCTGTAGAAATATCTTCTACAGGGGAGAGAGCGGCATGCGGGAACTGTCAGTACTCCCAGCTCGATTTTTCTATAAATCTAAAACTGCTCAAAGAACTAAAGTCTTTTTTTTAAATATGTAAATCCAATCTAAACATCAGACAAACCCGAACGGAGAAACATTCTATGGAATCCCTGAGCAGTGCTCTCCAGAAACGCCGAGGCCCGTAAGCACAATGGGAATCTGCCACAGCCTGGAGAGGCCAAGGACCCAGGACCACTAAGTGAAACACTGTATCCTGGATAGGATCCTGGGACAGAAAAGGACAGGACTAGGAAAACTGCTGAAATCCTATTTTTAAAAAATTAGGCTGAAAGCCTATTGTTTTGTTTTTGTTTTAAAGATTTTATTTATTTTTCAGAGAGAGAGAGAGAGAGAGCGTGCACAGGCAGAGTGGCAGGCAGAGGCAGAGGGAGAAGCAGGCTCCCCGCCGAGCAAGGAGCCCGATGTGGGACTCGATCCCAGGACGCTGGGATCATGACCTGATCCGAAGGCAGCTGCTTAACCAACTGAGCCACCCAGGCGTCCCTGAAAGCCTTTTGTTTTAAAAAACTATCATAACTAACTAAAGATTACGTCAACCCCCAGGAAAAAAGTAAGCTATGTCACTTTGAACATATAGGACGACATATGGAAAAACACGTCAAAAGCCTTTGTTTAGCTGTTCATATTCATAACCTCTTTTAGTATTTTGATGATTCTTCTTACCACAAAATGTGTATCTGACATAGCTGGGATCATCATAACTATGACATGTTGACTCTTCTTTTGAGATTTACATATATCATAATTATTTTGTCCTTCATCCAAACTTAATAATATAAATCTAACCACTTTGAAATATTTGTCCTTAGGACGTTAATACCATCTTCGTCTTTAGAAATGTCTGTTCTTGATTTAGTGAAACTATTTTTTTTTCTGTTGAGTGGGAGTCCCAGCCATTGTGGCATTATTTCCCCGAAGTGCTCTATTCCAATGCTGTGTTTGTTTCTGTGAGGAAAATGAAGTGCATGAAAAGGAGGAGAATGAATTCAGTGTTGGTGTTCTTGCTTTCAGAAAATCTAAACAGCAAAAACCTTCCCTGAGAGAACATATAAACAAATGCTGTTTCTTAATTTAAAAGTACTCACACAAGATCCCTTGAAATGACTCACCCTCTGCAGAATCCAAATGTCATGTCCCATTTACTAAAATTTAATTGACACAACTGTTATGTTTGACAAATTCCCCTTATAAGGGCAAAGCAGGAGGGTTCCCTAAAAATGGAGCAGGGTAGCAGTGGGTATGGATTATAAGGGACTTGGTTTAGGAATGTCTTCGTAGATGACTTTACAGGGACCCTCCCAGCTCATACCCTTCTTATTTGAGGATACCATACATACAACAGGTGCTCATTTATTGGCCATGTCCATATGGCATGCCCTTCTTTCCCCATGTGTGGCTATGGATGATTTGACTTTGAGTGAGACCCTGATTCAAAATGAGCCAATCAGATTCTCTCCCCTGAGAATGTGGAGCTGGGATTGAGAGGCTCATTTGATGTGTCCATTTGAACTGAGGACATATAAATTTGGGAGCCCTTGGAAAACCACGTTTGTCAAAGGTCAAGGAGCAAAGCCCATAAAGCGGTCTGGAAAGAGGGAGAAAGAGAGAGAGGGAGAAAGAGGAAGTGAGTGAGGGAGAGAGAGAAGCAAAAAGCCAGAGCTCCTGGGGATGTTCCAATTCCTGCTTCCAGACCTCCTGACACCCTGCCATGTTTCCTTCTCAAGTCACCCTGGATTTCTTATTTCAGTGAAGTTTATGTTCCCTGTAACTACAAGAACTTTACCCAAAATAGATCTTGCAATGCCTGCAACTGGACTTTCACATCAATCAATTTAAACCACATGAAAAAAATATTTTGAAATATTTTCAAAAATAAAATGTTTATTAACGCCACAAATACTTACAAATCACCTGTTCTGTGTTGACTAAAAGATAAACAGAATGCGTTTGTTTGATGTATGCAAGGGGCTGGAAGTTCCCAAAGTAAATGCAATGCTCTACCCATATGTGAGAAGCTTCGATCTACCCAGCACTACATGCCATGAACTTTGTGAATGTTATTCCCATGATTTGATGGGCTTAATATTAAAAAGAGTTGAATTTCAACAATTTTGCCTTTGACAAAATGAAGACAAGTTGCTTTTTTAAGCCATTATTTGTTTCATTTTTCTGCAAGATCTTTGGTTTCATCCCACTTAGGTAGAGTAAATGCACTCAGGGCATCTGTGTCCACCTAGGGCCCCTTTTCCTACCACAGCCCAAGAGGACCCAGGCTGGGGAGACTCTGAACTCTGGACCAGGTAACCCCTCCAATATCATCCCTCAGAAGTACCCATCTGTTTAGCATCCCCTTTCTTAGAACAGAAAGTACTTTAGTGATGTAAATGAAATTCTAATAGATAATGCACAGGTAGACAGCTTAATTAAGAAACATAATTAAATTAATTTTAGGTAGTAAGTTTTAATTGTAGTGGTTCTATTCTATTTATCATTGAAACATTCTATCTACCTCTTGTTATTAAGACAAAACAGTATTCCTCGGTTTCAGGGGAAAATTGCTCTCTCTCCTGCCACTTAAACGTAATCAAGGCAGCTCCTCTCACACACGTTCCCCAAAGTGGCTGCCCAAGCCTTTCAGAACAACCTGGAATGCTTGTCAGAAATGCACACTCCAGGGGCACCACCGTGGCTCCGTCAGTTGAGCATATGACTCTTGATTCCCGCTCAGGTCATGATCTCAGGGTCCTGGGATGGAGCTTCCCATTGGCTCCATGCCCAGCGGGAAGTCTGCTTGAGATTCTTTCTCTCCCACTTGTCCCTCCCCCCCACTCGTGCTCTCTCCCTCTCTCTCTCAAATAATAGATAAATAAAATATTTAAAGGGAAAAAAAGAAAGAAATATACACTCCAGGGATCCACTTGGTGTCTCTGATTCAGCAGGTCTGGGGATGGGTCTAAAATCTTGATTTTTAATGACTTTGCAGTTGATTCTGCTACAATGCTGGGTTGGTAGTTGATTTACTGTTTGGAAGACCGAAATGTGGCTATGAGAAGTTTAGTGAAGGTCAGCACGAAGGAGAGCCTGGTTTCCAGATTAGGTACCCACATTCCACTGTGTGAGCTGCATTCTGCCCAAGGGCATCCAGTGGGGAGGGCATGGGGGCTGAAGTCCTGACTGACCAGGACTGCATCAGCCCAGAGGAAGGGATCCAGTTTCGAATTTGCTCTAGGACAGTGATGGGCCAGCTGCAGCCCTGGGAGTGATGACGGCCATGTGATCACAGTTCCCAGGCCACAACTTCCAGGCCAGCTCAACATTGGTCTCCATCCTTTCAAGGGTGTCCTTCCCAAGGCCTCACCACCACATACACATCTTAATTCTTTTGCTTAAAGGATTTCACTGTAAGCCACAATTGCCTAAAATACGTTCTAAGAAACTTGATCCTATGTGGTAAATATCATAAACACACAATTAACAGCACACATTAGCATATTAAAGTCTCGGAGAAGTCCTGTAGTAAAGAAACGAGGCTGACTCAGAAAACATGTCTTCAGTCTGTTTCCCCAAAATGAAAGAGAACCAGTTTCTTTCCTTCTTTCTATTTGATCATTTTCTTCTGAAGACACGTCCCTGGACATCCCTTTTCTTCCCTCTGCTGAGTGTCTGTGGCTTATAATTTAAATTTTGACACAGGATCACACGTTAGTTGCCAGTGCATAGCACAAAAAAATGCCTAGCATAGGTAATACATCAATGCTTATGGAATGGATGAATCGGTGAATAAATGGTTAAGTATTTCTTTTTTACAAGAGGACTATTTTTTTTTTACATTTTTTTTTAATTTTTATTTTTTATAAGCAAATTTTTATCCCCAGGGGTACATGTCTGTGACTCGCCAGGTTTACACACTTCACAGCACTAACCATAGCACATACCCTCCCCAATGTCCATTACCCCACCCCCCTTTCCCGACCCCCTCCCCCCAGCAACCCTCAGTTTGTTTTGTGAGATTAAGAGTCACTTATGGTTTGTCTCCCTCCCAATCCCATCTTGTTTCTTACAAGAGGACTATTTTTAAACGTTGAAAATCAACAACTTTGGGAGGGTGGCTAATATTCTTCTCTGTGCGTATGTTGTGGGAAGCAAACTGTGTGTCTGGGTGACTTGCTGCCCAAGTGCAGAGGCCACCTCTTCCTAGAGGCTCTCGGCTGCCGCGGCCCCCGTGGTCCTCATTAGTAGAAGAGGCTGGAACCTACCGGTTCCCTCTCATCTCAGCTTGCGCCCTGTCAGGACTTATCAAGATCTTCCTTGCTCAATTCACGGGCAATCATTATTTTAGAACCTGAGATAGGAAGGCAGTAGATTTTATGTGATTAGCCGCTGAGATAAACGTTAATTAGTTTTCAATTTCCATAAAGTACCCCTCTGACAGAAAGATTTGTTAAGTCAGTTAATGGCTACAGATGATTGTTCCAAAATTGGGGTGGGGTGGGGAGAGAGCTATGAAGACAGGGGCTGGAGAAGAGTGAACAGGAGCAGGAGCACATCATATATTATGAGAATAAATGGAAAGGGAACCAAATGAATCACCGGACGACCTAACAGTTGATGATCATTAGGAAAAGATGAATCGGGGCCTGGGAAAAGGTAAGGGACATAAAGTGGGTGACAGTTCAGGAATTTTTATCGTTTGACCCCAGAAGAAAAGAATATATACGTAATTGAGTCCAAAATCCAAGCGCTGGGACACGTGCAAGGGTGTAACTATGAACCCTAGACCCCAGCGCTGAGTCTGACGTAGACCCCATTTTGCTTCCGTCCCATCCAGAAAGCTGAGAAATGCTCTCATTTCTTCTTAGAGCCAGGGAAATTGCTATGGATATTCCAGGGCAAAAGGCAGAGGAGAGAGAAGAGTAGCGTGGTGGACTGAGTCTTCCCAGGTTGTAGGGAAACTGATGTCAAGGGTGTGGACGTCCATTGTCCATCAGTTGTGCCTTTGGTCTCCAACCCACACACACTGGCTGGGCCAGCCTCTAAGCTCCTCGAGCCTCAGTTTCATCTTTTGCAAAAGAAGGATATTGTTTGTATCCCCCCGCCCCCTCAAGTTGTGTCAAAGACTAAAGGAGATGACGTATACACCGCCCTTTGCGTTGTGCTTGCTGGGCCCCGTGGAGAGTGTTCAGGGCATGCTGGTCAACACTATGGCTGTGGTGGCGCGAGCCCATTAAGGGAAGTGCAAAGAGTCTCAAGGCCATCAGTGCTTTACTTCCAAAGACGGGCAATTGCCGGAGCCCTAGGGGCTGCTGTTGGTGCTTCTAAACGCCAAAGGCAGCTGACGGTCTTGCCAGACACAAAACTCAACTCTGTAACAAGCAGCCTCCAGGTCCCCCATTCCACCCATGACCACGCCCACCTCCCAGTCAGTTCCCTGTGCCCAGTAAGTGGGCTCCTGTCAAGTCCACTTACTCCTCTCTGCTTCGGGGTCCAGAGGCCAAGACATGTCCCTATAATCCATTTTTCCCCTATCCAATGTAATGGAATAAATGAAAGTCTGCAGTAAAAATGCCACCGTTGACCTTTTTCTTTTTTTGCTTCCAATTCTGTGTTCCCTCCAGCACCATCCTCCCTCCTACAACAGTCTGACCCGTCCTTGACCATGGACGAGGAGCCAAAAGCCAGGCTCAAAATTTTGAGTCATGGCACTCACCTATGGCAGGCAAACTCTTGCCCGAGTAATATACTTGCTTGTAAAAGGCATTTATTGAGTTTTGTCCAAGTGTCTTCCTGAGGGAGCGGGGAAACTTGAGGGAGCCAGGATAGACTAGGATGTGGTTGCTCTGATACCAAGTTATGCGGGAGAAACACTACATCTTTAGTATAAAGGAGTCCATGAAACATGCCACCCAGTCCTATCTCAGCTAAGCCTGTGTTGCCATATGAAACTTGGAGCAACTTTTATCAAATATACCTCATAATTCTCCCAATCTTCTGTCCTAGGACCACATCAGGTGTTGGGGGCCATTACTGACTTATTATGGTTTCTTAAGAATATGTTGTTTTCAAAAACTGGGTTAAGCATACACATATCAGGGGCTTGAGTAAGAAAGTGTAGGGCCACGGGGAGAAAAGGTCACTTAGAGACTCTGCTTCTACCCTTGCAAAAATAAAAACAACAAATAAGGGAATGAAGGAAGGAAGGAAGGAAGGAGATAAGAGAGGGAGAAAAGGAGGGAAAACATTTCACTAAATCATCAGAAAAATTAGAGGATGTGACCGGACATAATAATATACAAGGGAAAAATTCTTCATGATGATTTTTTCTTATGTTCTTAAATTTGGATGTTTGAATTTTTTTAATGTTGAAATTTATAAACAAACAGGAAATAAGTATAAAGCTTGGGGTTAGAACATAGCTCTCTTCTACGGGAACAAGATGGTATCTGGAAATATTTTCTTCTTTATTTCTTTACTTTTAACACAAAGAATAAAAAGCACATGATGTAGTTAGAGGTGGATTGACAGTGACATTTCATTAATGGTTTGAATAAAGCAATTTCTTTCCAGCTCACAGTACCCAAACAGGCAACCACAACAGCAAGATAGTTTCCCTTATAATTCTGTGTCAGAAACATCCATTAAAGATAAATAACCATACATAATTATATATATTTAATTTGGTAGACATTTCTTGAAGAAAGGGAACTTTATACTATTTTCAAACTCCACCTCTTTTTCCTATTTTTCCTGTTCTGTTTTTGAAGAGAAAAGGCAATGTGACTGCATAATGATCTAGCAAGTCAATACTCCTGGGGATAGATATCACACAATACAATGCAACCTCATTAGACTATTCTGGCATTAAATGGTAGGCTATACACAGCACTTAAATTCAAAAGTCCACCTCAAATCCCAGAGGTCTGGTCCATGCAGCAAAATTATCTGGAAAATTCATGCTGAATCATTCCATTATCCCAAATCATCTAGGTATTTGATATGTTGGTGTAATTGTAAGAATAAACAAAGAGCACCTATAAGAGAAGAAGCAAAGGCCATTTGCTCATAGCTTGGTATAGCAAGGGAGTCAGCCACCATCAATGCTTTTGGCGGAGACTCAAATATAGGCAGAAAAGTGGAAATGCTTTTATAGTGGAAAAAAAAAGAAAGAAGGTTCAGGTATGCCCTGACCAGAGGCTGTTGGGATGTGGGAGCTGTAAGCAAACTAACTAGAAGAGGGGCATTCTAGGTGATTGGTTTGGGTGCATCTTTGGCTTTCTCTAGTTGGTCCTAAGTTGGAAATGGAAGCAAAACTGGGGCAAGCTCTCCATTAACCAAGTCCTGGCTATTTGGGACCAAGGGCTACAGGAGTTGTTAAATGGCTCCCTCGATGGGTTATACACACAGGGGGTTGCCCTCCTGGATTGGTTACTGCAGATAATAGGTTGCCTTCCTGGACTTCTTGCTGCAGATTGTGGGTCAGAGTTCTATTTTTATGTATAGTCTGGTCATTTTTCATGTGTATATTCAGTCTCTCATAAGTAAGTAATTTCCTATAAGCCTGCTATTGGTTTTCTTTTGTCATGAATAACCTGAGTACTTCAAAGAACTCAAGTTGGGGCACCTTGGGTGCCTCAGTCGGTTTAGCATCTGCCTTTGGCTCAGGTCTTGATTCCGAAGTCCTGGGAAGGCGAGTCCCAGATCGAGCTCCCCACTCAGCAGGAAGCCTGTTTCTCCCTCTCCCTCCGCCCTTCCCCTCCTCTCTGTCTCTGTCTCTGTCTCTCTCTCTCTCAAATAAATAAATAAAATCTTTTAAAAAATCAAGTTCTTTAGACCTGATATATCCTTTTACTTATGGCATCTGCATAGCCCCCCATGGTTTAGTTAATGGCTCATGTGCTCCACGGCTTCATTTACGTGATATCCTATTAGCCAAGCTCAACAAATATTTATGCAATTATTACTTACTACTCTGTGCCAGGTTCTAGATGTAGAGATACATTAGTGAACATGCTTCTATTTTAAAGGAAGAAGGAGAGGATAAATAGGCAGAAAAATAAAGGAGTATTTAACAGAATGCTGATTTTAAAAAAATGCTATATGGTGGTCTCTGAGGAGAAGACATTTCAGCTGGAATCTGAATGACAAGGAGCCAGCTCTTCAAAGATCAGAAGGAAAAATAAACCAGGCAGAGGGACCAGCTGGGGCAAAAGTTCAAGGATGGAGGAAGTGGCATGTTCAAGGAATTAAAAGACCCGTGTGGCTAAAACATAGTGATCTAGGGAGAATAGTAATGATGGAAAATGGAGAAATAAGCAAGTACCAGAGCATGTGTGGCTTTTAAACAAGATAAAAAGATTATTCCTCGTTTTAACTGTAGAATGATAGAAGAGCATTGGAGAGTTTTTAAACAGCAGAGGAATACCATTCCACTTGTATTTTTTTAAGGATCACTCAGAGATCTGGGTGGAGAGTAAGTTGTCAGGAGTGAAATCAAGAAGACCAGTGAGAAGACTGACAAGAGACAGGGTGGCTGAGACTAGGGTTATAGCAATAGAGGTAATAGAGTGAGTGGACAGAAGCACATTTTTGAGATGGGTGGAGTCACACCTATCTATACAAAGAGGTGGGTTATGCAGATGAGGAAGGAGAGAAACTTTCCACTTGGGGTTGAGCCACAGGGTGGATACTAGTAACACTGAATGACATAGGGAAGACTAGGGCAGGTGTAACTTTAGAGAAGGGGTTGAAGAATTCTGTTGGCACCGATTTTTGTGTATTGCCCCAAGGTGCAGATCTAGGGAAACACAGTTAAAAGCTGTGACTGTGTAGTTGAGAACAGTGACCAAGTAGTTGAGAACAGTGTATGCAATCAGAAGGCCACCATGGCAGCTCTGAAGAGTCCTCCACCTCCAATAGCTGGAAGGCAAATATGGCGGGGGATCAGACCCTAACTCTGTCTGGTTAAGTCTGAAATGTTTCAGTGCCAATGAACTGCCTCCACACCATGCGAAGAGCCCTGTGGAGAGGAGTGGAACCATGAGATGTGGGATGTGAATGTTTGGAAAGACATAGATGGGGCTGAAAACTTTGGACAACGAAAATCCCTCAGTCTCTCTTGTCAGAGGAAGCAATCCTCCCCCGCACCCTCTCCCTCCATTTTCTCCTCCAACTCATCCTTCTCTGGATAAAAGTTCCAATGACTACACCTGGAGCACCTGCTCACCAGCTGAGGCCGGTCCTCCTCAGGCCACCCCCCACCAGCAGCTCCTACTGCCTCCAGTCCAAAAGTAAGTGTTCCATTATGCAGGTAGAAGCCCTGCTCCATGAGGAGGAGCCCCAACATAAAAATAATTATAAGATTTCCCCAAACAGGAGTAGGGGAATCTCAAGGATGGACTGTAAGGCCATTACACTAGAAAGAATAAATACTGGATAAACAAGCTGCTTTTGCTGACCTTGGTACACTATCCCCAAACTGGGGGTTTAGTGTTTTGGCTACTCAAAACCTATCATTAGCCATGGCCTTGAATTAAAAAGATCAAAATGCCAGGACATCACTAAATTCTGCAGAGCAGAGTCCGAAGGCTCAGGAAATGGGAAAGTGGATCCATTATATGCACTCTGCTCAGATATTCCCTAAATATACTTCTCCCTGTCCTCCCACCCCCAAGGAGCAAGACCCAAAGAACACTCCCTTCAGCAAGGAATTAAGAATAACACTGGGGAATAGGGCACCAGCCCTGCTGCACGCTCTTGTGGTGGTTGTCCTCTACAGTCTAGGGAAACTGGTAGGGGTTAATACAATAGATCTGGGTTCCCTGAACTAAATGGCACCAATGGGATCCTTGCATTGGTACAGGCCAGGTGGTATCACTTAATTATCAGAGATGAGGAGGGCAATTACTATCACAGTCCACAATGACAAAATAATAATCAGAGTGTTTTAATGTACAATGATGATTAATCACAGGCCCCTAGATGTAACACAGATACGCTCTCTACTAAGGTTGCTTGACATATAAAAGAAAAAATGTCTTAGATATGATGTGCAGAAACCTAACCTATGTTGCTATACTGGGGATTCCCAACCCTTTAACCAGTTTTCAGAATTAAGCCAGTTCCCAGACTCAGAGCCCCTTGACTGTGGAGAAAGCCAGATCCCTTTAAGTTTGGACCATATAATACAGCTATATATACATACCATGTATCATAAACCATAAAACTCCATCACAGGGATCTGAAGCTATTTACCGGGATAACTGTACACTGGAATAGGGGAAATAATCAATTTCCCAGGGTTATCAGATACTGAACTAATGCTCTGAACTAATGCTGATTCCCAGGGACTCAAAATACCATCATTCTTCACTTGCCAAGTAGCAGCTTAGGGAAGTGAGAGAGTAGTTGGGGTCTTGGTCTAAGATCTTTATGTTATAGTAGAGATCAGATAATAGATGGAGTCTTGGCCCAGCTCATCTTACAGTGAGCCCATGCAAACTCATCTGGGTTGTTCCATTGGCCCCAGAGTGGATAATATAAATAGAAATACTAGGTAAAAAGCAGAATCTGTACATAATTCCCTTCCCTTGAAGTAAGGATTTTCTGTTAGGAAGGACCAAGAACTTGCAATTGACCTCCTTCCACATCTACCAAAATAGTAAAGCAAAATCAGTACCATAAACTCAGGGAAACTGCAGAGAATAGGATCTCAGTCAAAGACTTGGGAGATGCACAGATGAAAATTCCTTCCTAATCCTTGATATAATTACCTATGTGTCTGGTGCAAAACCCAGATGGGTAATAAAGAATGGTAACAGATTAATGGAAACTTAATTATGTTGTTACTATAATCATAGTTGTAACTCTAGAGGAACTATATTCACTAGAACAAATGAATCACCATCCCTGACCTCAGATGCCCAGCTATTGACTTGGCAAATGTTTTATTTACATTTCAGTTGGTAAGAATAATCCTGCAGCAGTTTGCATTTACATGGCAGTGTTAACAATATACTTCTGCAGTGTTTGCTCTGAGTTCTAACTATCTTGCTGTTATAACTGCTCCAGTACCCTATGGAACATTGCAACACAAGTGTTCAGCATCAGTGTCATTTAATAACATTCTGCTGTTGAGAATTGTTAGTCATGGAATAATAAACTTCCTCTATGCTTTAGTAAGACATACTCATGCCAAAGAGTGAGAGTTAGACCCTGCAAAAGTTCAAAGTCTTGCCACATTAGGAAGTTTCTCAGGGTCCCCTAGTGGTCCAGAACACATTGGCATACTCCTCATAAAGTGACAGACTGGTTGTTATACCACCTATCACAAAGGCAAAGCACTATGCCTCAGTAGCCTTTTGGTTTGGGGACACAACATATACATATTTTGGCATACTATTCTGACCCATTTACCAAGTAATCCTTAAATCTGTCGGTTTTAAGTAAATTCCAGAAGAAGAAAGGGCTCTGTGACAGATGAAAACTATGATGCAAGATGCCTTCATCACCCAGAAGACCCATTTATATAGGAGCCATCTAAGTTGGACACAGATGTAGCATGGAGCCTCTGGTATGCCCAGCAGGAAAACCACAGCGTAGCCGCTGAGTAAAGCCAAGCTCAGATCTGTCAACAACTAATCTGCATTTGAGACTAGCTCATGACATGCCACTGGTGTAGACTGAATGCCTGACAATGGGTCACCAAGTGACTATGTGACCTGAACTTCCTATAATGACCTGGGTGTTATCTATAGAACCACAAAATCAAACAGACACAGAATCAGTTTTGTTATAAGCAGGAAGTTGTATATGAAAGACTGAGCCCAAAATGGTCAAGAAGGCACAGGTGACTTACACAAAGTGGTAACCCAGATTAATGTGTTACCTGTCCACACTGTGTTTCAATGCCTCTTCCTCAGCCTATTTCTATGGACTCATGCGGTATTCCCCATTACAAATTAATAGAAGAAAAAATACTGGTGTGGTTTATGCATAGATCTACACATCTACACAGTAAGCACCCAGAATTCTGCAGATACCACAATATATTCACATTAAAGGGTGGCCCTGAAAGACAGTAGTAAGGGAAGTCCTACAACAGGGCAGAACTGGGTACAGTATATTCTATCACACACTCTGTAGGGAAGGAAAGACAGCCTGCGTTACACATCTCTCCTGATTCATGGGCAGTGGCTAATGGGTTGGCCAGCTGATTAGGACTTTGAAAAGGACAAAATTGGAAAACTGATGACAAGGTGTACTTAAATGGTGCTCTGAGAATAGAGAATCAAGAGATTATGCTGATAAATGCCCACTAGAGCACATCCACAAGTGAAGGAGACTCCCAATAAATACATGAGTATTGGCTGATGACCTACTAAAGATGAAAATCAACCTTGTCCCTAGCCACCCCAGTGTTTACTCGATGGATCCATGTACAACGTGGTCCTGGAAGCATGGAGGAAGACTCCATGTGGACTTAACACCATGGCCTTTTTCCAGCAGAGCAAGTCCAGCTACCACGATGGCTGAGTGACCAATTTGCCAACAGCAGAGACCAATGCTGAGCCCTCTCTGTGACTTTATTCCCTGAAGGGACCTGTCAGCTTATAGCCTGGTGTCACTGGACTCTGCTTATTATAAAGTAGGTAGCACCTTATCTTTGCAGGCACAAATACACATTTGCTTTTCCTATCTGAAGTGTTTCGGTCAGCATCATTATTTGTAAACTTAAAAATGACTCATCCATTATGATGGTATTTCAAACAACGGTGCCGAAGAGCAGAAGACATATTTTATAAAATAATGACATATTTTACAATCACAGAACTCAGTGGTTTTTATTAAATTCCCCAACTTGTAGAGGCAGCTGGCTTGATAAAGTGGTGACCTGGCCTATGGAAGGTTCTATCATGGTCCCAGCTGAGAGAAAACACCCTACATAATTGGGCTACTCTTTTTCAGATATCAGACCTGCTTTAAGCCAATATCACCTTCCTATAGTCAAGATACATGGATTTAGGAGTCAAGAACTGGAACTGGGAAAGGTTTCTCTCACTATCATATCTACTAAACTATGAGAAGAATTTCTCCTTCCTGTTCCGATAAGCCTCAGTTACGTTTTTAGAGATTCTAGTGCCCAGTGGAAAAAAGTTCCACCAAGGATCCTTCAGATGACCTGGAAGTTACATCTGCCTTCTGTCCATTTTCAGTTCCTTTACCTCTAAACCAACAAGAAGAGAAGAGATCGCTGTATGAGGAGGGGTAGTTAGTTCCAATTATCAGGAGAAATTTAGTTACTGCTGTGCAGAAGCAGTAAGAAAGACCAAATAGAGAACAAAAGGAATTCACTGGATTGCTTTTAGTACCCCTTTCCCCACAACCTTGGTTAACAGAAAGCTGTGGGAACCAAATAAAGACTTGATCATCAAGAACTCCATTTCTGAAGAAATGAAGGTTTAACTATCCCCTTAAAGAGCCCCGTCCATCTGAGATGCTGGCAAATGGTAGGGGGCATGAGAAATCGGTGGTGGAAGAACGCTGCCATGAATACCAACTTAACCCTCATGATGCCATAGAGGCAGAGATTTGTTAACAGTTTTTTAAGGGTATTTAACTGTTTTCTTTCTTCTCATTTTTCTCTTAGGAGCTTAAATGAAGGACCTAACGGTGGCTCATGTTGTTAAGTTTCAGGGGGAGCGTGATTAACCTGACATCTCCCCCTGATGATGAAGTTGCTAATGGGACTGAGTCCTCTGTTTGAGATGCTAAGGAGAGAAAGGGAAGAGACTGTGCTGAATGTCACTTGTTTACTTTACAGATCCAGGCTCTATCTTTCTCTCCCCTGCCTCCCCCTATAGCAGTCTCGTCCGTAACTAGTACATCCAATACAGCTTACATGCCTCTGCCCTCAGCTAATTGGGCATCTTCAGCATGAAACTGAAGGCTGGCAGGAGAGTGATGTCAGGAAACCCATTTCCCTGGTTTCTTCCTGAAGGTTTTCAACGTTGTTATGAACCTTGACCACATATCACTCCTCCTCTCCAGACAGCCTGCTCTATATGACTCTCTCCTCATGGGTTCTGTTAAGACTCCCCTTCCTCATCCTTCAGGCCTACAGGGGTAACCGCTCTGCTCTGCCTGCCCCAGGCCCCTGTGCTACCGCACACCTGCCCCCACATTGTAATAAAGCCTCCTCCAAGTATCTGAATTTGAATGCAATGTCTCTTTCTTGTCCAATATAGTTGGTAACCAACAACTGAGAAGAGGAAAGAGGAAATGATGATAGTTACTTTGACCTACAGTTATCAGCGTGGTGGCTTTAAAGCATGTCTACAAATTCTTCAGTATTCTTCCCTTTAAGAGGTAGAACTTAATTCCCCTCCTTGAGTGTGGGCTGGACTTCATGACTGGCTTCCCACGGATATGATAAAGTGAAGGGAACAGTGTACTGTTTCAGGGACTAGGTCATAAAACGCACCGTGATCTCCCCCTTGCTCTCTTGGACCATGTACGGGGGACCCCCCACGGCTCTGGGGGAAGCCAGCTGCCATGTCAGAAAGGCCAGCTGACAGCCATGGGAGCTCATCATCTGGGAGGCAGATTCTCCACCCTCAGCCCAACCTGCACGGGACAGCGGCGGCCCCAGATGACTTCCTGACTGTAACCGCACGAGCTGCTCTGAGCCAGCCCCGGCCTGCTAAGCCACTCGAAATTCCTGATTTGCAAAAACTGTGAGATAATAAATGTTTATGGTTTGAAGCCACGAAGTTCTGGGTAATTTATTATGCAGCCACAGATACCTGATAAACTTGGATACAACTAAGATGATATATTAATAATAGCGGTGGGTAATATTTATTGGATGCTTATTATACATCACTTACTGTGCTAAATGTTTCATTTAATGTTCACACGTACCCTACGAGGCAAGCACTATTACTAACCTCATTTTATAGATCAGGAGCCTGAGGCATAAGCGAGTTAAATATCTTGCCCAAGGACACAGACAGCGCTGTATTTCATGGATTATAATATGCACATTTTTTTCATGTTTACCATCTCTGAAATCAGGATGCTTCTTAACAATCCATGATTTCTCACAATTGCTGGCAACCAGGCAGCAGTTTAATATAACTGCAATTGTGTGCGCCTGTGTGACCTTGGCCGTGGCCATGCACGGCGTTCTCCCGGCCGCTGAGTTGCGTGCACGGTACCTAACAGCTGTTTAAGACATTTTCCAAAGTGTATTCTAGGACTTGGAAATAAAATTAAAAATTACTGTGTACACAAAAAGGCAACAGAGCAGCAGATCATAAATTTTATATTTGAGATGCAAATATTTATTGCTGAAGGAATGACAATTCCGTATTTTCTAGCAAAACGACTACTCAGTCCTTTGCAAAACCTAAAAAGGATGATGCCCATAAAGAGCGAAAGCTGTTTCTCTTTATTCCTGAGATATGTGCAGAAGGACTGCAAATCACATGACAAGTGGGGCACTGTAAAGAATGGTCAGAATCCTTGAAAAGGAAAAAAGAAATTTCAAGGCAATGAGACATTGGTAGAACTGAGGCGGGTGCCATGCAGAACCATTATTAAGTCATTGCTTCCTAGTTTAATTGGTAACATTGTGTTCCTTCATAGTGTTTAAAATAATAATGATGTATCTAATGATTGGTGGTGTCTTAGAGATGATACAACATGTTAAGTGGTGGGACTTGGGTTTGAACCTGGTTCATGTAATTTCAAAATTCATATTCTTGATCACTACTCAAAGGTCTCCCTTGTAATCTGGCTTATTGGGAGTTCAAAGAATGCCTAATAAACTCAGTACTGTAACTTAAGGAAAGGTTATTCAAAATTACTTACCATCTCTGAAAAGGTTCAGGGGATTGTTTGCACAACAGTGGGAATATACTGGGTCCTACTAAACTCTGAACTTAAATTTGACTAAGATGATAAATATTATGTGTATTTTAACACAATTAAAAACATAAATGTGCAAACAAATATTTTTCATCTCAAGTATCCAGTTTATTTCTGTCTCTGGGCCATGGTGGGAGGTGTTGGCAGGCAGTGGAAGATAGAGTTAATACTCTGTACGAAATATCCAAAAAGCTGGTTACAAGGATGTACACATTTATCCAAACTCATCAAACCAAATGAGAACATTTACTGCATATAACGAATGCCTCAACAGTAGCAAAATTAAGTGGAAAATTTGAGTGAAGAACCAGGCACAGGAAAAAGCAAATGCTTAGTAAACATTATAGATACTAAAGAAATTAGAAATTGTTGAGTTCTAAGATCTTCCATCTTATTTCCATAATTTATCATCTTTGCCTCTCCATTTGAGCTTGGCGCATGTGTGAGAAGAAATTACACCCTGTCTATGGCATGCACCTTGTCTGCCAATATTGTTTCCAAAAGAAGGGGTTTGACATTATGTGTCCATGATGATCTCATACTGATTCCTACGGAAAATCATACCTCTATCCAAGGAGTCACATACATTTGCTTAATAGTCCAATTTGTTAATTTAACTTGTTAATTTAACTTGGAACAGAGTATTAAGTTTTATTAAGTTTAGTTGACAAAATGATTTCTTTCTTCAGTCTCCCTTTATGAAGTAGAAGGAAAGTGCCAGCAAGTTTCTCTTCCCCTCAACTTCAAACAGTTGCAAGGAATTTCTCCAGTCCTCACTGGGAGCAGAAAAGAAAGAAATTACAGGAGTCTTTCCCCCAAATCTTTTCTTGGGTTGCCGGTGGGAATCCTGTGCTTATACTCTCCAAAGAGTGCAAGTAACACTTGGACCAAATGATCTCACATTCCAGAGCCAATTCTCTCTGTTTAGGAAGATAAACTAATGCTGGGGAAAGGGCAGAGTGTTACTCAGTCCCTGCCAGGAAGGCTGGGGAACAGACTTTTCCTCTGGAGCACGAGTGTTGGGTGGGAGGTAGGAAAGGAGAGGAAACTCAGCACAAGCAGATAAAGCTGCACTACCGGCTTCTCTCCGTCAAATGCCAAGCAACTCAACTGAAGAAGAGAGACCCATTTTAGCCTTGTGTTGCAAGAATTAGGCTAGTGAGTATTGCTGTGAAGATAGTTGGGTAATCTGCTCACCATGACAGTCCACACCAGAAACAAAGGAAAGGATTTCAGGGTTTCACTCTGTCCCTATGTGCTACTCTAACTCAGCCCCAGAATTACCAAGGGTTTACTTGACTGCCACGATCTGTCATAGACCAGAAAGAGGCCAAGCAGGGACAGACATGCACAGGTGAGCCCATTACATAGTTCCTGTTAACTTTAGAAGAATGAGTGATTTCAGGGCAGGAATGGGAACCCCAAAGCCGGAATATGAATATGCAGTAACTCATACAGGGTTTGCCAAGAGGCTTGGAAAAGAAATGGCTTACCAGCTCAGAACCTCTGTTTCTCCTACGGTAAAATGAAATCAATATTTAATTATCTCTCTCAAGTTCTCTCTTTGTCTCTCTCCCCACCCCCACCCCATGTGTCCATCTTTCTCCCTCTTCTTCACTTATTTAATTGCTATTTCTTAAATACAACTATATGATGGCCACTGCTCCAGGCCTATAAAATGATGGCCAAACCAGCATTTCCATCTTCACAGAGCCTACAGGCTAGTGAGGAAAACATATTTTTTAGATGAATACTATTAACACAAAGAACCGAGGACTCACTTAGTGGAGTAACACAGGAGGTAATATGCGGAGAAGTCCTCTGCTGGAAATTCCTGACCAGAAACAACAATGAAGACATTAAGGTTGACAGACGAGAGAGGGACAGTGGGATTATGGAGTATCAGCAGCTCAGGTGGGATGTGCAGGGACAGTGAAAGGCAGGACAGACAGAAAGAGAAAAGGCCTCTCAGCTAACTCCCATTCTACCTTCACCTCTCACTGCTTCTCTGTGATGATGGCCCAACTCCAGCTGACCCCACATTTTATCCACAATCCATACAGCCAACAGTGTTTTTTTCTCTATGTGGCCTTCATATCTTTTTTTCTCCCTCACTGGAGCAGGGAGGTGACTGGGGAGCAGAAGGGCATGCACACTGGGTTCTTGTGTCCAGGACATCAAGACGGCAGAGGAGGGCACTGGGGAGGGTGAGGTTTCCAAACCACACTGTCAGGGTGAACTTACGTTGTTGTTAATGACTTTGACGTTATTAGGCTAGACAGAGGGATGTCGATGTGAATCATCTTCAGTGTTGTTCCATATTCATAATGGACTAAATATAGTCAGAGGAATGGGACTAGCGGGCACAGGCCCATGGATGGTCATAGTAGATGATTCCCATGATGAAATTAAGTGCCAGCCCCGCTCTTTTGTTCCCCAAGGGGCATAGAAACCCATATCCCCACCCTCCAACCCAAAGATGAAACCAAGACACAGTGGTTAGCTTTTTACCCTTCTTTCCCAGTAGCCAAATTTAAATACCATTTCACAAGGCCAGGCATTTTTCACTGATCTGTGGAGATTTAGAGTGCATAGATCCAGCCAGAGGCAGCCAATCCCAAGAGAGTCTGTGCCTTTGTCCAGTGCCAAAGCCTCGAGGCCATGATTTTCATTAAGTGAGAAGGTTAATGTTTTCACTCATGTAAAGGAGAATATGAAGGGATGAGGGGAGGGATGGCAACTATGAAAAGAAATAAGCTTTTTTCTTTGCAACATAATGAAAGGAGGAGGTAGAGCAGCAGAAGAAGTACAGAAAAGGAGTCACTGATCTACTCAATAAAATTCAAAATAAAGAACTCAGCTAGTAATGTCTAGAACACTAGAAGTTTCAGATCATAGGTTTTGATGGATTAAATTTAATGTTAACTGTATACACATGTGCCATTGAGCATTTAGTTCCAAATAAAGGCAAAAGGACTTACCCAGTTGGTTTTAATTTATGAAATGTCTGATTAAAAATAATATATGCTCGATATAAAAGATAAAATACATGAATAAACAGAAGTAAAATTACATGTAATCTGTCATCGTGTGTGTATATACATATATGCATATATACTGATCTAAATATACATATATGGACATAGTAGAGAGTAATCTAGAAGTTTTTACTCTGCACACTAAAATTCATTACCAAGATCTTCATCACTGGGTTTGATAATCACTCTTATTGGTTTGAGAAATAATTCTGGAGTGAGAAAATCAGTGTGTGTTGGGTTGTTCTACTGTCAGCTTGGCTAAACCAAGAACTGTATTACCCAGAGTCCCCTTCTGAAAGATTCCAGACTACAACTGCTAAGAGAAGAACAAGCATAAAATTCAGGACTTGAAAGTGAAGCAGCCATTACTCTAAAGTTCTTTACAGTTTGATATGACAAGCAGAAAAAGAGGTGCCTAGCAAGTTCCAGCTTTCGCTCATTCGCCTTCACTCCATGTCCAGCCCTTCTGCTCGACTGTCCATCCTGAGGACCAACAACAGCCCAGCCCACTTCCAGCCTCCTGGCAGCAGACCCCTGGAGGTTGGTACAGATGCAACTGCTTCCCAGTTTCCCCTCCACAAGTTTCTCTCTACACAGTCCCACTCTAGACATCTATCATGCTTGGTTTCTTAGTTTCCCTTACTTTACTTTTTTCCTCCCTTACCTTACTTTTCCTTACTTGTCTACACACATCAGTGTCTCCTTCTGTGAGCTTCTAATGTCCCATTCCACAACTCCATTTCTTAAACTTCTCTCATAATTCTGTAAGGTATGATCTCTATGATGAATGCCTTACCCCCATTATATTCAGAATTGTTCTGCTTCCCTAACTAAGCCTTGGCTGACACATGATTATTTATTCCAGATGTATTTCCAGATGAACAGAATTTAAAGGATGGGAATCCCTGATTTGACTGTGTGTAGAGGCATTAATGACCTTATTCCATTTAGTGGTAAATGGGACTCTGGTAGCCCATGGCATGCAGTAGCAAAATGGTTATTTAAGCATCACCTAGAATCAAGTGCCTTTAGAATACAAGGATTTGAGCAGCCAAATAACTTACTCCATAGAGCATTTTAGCATAAATAAAGAGTGTATGGACTATCAGGGTTTTTGGAGAACATGGAGAAAGAAGATGAGCATCTCCCAACTTCAGATTTCCAGATCTAGATCCAGATAAGTGACCACAAAACATCTGTGGCTATTTTATGTAAAACAGCAAAAGTAATTCATCTCTTACAGCTTGAGGCTGAGATATCTAAAAAACGAACAAAGTACAATCCTGTGGGTAGAATTACCCATTGAATTACAACACAAGTTGAATTTATAAGCTCGCAAAATCTCTTATGTTAAATTTAAGGCATTAATGGAAAGAATTAGGACGTGAAAATTTGGAATGATGGTATAAGAATAGATCCAAATGAAGCCAAGGAACTTGAACTCCCATATTCTGCACATTTTTTTTTTCTGTTATTGGCAGCATGCTGTTTTGCCCTATCTGAGATTAGTCTTTCTTTCCTTGAAGAACCTGTGATGGCACCTCTTGTCTTGCAGAGCAATGCTGATCCTCCTCAAGACCTATCCCTACAACCATGCATTACTTTTAGAGCTATATCCAGCTCGAGTCCCATCAGGTCCCCAAGGAGTCATTTTAAAGTGTGACCCATAAGGAGATAACACAGAAAATGAATCCAAGATTTGCTGACTGTATAATAAAAAGTCTGGGGCAACATGTATAAGAAAGGAACCTAAAAGTTTGGATCAGATTGGAAGGGAAAGAATACTAGAACAGGACAAACTTATTGACATGAGTACAATAAGCAAAGGTCCTGAATTCAGTGTTTTAATTTGAGGGACTTAGAAAGGCTCTAACAATTTTGTATAAAAATTAAGATCCAAGTTCATGCTATCTAAAAGAGATGCACTTCAGATATAAATAAAAAGAAACATGTTTTTTTAAAGAAAGACACACCAAACAGCAAGCATTAGCATAATATCAGGGAAAATAGATTTCAAAACAAAAAGTATGACCAGAAATAAAGAGAAACATTTACTAATGATAAAGACCATCTCATCAGAAGACAAAAGAATAGTAATGTGTATGTGAATGTAACAGAGCTTAAAAATACATAAAGTAAAACCTAACAGATTCAAATAAAGAAGTTAGTCTTTGAGAACTTAATACTCCACTATCATAATGGGTAGTACAGCTGGATAAAAATTTGTAAGACTGTGAAGATACAAATGACACTTTCAAATACCTTCACCTTAAAGATATTTATACAGTATTATCCCCAAAATGAAAAATAGAATACACATTGTTAAAAAGATATAGATCATATTTTGAGCCATAAATAGTTCAATAAATCTCAAAGATTGAAGTATTAGAGTATATTTTTACCATAATGGATTAAATTAGAAATTGGTAACAAAAATATCCTAAAATATTTTTAAACTAAAGAATACTTCTTAATAAGTCATAAATCAAAAATATAAATCACAAATAGAAAATACTTTGAACTAAATGACAATGGAATGATAATATATAAAATTTGTTAGATATAGGAGAAATAGTACTTAAAGGGAAATTTATAGCCTTCTATGTTTATATTAGAAAGGAAGAAAGATTTAAAATCAGTGATATAAGTCTTTACTTCAAGCAAACTAAAACCATAGAAAAGGAAAAAAACATATGGGCAGAAATCATTAAAGAGGAGCAGACAAATAATAGAAGAAATTGACAAAACCAGTAATCAGTTTTTTGAAATATTTGAGGTTGATACTGATGGCTGACTGATCGAGGAAAAAAAGAAAGAAAACACAAAGTACCAACATGAGGAATGAAAGTGGGAATATTGTTACAGATTCTGCAGATATTAAAAGGATAGTAAGACTAAATTTTATCCTACTACATGCAACATCTTAGATGAAATAGCCAATCTCCTAGTAAGACACAATTTATTAAAACTGACACAGAAGAAATAGGAAATGAAAGTAGTCCTATCTATTTTAAAAATTGATTCGATAATAACAGAATTTTTCCACAAAGAAAACTCCATGCTCAGAAGCTTTCACCGGTCAATTCCACCAAATATATAAGGAAAGAAGTAATAACAGTCTTTCAAAACCTTTTAGAAAATAGGGAAGAGAAGCTCCATAAAAATAAAGCCAATATAACCTTAATATCAAAATTCAACAAGATATCACAATAAAAGAAAATCACAGGTTAATATCTTTTATTACATGAACACAAAGAAATCCTTAACAAAATTTAGCAATTCTCTTCAAGACTAAGTGGAATTTATTCCTGAAATGCAATGTCAGTTCAATAATTAAAAATCAAAATAATTAATCACAATGACATAATAAAAGAGAAAAACATATGACCACCACAATGGAGATGAGAAAGATTGTCAAAATTCAACACCTACTTATAATTTTAACAATTCTCAAACTAGGAATAGAAAGAAACCTCAACCTGATAAAAGAGACCTATGAAAAACCTATGCAATCATTCCTAATGGTGATAATGGTGACATGTTGAATGTTTTCCCCTGAAGATTGGGAGTAAGACAAGGATATCTGCTCTTACCACTTCTGGCATTATCCAGGGCAATAGGCAAGAGAGGGGGAACTATGTACAGTTTGAAAAAGAAGTAGTAAAATAGTCATAAATGAAATAATTGTTTACATAGAAAACTACGAATTTTTTTTAAAAGATACTAAACATCATAAATGGAATTAGAAAGGTCACCAGATACAAGGTCAATACAAGAAACTAGTAAATAACTGGAAAATGAAACTTCAAAAACCCATTTACAAAAGCATCCGCAAATATAAAAAAAATGTAAGAACAAATTTAATAAGAATCGTGGAAGTCTTGTACCCTGAAAATACAAAATAGCTGATATAACTTAGCACTGAAATAGAGATATCATTCCCATAGAATGATATCTCAACATTGTTAACATGTGTGTTCTCCTCAGCCAGATCTATAGATTGAACACAGCCCCTACCACACCTACAGGGATTTTAAAAATAGAAACTGATAAGTTGATTCTAAAATATATATGGAAAATCAAAGACCCAGAATAACCAAAACAATCTAAAAAAGGAGTGACTGAAGTTGAATCCTGAGCCCTGATTTCAAGACCTACCATAAAGCTACAGTACTCGAGTGTGCTATTGGCATAATGATAGATCAATGGAACAGAACGGAGCGCCCAGAAATAGACCCTCACATATAAAGTAAATTGATTTTCAACAAAGCTGCCGAGGCAATTCAGTGAGCAGAGGAAATATCTTACAAAAAATTGTGCTGAAACAATTGGCTATTTGTATGGGGGAAAAAATAAATCTTGACCTTTACTCAATATAGTTATATTGCCATTTCAGTTAAATCAGTGAAGACTATAAATACTGTTAATAGTAGAACCACTTATGGTTCTATGATTACATTTAATTTCTTGTAAGATTTTTTTTTTTTTAGTGTTTCCTCTAGCCTTCCTTTTGGGGTTGTGCTACGCTTTTTTTCAAGCTTTCCATCATGTCTAGACTTCCTTTCCCATGAAACAACTCAGTGACATTTGCCTTGTTTCTAGGTTGTGGGATGGTTCAAGTTTCCCGTCATGGGATCCAGATTGAAAAGGCAGCACTGCCTGAGGCTTGCTCTTTTTATGAGAGAAGGCAGAAGAGAGGAGGCCAAGGTTAACCTCATGAGCACACTTTAAGCCTCTGAATAATATGGTATATGTCACCTGTACTTGCAATCCACCAGATGAAATCAGTCACATGGCCAAGCCTCAGAGGGAGGGGGAAATGCATTTCTCTGTAGCAGAGAGGGGAGAAGCGGGTATTCACCAAATAATAATATAATTCCCATGTACCTTGCTCTTTCTGGGTGCATGTTTGTAATGCATTTATTTTGCCCACTTTTCACTAGTAGTTTAGTTAGTCGAGAATTCTTCATTGAAAATAATTTTTCATTAGTATTTTGAGGAAATCATCCCACCAACTTCTAGCATCCAGTATTGCTGATAAAATATGTGGTCTTTTCTCATCAAAGTGACCTATTTTTTCCTAAGAATGTCCTTTTTATCTTTGGTGTTCTGATATTCCACAATGGTGTGTCCATATTTTTATCTTTTCCCAGTTATTTTAATTAACTGGGAAATTTAATTAACAATCGAGAAGGCCTTCCAATTTGGACATTCACAGCCCTCACTCTGGAACATTCTGTTGCTCTCTTTCTTTAATAATTTCCCCCCTTCTCCATTTCTCTGCTCTTTCTACAATTCCTTTCTGTGGTGATCTTCTAAGTCTGACCTTTTAACTCATATATCCATTTCTGCCCATTTGTGTGTTTGTTAGGGACCTTCTAGGCACTATTTTATTTAATATTTTTATTTCCATATACGTTAAGATGCTTTTGGCCCACAAGTAAGTGAGGACTCAACTCAAAATGGTTTGAACCAAAAGGGGATTATCTTCTTTTGGAGAGTCCAGAGGTGGCACAAGGGACTAATAAAACTCATCTTCTTAATGACATAGGGGCTCTGGCAGCTTCAATGTGTCATCCTTGTGGTTGTCCTGGAGACTTTTAGTATCAAGGTGACTGTAGCAACTCCAAGCATCATACCCTCACGCTACTAGATCCGAAGGAACAAAAGGAAATGTCTGCATTGTGTTTTTTTTTTTAACTGAGAAAAATCTTTGCCAGAAATTACTGCAGACTTTGCTTCAAACCTCATTGGCCAGTATTCTATTATGTACCCATTCCTAAGCCAATGACATGACAGAGAGAACAGAATTACCATTATTACCTTAATCAAGATGTACTCCTAGTTACGGGAAGGGGCCAAGTTTCCCCTGGAACACAAGGCATTTGGAGAAGGGTGACTGCAATCAGGATTCTGTCACCTGGGCCACTGACCATCATCTTGGCTACCAGAGTCCCGATGTCAGACAGGTCTTTCTACTTTACTTTCTCTATCCTTATAATAGAATTTTGTTTATGATTGCTAATTATTCAGATCATCTCAGAAGATTTTAACTAGAGTTTTATCTATGTTCTCTTGGATTTTCTTATTTGTTATGGTTTTCCAAGAGGATATTTTATTCTAGCTTATCTCCATCTTCTCTTTCATGGTGCTGGAAATCCTCAACTGTCTGTTGATCTTTAGTTATGCCTGTGTCTTAAATGTGACAACCGAGAGCTGACCAGGGGCTTGGTGCCTATAGGAGGGGTGTGCCTCTGTCAGGCTATGACCCAGGATGATCAAGCCAGAAGTATATGATTATTTTTTAGGGAGATCCCTAGAAGAGAAAATGCAGAGGTCTTTTCTCTAAAAGATATCCAACTTTTCAACATAGGAAAGAATATTCTGGAAGTCAAGTTTAATGGAGGGGCTAAGGGATGCCGAGTATTCCATGTATGTGCTTTCAATTAACCCCTCTGTCCATGACACCATGGTATCTTTCTCTTCACTTTCCCAGCCACGTGCCTGCAGCCCTCGCCCTGGTTCCTGTGATATACGAGGTTCCTGCTCTGTCCTTCCTCCAGCCTCAGCTCTCCCCACTGGGCAAGGAGTTTGAGGAGCCAAGGAAGGATCCATACAATGTTTACGGTTCCCCTTCTAGACTATACTCTGAGTAACTGGGACACCGGAAGTCTCTGCCCACTCAGCCCCAACACTCTTCCTTCCAGCCACAATGTGGACTTCTCCCCAGGCTTTGGATGGTAGCCAAGAGGGGCCATTTGTGGGGGTGTAAATGAAGCCACAATATGCCAACAACGCTGGCTATGCAGGTGCATGGAAGGCCCTGAGTGGTGCAGAACAGGGGGTGGGGGGGAAATAAGGTACCAGCTGGGGGCTGAGAGACCCCATGTGTACTGTTTTTCTGGGTCCCACAAAGGACAGGAGAGAGCTTGTTTTCTGACTTTCTCACACCTGGCATGTGCAGATGCCAAGCCTCTCTGGGGTCAGGAAGGTCAAGAACAACATTCTCAGCTGTGTCATCCAGGTGTTCGCTAGGCTCGTGCTTCTCAAACTCAACCAACTGTATGGAGGGATGATCTGAGCCCATTACAGGCATATTCCAGGCTCCACTCACAGAGTCAGATTCAGTGGGTCTGGCATGGGGCCCACAAATTTACTTTCCTAACAAATTCTGGGGCATTGCTTTCGCTGCCGGTCCTCAGACCACAGTCTCAGTAGCACTGCTTGGTCCAGGCCTTGCAGGTGCCACTTCAAGGGTTACAAGTCCCCTATATACGCACTCAGTCTCTCAATCTTGCGCTCTCTCTCTCGAGAATTTTTTGAATTTTTCATCTGCGATGCTCTTTTCATGATTGTGTTTTATACCTTTACAGTTTTCATTTACTATCATTTTAGTGGCTCCTCAAGAGGAAGAAAAGATAAATGTGTAGATCAATCAGTGATATTTTTTGTGAAAGTTCCATGAAAGGTTTTTTAGAAATTGGTATTTAAAGGGGTAATTTTTATTTAACTGAAAATTAACTGAAGTGACTGCCTCTTCCTCCTGATGGTGACAGATAAATGGCGTGTTCCATATTATCATAAAATAATGGTATTGAGTCTGAGACTGGATTTGACCTCTACTTGGCCTAATGCACATGGATCTTACTTTACCCTAGCAGCTTCATCTGTAAAATGTCAATATCATAATTATACTTGATTGTTGTCTAATAGGGGAATTTTGAGGTTAAATGAGAAATTATTTATGAGACATTTCCAAGACCCGCATCATAGTAATTAAGCTCCATATTTATGTGGGTCCTGGCTCTGAGTTGCCTCAGACCCCGCACAGACATTGTGTAACCTGCTCTTTCCCTGGCCTGCTGTAAAGAAGTGCCATGTGACTGGGGGGAGAATCAGCTGGAGTCAGGCAAGCCTCCGTCTGGATTTGATTTGAGCCTCTAGCCAAGGCACTCAAGGCACATTTCCTCACGTGCCCAAGATGGTGTCAGAGCAAGTCTACAGCCATTATTTAATTTTATTTATTTATTTATTTGACAGAATGAGAGAGAGAGAGAGCACAAGCAGGGGGGAGTGGCAGCCAGAAGGAGAGGGAGGAGTAGGCTCCCTGCAGAGCAGGGGAAGCCCAATATGGGACTTGATCCCAGGACTCCAGGATCATGACCTGAGCTGAAGGCAGTGGCTTAACCAACTGAGCCACCCAGGTGCCCTACAGCCATTATTTTAAAGTGGCTGCCAATTGATAAGAAAACAAGAGAGCCCTAAAAAGTGCTAATATGAAAACCAACAATTCACAAGAAGATAAAATGCTGCCAGTAACATGTAAAAACTATTCAATCGTGCCATTTGTTGTTTTTTTTTTAAGATGGAGGAGTTAAAATGAGACATGATTTTCATCTATAAATTAGCATGAATTTCTTTAAATGACGGTACACATCAATAGCTGGTGAAACACCTACTCTTTACACCTTTGTGGCTCCAGAGCATGACACAACCCTTCCGTAAGGTGCGTTAACAGCATGAATCAAGAGCCTCTAAAATACTCCTATCTGTTGACGGAGCAATTCTTCTTTTGTATACGCACATGCGTGTGTCTGTGTATGTATCTACGTATACACATACACGTATAAAAGAACATTTTTAAAAATTTTTATTTATGTATTTGACAGTGAGATCACAAGCAGGCAGAGAGGCAGGCAGAGAGAGAGGAGGAAGCAGGCTCCCCGCCCAGCAGAGAGCCCGATGCGGGGCTCAATCCCAGGACCCTGAGATCATGACCTGAGCCGAAGGCAGAAGCCTTAACCCACTGAGCCACCCAGGTGCCCCAAAAGAAAATTCTTTCTTCCTAGAATATATTTCTTCTTCTTATCTATTCATCTATATAGTACTTATATATCTTTGAATGATATATATGATACCTATCTTATAAAATACTCCAAATGAAAAAATATACATAACGAGATGGCTCTATTCTCTATAATTTGCTTCAAATACCTCAGTAGGGACAGCATAATCAGTATGTGTTCCTTTTTACCTACATCCTCTGGGTGGATATAGATGTTATTTAAAGTTCCCTAAACAGAAACACACACTGGGTGGTGGGCAGGTAATCAGGAATCTATACTTCAGAGGGAACAAACACTTAGAAGGTTTGATAACTATATGAAAGATACTAGAAATGATTTTTGTTCTGCAATGAACAGCTACTGACAATGGTGGGGGTACCCAGGGATTTTCTGAAAAAACATCTCAGCATTGTCACCTCCTCGAATACGGTCTTGGGGACAAGTTCAGCTTCCTGTAGGCCTGAGTCTTATAAAGGTGATCCAGGCGAGAGAGTAGAGGCAGTGGATGGTCACCTCTGACACTGACTGATTAGAGACCCTAGTCCCCCAAGATTGGAATGGACCTCTTTGTGTCCTTCGGTTATAAGAAGCTAGGTGACGCTCTGTGTGGGTGAACGTGTGGAGCGTTCTGGCATGGTTCCTACAAAGCCAGAGCAGCTGAGGGTGCAGGGGCCCTGGAGTCTGTCTTGAGTTTTACTCTGGTTGCTGAATCAGCATCCCCCATCCTGCTCTGAAACACTGCCTTGCTTGTGATCTCTAGATAGGGAATGGGAGGAAGGTAAAGCAGAAGCTCATGGAACTAACCAGGAACTCAAAGGTGAAATTTACGTTATCAGTGCTTCAAGGAAACCACAGGTCTCCACTTAGAAAGAGCTGGGAAGCAGGAGGAAACATGAGCCACAGGTGACGGAGACCACCAGCTGTTTGGCATAGGCCCCAGGTGCAGGACCCCGAGGGTGACCTTGTGAGTCACCAGACCTCCACGAAGAAGCATCTTTGAATTTCCACCTTTGGGGTCCAGAGAGGCAGCTGATACCACTGAAGATGAGTCAAGTTCAGAAGTATTTTTATTTTATTTTTTTTAAGTAATCTCTATACTCAACATGGGGCTTGAATTCACAGCCCAGAGATCAAGAGTCACATGCTCTATGAATGAATCAGTGAGGTAGTCTAGTCCAGGAATATTACTACACTACTAGCATTAGCTGTGCTTCCTTAAGTGGATGGTATATTGGGAAACTCACATATATTATCTCACCTATCCTTTCAATAACCCTAATTGCCCAATATTATTATATCCCAAGTCATAGGATTAGAAGGAGTCTGTATTTTGCTTCAGCTGATAGAAGTGGCACACGGCAGAGCCAAGATGAAGGCAGGTCTGCAGGGTCCCAGAGGCTAGCACTTAGTAAGCAGATGTACACTGGACTGCAGATTGCTGGCCCACTAGTCACTCAGGAGATGCCACTCATGTCCATGACCCAGGCTCTAGAATAGGGAGGGTCCAAAGCAAAGTCTCTCTACCCTTCTACTGGTGTGTGTGCTTTACTGTGATAATCATGGAGCCCTCAAGGCCAGCAGCTGCCCATGAATCACGTTCCTTACCCATGGTGGACATAAGCACCAAGAGCAGCTCAAGTCCAAAAGCTCATGGGCTCCTTCCCCATGCAGCCCCACTGGAAGAGCAGGTTGGCTACCAAGAGGAGGGGATGTGGCCAGGTCTTGGGCCTTGCTTCTAGGGCTTTGTAAAGGTCTGCAATTCCCAGAGGCTGGACCGCGAACTTTTCACGGGTACTTCACAGTGAGCAGGGCCCTGTCTCCAGATCTGGTCCCTAGAGAATGATTTTTCTTACTCAGGCTCCTGGTCTTACAGAACAAGGGAAGCTGTATGGTAAATCAGGCCCAAGGTCTCACCACCTCAGGAACACTGTGTTTTCTTTCCTGGTGGGCAGTACTATTTTCTATATCCCAGAAGATGACTCTCTTAGTTTGCTGGAGGTGCCATAACAAAGTGCAGAGACTGGGTGGCCCAGCCCACAGAGGTTTATTTCCTCACAGTTCTGGAGGCCAGAAGGCCAAGATCAAGGTCAATCAAGGACAGGGCTGGTTTCTTCTAAGATTTCTCTCCTTGACTTGTATGTAGATGGCCATCCTCTCCCTCTGTGTTCACGGGTGCTCCTTCCTCTGTGTGTTTCTGTGTCCTTATGGGCTCTTCTTATAATGGTATCAGTCATACTGGATTAGGGCCCACCTTAATGACCTCATTTTAACACAATTACCTCTTTAAAGACTTTATTTCCAAATACAGTCACATCTTCAGATACTGGGAGTTAGCAATTTAATATGTAAATTTAGTAGAGGACACAAATCAGCCCATAACAGTGGCTAAGTACATACTGTAATTCAAAAGAGGAACTTCTTCTAGGCTCTGCGGAGGTTTTCAGACACATGGGACACAGGCAATTACCCTTGCCTGAGTTCTACCATGTTAGGAGGAATCTATATTTTATTATGCAAACCAGGATGCATTCCAGAGGGAAAGAGGGTATAACTGACAGAGATGCCAAGAAAACAAGAATAAACTGGAACCATCCCCAGGTAAACCAGAAAGTATCGTCTCCTTATCCATAGATTAAGAACCAAGGATTCCCATGCATAGCACCATTTACTGGAAGAAACAGACTCTTTGCACAATGCTCCCTAAATCTCTCTAGAAGTGAGAGCAATGGGAACCTGAGCTCTGTTGGAGGGTGCCATCCATGAGCCTACCCTCCCCTCTGCCAGCTGCTGGTGAACGCAGCCCATGGGCTGTATATTGCCCTGCTTCATTCTGTGGTTTGCTTTCCCGCCATGCAAGGCCTGGGGATAGATTATGCTCCAAATCTAGAGTTCAGCTACTAACACAAGTGAACTTGCTACCCTTCTTAAGAGACACAACTGAGGACAGCCCCAGCATCCTGGAAGCATCTGGAAATGACTGGAACATGTTTACCATCATGAGGTCCATTGATATTGGGTGCAAGGCAATGGTGCCAAACACCTTGTAATCCCGAACAACACAGGACTGTCTCATGCCAACAGCCCAGAACAATCCTGAACATCACATAACCGCCCCATGCCAACCATCTGGAACACCTCAGCTGAGAACCATCACAAACAAAGGCACCCCGAACTCTGGGCTTGTAAACTCTTCAGAAGCCGTTGGGAAACATCTGGGGCAGGCAGACCTCAGGGTGGGGACTGTAGCATTCGATTTACTCTGTCTCCAACACCAGACTTGCCTCCTACATCCCCCTTCCTGCCCCAGGAAAACAGTGTGTGTCTGGATGAGGACTCCATCTAGCTCAGTTTCCTGAGCTTCATTTTCTTCTTGTAAAACAGGGGATATAGATATAATGCTTGTAATACTTGCTCCTCCAACATTTCTCAAAGGATCTTGTCCCCAGATGACCGCATTCGTCAAAGTTCTTTGTAAACTGAAACTTCTGGGCAGAGGTCGGAGGTCACTAGCATTAGCAAATGCATGTCCATTCAGTTACAGGAGGAACCATGCCCACCATGAAATGGCTCACCCTTTCCACTGTGCTTGACCAGGACAAGTGAGGAAGGGAGACAGGGGTGGCCCCTTGAGGCTGAGCTTGGCCCCCCACAGTCTCCTTACACCTGTGCCTTGCTCTCACTACTAATGTAGGTCCATGGGGAAGGCTGGGGGGTCTAGTCGGCCACCCAACCACTGCCTGGCTCAAGTGTTTGTAACAAAGGCCCTCTGGGTTTTGCTCCCCACACATGCCTATCATTTCCCTCCTTTGCCTCCAGGGAATAGGGGTTCAGGGAGGCTGTGATTTTATTCCTAATTGCCTGGGAAGTGTTGTAAACCCTGCAGAGGACATAAAATTCTAATCTATTTTCGTCCCCATTAATTTCCCACCCCTTTTCCTTTATAACTTGCTCTCTTTTCTCTGTCATGCTCTCTTTTTCCCTGATGGATTTGCAAATTCCCCCTTTTATTCCTTTCCACCCCAGGCACAAATTAATTTAATTTTCAGTGAGGTTTTTCGCATGTTTCCCTGCAATCTTTGTGGAGCCCAAGGCTTTTGGAGGGAGGGTCTGAGAGCGGGACAGGAGCCAGAGTGGGCTGTCTGACCTCTGGCTCTGGCCAGCTCTCTGGCCCTGACAATGTCTCACTCCAAGATCCTCCTGCACCGACAAGCTGCTCGTGACTTAATTTTATTGCGGGCGAAATGGGACTCCAGGTACCTGCCCACTGTGCACTGAACAGGCTCGTTGTAGGGAGCAGTTAATTAGAAGGTGGCCTAGTCCCTCTCCTCTGACTCAGGATGACGCCCTGCGGCCCCATTCTCCTGTGTGGTAGACATAAATTTGAACCACTACACTCAGGTGCAAGACTATTTAACTTCTAGCATTATTTAACTTCTCTAAATCAAATTAATCATGACACTGAACCCTCCCCTGCTAGAAAACCAGCCTCCCCTCTGAAAGACAGTGCAGAGGTGCCAGTTATCTTCCCAGTGCTCGTAGCTAGGACTGGCCCCCAGGCCTTCACTCACAGAAGTCACAGAAGGCACCTTGGCCAAACCACCAAGGTCTCTGAGAGTGGGAACTTGGATCTTTGCTCTCAGGGTCCACAGAACCAATCTGCTCTGGGACCTGAGAGCCAGGGAGGCACCCAAAGTAAGATCCCCTCCCTATCGAGGAGATGCTCTCTCTTCATGAGGGTTGGTAGCTCCACTCTAACCATTTCTCCAACTGCCTCCAGCTCTTCGCCAACTCCTACCTCTGTCCCAGCCATTCTACATAATAATGTCTCAAAAATTGTTAGAAACAGGCTAGAGAAGGAGTCCCTTTTGCAAGTTTGTAAAAAAAAAAAAAAAACAAAACACACACACACACACACACACAAAACAAACAGTAACAAATTAAAGTTTTGCTTGTATTATCTATTTCAAATGTTCCCCTCCCCAGCTCAGGACTGACTGAAATATGGAAGCTGCTGTGGGAAGGAGGGTTTCCTTCATCTTGCCACCCCTCTAATCTGCTAGCCTCTCCAAGGCTCCTATCCCAGGTGAAAGTGGGGATGGTGAAAAGGAGCACCATCTTGAGTGCTCGGTACGGCAGGGCTGCCCTTCTGCTTGTCCAAGGGCAAACACTGCATTTGCAGATCCCACCCCTGCATGCTGAGAACCTCCCACCTACAGTTTCCTTCTTTGTCTGGTCATGTTTATCATCCTCCTCAGCCTTGCATTAATCCTTCTGTTGGGCTCTCCTTGAGCTTCCAGACCAGGAATCCACATCTGCCCGGGGAAATAGAGCCATACGGTTTGACCCCACCAAACTCTGGAAGACAAGGCCCCCACCACAGTCTGTGTCAGTCAGCCTCTCCTGGAAGTTTGTTCTTGTTTGTTTGCTTGTTTGTTTGAACTCTTAAATGGGTACCTCAGTCCCTAAGGAACCCTCAACTCCAGGAAACACGTGTTCAATTCTCTCCATTTGTTCCCTTGAGATTCTATCCCCCAACCACCTCACCCCCAACACCGATCCTCAGCACCTGGCCCTCTGTCTAAAGATATCTTTACTCTGAAACTTTTTAAATCCTCCTCCCCAGATTAATCTTAGCTTCTCCCATCAAACTGTAGTTGAGATGCCCAGCATGAGCAGAGAGCAACCCAGTCGTCAATCGTTCTCAGCCTTGGGGCCTCCAAGCCAGGAGGGGTCTTGTTTTGATATTGTTACAAATGTGTAGCACAATGTCAGGCATGGGTAAGTACAGTGACAACACCTGGTGTAAGGGGAGCGAGCATGAGAGTAGGGACTCTTAGAGCAAAGATGCAGACAGTTGGAGGAATGTCCAGGCAGGGGTCTGGGGGAAGAGAATTCTGGGAAGAGAGCCCAGCGAGGGTCAGCCTGGCACATTTCAGAGGCTGGACTGGCTGGTGCAGCTGGAATGAGGTAGGTAGGCCTGCCAGGCGGCAGGAATGGCGACCAGGGATCAGGGCACATAGGGTTTCTCAGGTGTGGTAAGGTATGGATGTTATTCTCATGGATGCAAAAGTCCCGGTGGTTTTGAAACAGAGAAGAAGCCAGACCTGACCTGTCATCTGATGACAAGACCTGGTATTAAAGGATCAGGTGGCCTCCACGGAAAACAGGTTGGTAAGAAGCAGGAGTGGAGGCCCAAGGAGAAGATCCAGGCAAGAACAACAACAGGAACTCTGGTAAGAAGTGGCCATCTTCTAGATATATTTTGAAACTAAGGCAGCAAGATGTGCTGATAGAGTGCATATAGGTTGTGAGAGAAAGAGGTTTTTATTTATCTTTTTCAAAGACTTTATTTATTAGAGAAAGGGAGGGAGAGAGAGAGAGAACGAGCAGGGGTAGGGCAAAGGAGAGAGAGAATCTCAAGCAGACTCCGTGCTGAGCGTGAGCTCTACGTGGGACTTGATCCCACAACCCTGAGATCATGACCTGAGCAAAAAGCAAGAATTGGACGCTTAACTGACTGAGCCACCCAGGTACCCTGAGAAAGAGGTTTTTAAAAAGATTTTGAACTTCCCAGGTAGCTCTAGTTCCCAGGGAAATCTCAGGGAGACTATGACACTTATTCCAGGTCTTGGGAAGTCCCAGGGGTAAGTGACCCAGCACCTCTTTTCGGGGCTCATCTCCTGCCATCTCCTAAGCAGGGTGGATTTGCAAGATAATGCCTTTGGGCATTTTTTCCTTTTTCCAAAGTATGGTCCAAGGTCCAAAGTATGGTCACTGTCGCAGACAAAGAGCCCATTACATAGACAGCCTGGTTCCTACCGATTTATATCTGGAATCTAAAACTATAAAAGATAAGAAGCAGTTTGATGGGTCATAATAAAAAAATAAGGAGGAAAATTAAGAGAAATGTCTCATTTAAGTTAGTCACTTTCTCAACTAGCCCAATTCAAGCTTAATTTTCCATCATTATCTAGCTCTTAAATTTCCTTTCAGGGGTACAAAAAAAATACTAACTTCCTCCCAAGGAGTTCTCTATCCTGTTTTCTAATGGCTTGCATGTTGCCTGCACTCTTATGGTCTTAACAACAGTTTTGTTGAAGAGAAATGTGTATTTTTTTCACTTTTGCATGGATGTATTAGTTTTTAATCACTACTGTAAACTGCCATTTCTCTCTGAAGACTATCCCTTCAGTGCAAGGATTGCAAAATCAGAGTGGCCTCAGGGGGGTAAGCAGTAACAGCTGTAGAGGGGGGCCGGGTGTGAGGCACTAGGGAGGGGTGGGTACTCTGGAGAACCACCAGACCCATGCCCACAGAAAGTCATTCCAATTAAGAAAAGGAAAGGAATTAAACACTACGCTGACAAAACAAAACATGGTGTTTACAGGACCCCTCCCACACTGTCTCTTCTGAATACATAAAACAATATTTTCTCTCAGAACACAAGCCTGTATTTCTCCTGATCCTTTAAAAACAGATACTAGAATATGTCCAAACCAGCAAAAACCAAGCTCAAACAAGAAGCATTCCTTGGCTTGTTTAGCGGGGCCTGATTACACACTGCTCCAATACCTCCTTTGAACACTTCACTCTACTTCTCTTACATAGGGCTGCTTCCTTATTGTGCATTTATAACTAGATTTTCCACTAAAAAGGAGATACAGTATTTGCCTGTTCAGCTCTTTTTTTCTTTGTAAATATTTTACTTATTTATTTGAGATAGAGAGAGAGCACATGAGCAGTGGTGAAGGGCAGAGGGAGAGGAAGAAACACACTCCCCATTGAGCAGGGAGCCCAATGCAGGGCTCAATGCCAGGACCCTGAGATCATGACCTGAGCCAAAGGCAGAGGCTTAACTGACTGAGCCACCAAAACACCCTCCTGTTCCGCTCTTTAAAAACTAAATGGAATAAAAATGTTTTCTAAACTAGTGGTTTCTTCATTCTTATATTTGAACAATCCTTACTAGTGCTTGCATATACTGTATTAGTTAGGATGTGCTAAGTTACGCTGCAGTAACAAACACCAGAATCTCAAAGCCCAGCATGATCAAGATGTCATCTCAATGTGACCCTCTACAGTCGGCTCTCCAGTGAGAAGGACATGTGGCAAATCAATCACTGGATCTTAAAGTTCCTACCCGAGAGTGACACACAGCACTGCTGCTCAAATTTCATTGGCCAAAGTGTTTCATCTGGCAATACCTACCCTCAAAGTTAGCAGGAAGTGCAACCCTACCATGCAGCAGCAGGAGAACCAGAAATATTTGAACTGCATGGATGAACTACAAATATGGGTTCCCACATTAAGCACTTAAAACAGGTAGGGCCACAAATCTTTCTATTAGTACACAAATCTTTCTATTAGTACACTAAAAGATGAAGACTCAAAGAAAATTAGTGACTCTCTCAATATAATCTAGTTAGTTACTGGAGAGCAGAAACAAGGGCCTTGTTTTCCTAAATTTTAATTTAATGTCTTTTCATTACAACATGTTTTCAACCCTCGGCTGTGTTAGCTAGACATTTCTTTTCCCCCAACTAGCTAATTTTATTTATACCCTTCTGGATTCAAAGAATACTTGGGTGACATTATGAGATATTGTGCTATGGCCTTATTTTATTATATACATGCAGAGAGCTTCTGGCTGTGATTATACTGCAGAAAACACAGGTTTTATAATCATTTAAATTTTTTTCATTTATTTTAATGATCTGTTAAAATAATGATATGGTTGATTCAATCAACCAAACTGTTTCAGATTGTTGAAAATAATGATTCCCTTGAAGGAAAAGAAAAGTCAAGTCAGGGGTCATCTGTGGGTGTTAAAGCAGAAGCTTTCTAGAACAACGTGCTGTAACTGCACAGCCCTCATTCTAAGAGCTGATGGGAGGAGTGCATGGGGGAGAGCAGCCTCCAAAGAGCCTATGTGCCTTTGAGAATCTGAGCAACAATATTCCAAATTTCCATCAACAGTGGGTTATTGCAACATGAAAGGGAACCCTTTGGCCAATAAAATGAGATGATTCTCTTAACACTTTCTGGGGCAAAATTCATTTTTTGCCTTTGACAAAAATGAAATGCTCATCAGATACCAACAAAGGATTGGTAACCTCAAACGCAAGAAGTAGCTTAGATCGTTTTACAGGAATTTAAGCTGTGTTTTCCCTCCTTCTCATCAGGTATTTCTTCAGAGTTCAGAATTAATACATTCCTTAGACAATTGGCATCCCAGTCTTCAGTTAACAGATCCATTTGCATAACAATAATAAACCTTTTCCCTGTATCCCTTGTGTGTGTGCATGCACACATATGCCTGAGATGGGGGGTGTTAGCCGGTAGGCATGCATGTGTCTGCGTTTCTAGGGCCCCTGGGGATGAAATAACGGTGAAAAATCTTGAGGCAGTCTGTTTTCTCGACTTGCCTGAAACTGGTTTCACGCTTCTTCATTTTAATAGGAATCAAATGAAGGATGCTGACTCATTAAGAGGCAGGCTTGAGAGGTGTGAATTTCTAGCTGATGGCTATGCACAGCGATGGGATGGTATTTCAAAAAGGTGAGAAGATGATTTTGCCTAATGTTTAAGGAATTACATTTTAAGTTTAGACCTGGAAGGTCTGTTTACAAGGGCTTTCAAAATTGAGGAATATCTCAGGTTGTTGTCATAACACTGCCAAGGCTATATTTTATTCAAAGCACAAGAGGCGGCAAAAAGTATATATACTTTTAATTTGATTTTTTTACCACTGTAGTGAGAATACTACTACTGTAATGAGGATAATGACAATACCTGACTCATAAAGCTGTTGCGTCAGCCACATAATAATGGGTCAACTGTCATCATCATCATTTTAATAATATACTAATGGTCTTAATTTTTTTATTTTTAGCCATAAAATTCATTTATTTAAATAGTAACTTAAATGGAAGCCCTGTGTGTAAAACAAGTATGTGAAACAAAACAGCTCTGGTTGAAGGGAGTGTTGAGACCCTAAACCCCACCAGTTCCACCAAGGCCAACCCCTTCCCTTTTCTCAAGAGTCAAAGAGGCTCTTTGGAAAACCATTGCTTTCACTATTTTTTATTTGTGTCTAATGCGGGTAAGGTTTCTAACTACACAACCCCACTCCATACACACACACACTTCAGAAGAGGTTATTGGGCAAGTATACTAAGTATAATCTCTCGTCATACCAACTCTCTTTTACCAAATGCTTACCCATTTGCTCATAACTTTATACATATTACCTCTGCTGCTCATTTCAACTCCATGGGATCGGTATTTTCACCCTTGTTTTATAAATGGAGAGAAGAGACACAAAGAGGTCACCCAACTGTCGATTCAGTGGAAAAGCTAGGATTGGAAGCCGAGTTTGCCTTTCTGAAAAGCTTAGGCTCTTTCCACTTTGCCAGACGCTTCTCAAACTGGACACGCTTGAAATCCATGGTTTTTCTGTAATAAGTTTTAAATTGAGTGTTCGCTTTTATAATAATCCAACAACTTGAACGTACAAATATTCTGGAACATTGCAATACCCATTTTGTAACCGGGCTCTGCCACATTTCAGCGTTATTTGCTTTTGTTTGCAATTACATTGTTGCCAAGTGACACTATTTTAATGGCTCCAACTAATGAGAAAAGAACAGAGGTGAACTGAATAGTAAATGATGCATTTGTGCCAAATGACATCACAGCAGGCCGTAAAAAATAGTTCAGGAGAGGAAAGTGGTGTGCAAATGAGACACTACACAAGGTAGTAAGCGGGGCATGCGGAACTCTGAGGAGCAGGGGCTGTGGTAGCCAGGACCATACTCGGCCTGCAAACTGTGATTGAGTTCCAGCCCAACGGTGCCCATCACAGAGCATTCCTGTGTTCGTCTGAATCTTACCATGTTTGTATCTGAGTTTGTACTTAGTCGGGGAAGTTGTTTGGGGTATAGTACAGCTCTTTTTTTTTTTTTAAGGATTTTTAAAAAATATTTTATTTATTTATTTGACAGACAGAGATCACAAGTAGGCAGAGAGGCAGGCAGAGGGAGAGGGGGAAGCAGGCTCCCTGCTGAGCAGAGAGCCCAATGGGGCTCTATCCCAGGACCCTGAGATCACGACCTGAGCTGAAGGCAGAAGCTTTAACCCACTGAGCCACCCAGGCGCCCCGGGTATAGTACAGCTCTTAACATGAACATTTTATATCTGGTTTTATGTTAAACATATTAAAGTAACATAAAAATAATTTAACACAGGGATCCTTGAGTGTTTTTCTCCTTTGGAGGAGGTCTACGCAACTGCTCAAGATTTGAGGACCCCTGTGCAGAATGACCCAGCTCTCTGCTACTGGGATGGCTCTAGGGAAGGAAGCCCTTTGAAGAGGAAGCGGAAGACTAATCTGCCCACCAAAAGTCTACTCAATTCCATCGAACTGGTTGACTGATTTTTTTTTTTTATTACACATTGGCTGATGCTCCAGATAAAATCCTCAATATAAAATCTACTAAGTGTAAGGATTATATGTGTATGTGTGTGTGTCCTTGAGAGTAGTTTCATGTGCCAGAAAGTTCTAATCAGGTATCTTCTTTGGTTGTAGTAATTAACACTCATTTTATTAAAGTTACTAATCCAAAAATTTGACCCTTCCTTAAGCTTTTTAGTTCAATTTAGAAATCCCGTTATTTTACCTTTAAATTTAACAAATCTTAATCATATTTTGGGGGAGGGTATTATTAATGCTTGAGCCCATTCACAAACTTGGTTAAACTCATTTATAAATTTTAAAATGCACTTATAAATTTAATATATTCAATTTTCTCTTTAAACACTTTTAACTATCTGACTGAAAAACTTTCCCCACATTTAAGTAATTCTTATAAATCTAATAAATTAGTCTTTTAAACACTGAAACTTAAGTTCTCTTAAATATTTCAACACTGTCCATAAAATTAGTAAGATTTCAACCTAAAAATACAGGACTAAATCAATGACTCAATTGTAATTTTAAATTGAAGTTACAAAGTTAAACTATTCTTCCAATGGGTCATTATAAGTATCTAAATATTACTAGTAACTGAAATTTCAGATTTTTTCAGATTCCTGACACAAAGACATCAATATGATGGTTCTCGTCTTTTAAATATCTCAGGACTTAATTCTAAGTCTTCCGAGTTTTGAAAGACGAATATGCAGGACAGAAACAATTACATTAACCACGTCATTTGGGAGGATGATATCTGAGTCAGTTGAGGTTACATGATGACACAGGGATGGTGACTGGGTATTTGTCAGCCACACCGATGGGGCATGCCTAGTTTCATTTACCAAGGTTGTATCAAAACCCTCCAATGGGGTAGACTCATAGACTGTTTAGTTCATATCAAGTTACATAATCCATGAGTTGTTCCGCTTACCCCAGAAAACCTCATTCCAAGCCCTGGCTTGCTTGACTGCATTTTGCTTTCCTTTGTATCTTAAAATACATAAATGCATTTTCCAGTTAACTCTAAAGACTTTTGGACCTGTCAGCATCTTGCATTCTTTTCATATGCTTCCTATCTCTTAATGTTGAATCCCAGATATCTCTCATGACTCGCTGACTATTCAATCATAACTTTTAAGGTCATTCCTCTGACACAGCCTACTTCTAGGACTCACAGAAATTAGTTTGGAAATCTAGCCCAGTTATTTTCAAAATTTTTTGTTGGGAACTCTTTGTTCAGTCATAATATTATACAGAACAATGAACAAATAAAACAGACAAAAGCCTTAGATCCTATCATTTTAAATCAGTGTGGCTCTCCGGACATGAAATCACAGGGGTAGCTTCTTCAATTCTTATTTTTATGGTCTTGAGTGATCAACCATGAACTATCACACCACCCTGGATAGAGCATATTGGCCATATGACTTGTAGGCAATAATGGCCCTAAACCGTGGTCCTGGTGTTCAGGGTGATTATTGGACCACGTATGGAATGCAGGTAGGTCTAGTAATAAAAGGTGGCGTGGGGTGCAGTGAGGTGAGGGACTGTGGAATACTGTGAGCTATTATCTAAAATCCATGTTTGCCTCTTCTTTTGGGACATACTGCTAGACTACCTTTGCCAAAATCCCTTGTAGTTAGATGTGGCCATATGACTGAGTTCCAGTCAACAGAATGTGAATAGATATGATGCGCTCCATTTCTAAGAATTCCATAAAAATCTCTCCTACCCTGTCCTCCATGTTCCTTTATCCTGGGACTGGTAGGAATGGGAACAACCCCAAGGTAATCTCAGCAGCTGTGATCTGAAGATGGCACGTTTTCCATCAGCCTGGATTTCTGAATAACCACGCCGTTGAGGACCACTCCGCCAACCTGTTTTCCTACTCAGCATTGTTACGCATCAAAACACAAGCTTGTACTGTGTCTGACCTATTACATACTGAGGGACCTGTTTGTTATGACAGTTAGCTCACCTCAACTGATAGAACAATCGGTAGAATCAAACTCTCCATATGGCCCTTCCCTCTGACTTGCATGAGTAGGGTCTCATTCATTATTAATCTCTCCAGCAAAAAGTGCCCATTGACCCCATCCACTCAGAATGGGGCAAACTTAAAGCTGGTCAGCAATGCAACACAAAACAGACTCAAGTTTGGGTCATTTTGAGTACATTCTGATTCCCTGGAATTCGCCATCAGCAGGTCTGGAAGGATGTGAAGAGGAATATAGTTTCTCTATTATTTGTGTTTTGAAGTTTTTCCTGATGCTGACAGGTGACTCCAGAGGTTTCAGAGCAGGACGAGGGCCCAGTGCAGAGGGCCCAGCGCAGAGGGCCCAGCTTCTTCACAACACAGGTGACGTTACCCACTGATGGCACAGTTGTTCGGTAAGTCAGCAGAGAAGAGTTCCTCCACAGAATAGGTCATGGTGACATAGCCAGCCCATGCTAGGGAATAGGTCTGATTAACTAGGAATTGGAGCCAAGTGACTTTTCAGCCTTGTAGGGCCAGATCACCATATTGGGTTGGTCTTTACCACTGGAGCCATCCCATGAAGGACAGGATCATCAGAACTCTCCCCGGAACTGTGCAGACATAAGCAATTCTGCTCTCCATTAACAGAGTGTCCGGATATGCTATTTCTTTCCACTCAGTGCCACGTCCATGTTCCATAGCTAACTCCTAGCATCCTTTCCTATTCGGGTCTCATTTTACCTACTCTGAGAAGCCTATGATCCTGCAGAATGGGTCAGCTTCTCCCTTCTCTATTTTTCTGTACTACCCTGAGCATATTTCTACATATCAACTAGTTTTGCATCTATTTACTGTCACCTCTGCTGCCAACTATGACTTGGGGACAGCAGCTATGTCGTTCCTCTTGGAAACCACCTTGCTTTCATCATCATGTATGTATCACTCAGGAAATATCTATTAATGAATTAATGAGAATTTATTTGGCATCATGGAGACCGACCCACAGATTAAATGGCTGGAATTTCATTCTCCAACTATCTTGTCACCACATAGTTTCAGAACCTATATGTTACCGATCACAACTTGCCTGGGTGTTTGATTTCTTCCCATCAGCAACCCAATGATAGTTCTCTAACTTCTGCTTTATTTCCCAGGATAATGACAGAACACAAAGGCATTAAAGGGTTAAACGTGTAGCAATCTGTTTGACATGAAAAGGAAAAGATACAAAGAAATTTTAATAAAAATACAACCCTACCAGGATTTGGACTCATTACCTCTGCAATATAAGGAAGACACCAGGCAATGTGAATTTACAGGTGTTAATTAGCCAACAGAGGGCTCCTCGATCGTTCCCAGAATACCATACAAACATAGAGAAAAAGAAAAATTCAATCAAAGAGCATTCCCTGGCTTATAGGAAGGACTGCATGCATGCACAATGTCATGCAAATCAGTCTTAATTTACTGCATGTTTTCCTGCTTCCACCAAATTTATTGAAGAAAATGGATCTTTCTCTGCTTATAACTGTAAATTTCTACATCATCAGCGCTTACTCCGATCAGGATGGTGTTTCCCAACTGATGCTTGAATAACAACAGAAGAAATTCTCTATGCGAAAATGCCAAAAGGATAATCCCATGGCCAGCACCATTTTGGAAATATTCCCCATTGCTCTGGGGAGAAGAGTTTATTTGAGTAATGGGAACATGGGAAGGACCTTATTTTGAAACCAAACGAGTAGTTACACTGATAAGGGTTCCCATTCCCCTAAAGAGGACTGGAAATTAACCATTCTAATGGTTTGCATAATGGTGATTTAAAATATATCCTTGCAGCCACAATTAATTAAACCACACTCACAATTAAACATAAGTAACACTGGGGGGTATATCTACACAGCATTGAACAACCCAACTAATGTTTCCCCCACTAAATTGATCTGTCCTCCTGGTGAAGTGTGGACACAGGCTTGAGTAAGCTCAGCTTACTGGTGCAGGTATAATAATCCAGCCACATTCACTTTCTCGTTCAGGTGCTCACTCATGGAGCCCATACCATTTTCCCAAATTGTGTTGTATTGGGCACTCTGAGTACTCTGAAGATGTGGACACATTGTAATAATTGTAACTGACAGTTATGGAGAACTTACCATGTGTGACAAAACGTGAATCATTCTTTAAATATTCATGTTGACCTGTTCTGCTCTCACATCAATCCTATGTGGTAGGCACTAGTATCTCCTTGTACCACATGAAACAACTGAGGCACAAAGAGGTTCATAACTTCCCTAAGATCCTGCAGCTGTAAATGGCACTAGTAGGACTCTGCTCTTAACTAGGACCCTCTGCTGCCTCGGTTCCCATTAATCCTTGTTGAATGATGACGGTGGCTCAATCAGAACAGGAGGCGTGATCTAGCTCATCACAATAGAGACACATTTACTGACTGCCAATCAATGGTTCTTAAAATGGGATCAGCAAGCTTTCTGCAGCTCATTAAGCTTCTCTACATGTCGTGTGTCTGTGACAAGGACATATTATCATTTGTTTCCTTGTTTGTATTAATATTTTATGAAGTCCAGGCATTGCTTCCTGGCACCTTTTCCAAAGGACTGGGCATCCTTTCAGGTACCATTTATTCTAGAATGTTAGGGTAGTCTTCTGTTGAGGCATGGGGGTGGGGAGAGTCACTGGTTTGCAAGGTCTCTACAGAAGCACTGCCCAAGTAGTTCACAGGCCGAAAACCTTACATGCCCTTGATCTAGGTGATGACATGTAAGGTTTGAGAAAAGGGGTGTGATCAGAGTTTGCTAATTCTCTGAGAAGAACAGGATCCTAGGACACATACTCAGGATGCTGAATGTCACCCTGCACCATGCAGGGCTCAGAACCCAGCAGCTGACTGAGAAGGAAAGTCATCTCTGCTATTGAATAGATAGGTTCTAACCAACTGAGCATTTCTAAGCATGACCCCACATCAGTTGGCTAAGAATTGGCTCAAGGGGAGGAGGAAAAAACAGAGCCTGGATGTCTTCACTGGTAAGTCTCTTTTGTCTAGTTATTTTTGGTTCCATTCACAACTGCATCAGACTGACTGACTATGGGTTTAAGTTGAACCATAGGAAATTGCTGGCATGGGATCATTTTACACACACACACACACACACACACACACACACACACACACAAAGGCACTTTCATGTATATCAACCTAATAATAGCTGATCTTGTATAGTACCCCAAATACTAACATCAGGGCATTTCAACTATAAAAGTGAGGTGGGCAGTCTGCCAACCCCCTTCATTAAATCAGTAGTGAAGCTCTTACTGAGTGGCTGGTGTGTGAAAAGCACAAAGACACATGAAGGTCATCCCACCAAATGGCATGGGCAGGAAGGGGAGGGAGACACGACATGAACATCATGTGTGCCATGGCCCTCCCTCCTCCAGTACTGTCTCTGGATTAAAAAAAAAAAAAAGAACAATAATAGCCTCTGAATTTATATCACTTGACATCCACAGGTTATTATGAAATGAGTCATAAAAATACAATTAGAGCTTCGTGACAGTTTACTGAGCCCGGCCCATGTACATTCTCTTAAGTGCTAGAGTAGGTACAGGGAGGGAGCAGAGATCCTATCCTCAAGGGTGATTTTAGTCATTCAACAAATACCTGTTTAGCATGTACTATGAGTCAGCATCTGGTCTAAGTTCTTGGGGACACATCTGTGTTCAAAACAGAACAAAATCCCTAGCCTCTTGGAACTTACTGTCTAACAGAAGAAGGCAGGTGATAACAAACAACAAAGAACCAAATAAGCACAATAAATGATTAGAGCAATTAAAGGGATCAGGACTGTAGCAGGGTTGACACCTTAAAAGGAATGGTGAGGGTAGGCCTCACTGAGAGGGACTTAAGGGAAGTCATGGGGTTAGCCATGCTGCTAGCTGGGGGAGGAGCATTCCAGGCAGAGAGAACAGCCAGCCTGGAACCCCTAGCCTGGAAGCCCCCGGGAATGTTCAAGAAGAGGAAGGAGGCCCATGTGACTAGAACTCAACGGGAACAGTCCTCATTAGTAATCACATAATAAGGAAACCGAGACTAGGGTTTGATTCAACCACAGAGAAGGGAAACCATATGGACAAAAGAATGGAAACATTGTTAAAAAGTTGACAAAACAGTGGCTTATCCCCAGAGATGTTTAATCACAAGATGGAATTCTATAAATTCACCAAAGCCTCAAGAACAAGGTGTGTGGAACCAGGTCACATATGGCATCAGGGATGACATCAAGAGGAAGTCATCCAGGAAAGCGGCAGGGTCCTCCTCAGAGACCAAGAAATGAAACTGAAAGCTGAGGAAAGGAACAGTAAGGGGGGAAGGGAGCTTTGGGCAAAGGTATAAATCTATGGGGTGAAATGTAAAGAAAAAAAAAGTTTTAGACACCTACTGGCCCATTGGCTTGAGGGTTAGGGTCATTGGTAGAAGACCAGCCTTATGGTTTCCATGATGAATTAGCCCAAGTAGAGCTTATCATCCAGAGGACAGAGGAGGACGGGCCAGGTGCCTGGCAGGAGGGCGACCAACAGTTTATGTCTCCCCTGAGGGCCAGGCTTGGTTTTTCCCAGCCTTTCTCCCTTGAAATGGGCACACTTAGAAAATCACATCACCAATTGTCTGCACCTCTCACACTTCCCAGCCCCCCAAGGCCGATGTGTGTCTGAAGCTGGCCATGCTCTTCCTCAGAGGAAACCCCAAAGGCTCCTTGCACAACCCAGCGTACGTGTCTTCTGAGTCAGCTGTGTCTGTGTCACAGTGAGTTGATCCTATGACCTGTAGCAGGTAAATGTAACTGCGGCTGGAAATTCAACCCTCCTCTCTGCAGACATCGCCCCCACCCCCGCCCCCAGAAAGAGGAGCAGAGAAAGGCTGTGGCGCACAGGTCTAACCAGGCTCTCACAGGGGGGTCGGGTGGTACATCACCGAAGAAAGTCAGCGCCTCGGGCTCCGGCTCTGCAGGGGCGCCATGGGAGTCTTCTAGGTGGGCCTTGTGGTCGGGCAGGAAGGGGAGGGGGAGGGTTAGGAGCTGGACGTGAAAGAGGAACAAAACGCGCTGTGGGGCACAGTCACATGACTCCTGACTCCACCGCCCTGCCGGTGGTGGTGGCCTGGGACACTGCTCAAGCAAGCATGGCAGTACTATTCACAAGGGGGTCTCAAGAATGCACCGGCATCACCTGGAGTATGTTAGAACTGACACCGCCAGGCCCTACTCAGACCTCAGGAACCAAAATTCCCTGGGGGAAGGCCCCGGAATCTAAATTTTAACAAGCTTCCCAAATGCCTCTAAAACACGGATCATTTGAAAAACAATTGTGTAAATGTTAGTATTGGCAGGGAGGGGGGAAGGGATGACAGTTGATCTTCAGGAAGGGAGCGAGCGCGCACACGCGCGCGTGTGTGTGAATATTTGTGTGACCTGACAGCTAACCTCTATCATGGGGAGAACGCAGAGGCAGGTGGCAACTCACAGCTCAAAGCACATGGGAGTCAGCTGCCCTGTCTCCCCTGAATGATTCCTCAGGACATGGAGTGTCTACATGTCTCCCGGCTACACACATGTGCACACGCATGCACACACACACATAGTGCCTAGTGGACTACTCTTCTTGGTGTCTAGGGCTTGATTCCATAATGGAAACTCACTCAAAAATGTCCAGCTGCCAGGAATGCTATGAATCCCAGGCCAGACTTGCTCCTGGGACATGGGATGGCAATTGGCAGACTGGAAATTAGAAGAGGGAAGTATTCTTTCTTTAAATACTTCTACACAGAAGTTTTAAGTTTTAATTTTAATTCCATGTAGTTAACATACGGTGGGAGATTACTTGCAGGCGTAGTGGGAGGTGTTCTTACAGAGGGGGGCGGAAGGAAAGTTGAGACACAGGGTTAAGAAATGCAGATGTTGGTTAAGGGGCTCCTGTGGATATTCTAACATCTGGGGTGCTTTCCTCCCCATGGACTTAGGGGACAGTCACGTTTAGAGCGTCTCTGCTCCTCCGGGAAACTTATCTCCTGTCGGGGAGGGTGTGCCCAAAGACGATTTGGGGAGAGAAGCCATGGGGAAGGGACATGGGGCAGCAAAGGAGGCGTGGCTCCCCCACCTGCACCCTTTCCTCCCAGGCATCTTGCCGGAGAGCATCCCATGTTACCGGGAGAGCTGCGTCCAGGAGTGACGGGCAGCGCCCAGGGCCACGCGAGGACACGTTGCAGGCCAGTGCCAGCGAAGATGAAGACAATCCCTCCTCAGCAGTCCCATGCACCCAGAGCCGTGGTTTTCCAACTTCCATGAGCGTGGCCACAGAATGAAACACATTTTATATGGCACCCCGCTCTACCGAGACGTATTTTCAAGTTAAAGTCTCAAGAAATGGCACCTGGACTCGGGACGACACACAGCAGGACAGCACCTGATCGCCTGGACAGGACTTCAACACCTGAGCAAAGGGCCAGCAGCCAGAAAGGACAGGAATCCCAAGGCCAGAACGGCCCCCCAATACCTATTGTTCTTGACCATTTTAATTTATTTCATTAAGACAAATGCTGCTGCTGACTCGCCTGATTAATTTCCAGAGTATAAAAACACTATACCAGAGGGAGGAGACCCTCAGAGGGGAGGAAAACTAACTACCTCATGGGCTCCATTTCTCACCATCTGTTGGGCAAATGGGATCGTTTAGCTGAATAATGAAAAGTTGTGTGTCGGAATCCAGACGGAGGGACACTCGTCCCTCTGGAAGCAACTCCAAGGACCCCCCTTCCAAAGCCGGTCTCCCCCGTCGACCTGACCACACTCCCCTTCCTGCTTCCATGCACTTTGGGTTCTCCCTCAGACAGGACTAGTGGACTGAACATTTTCAATCCATGTCTTCCGTTTCCCTCACAAAACTGTAAATTCCCAGAACGGGGCATGTGCTTTACTCACTTCTCGCTACCCAAAGCCTTATGCTGTTCTGGTACCGGACACTTAATGTTTATTGAGCGTTTGCAAAGTTTGTCTGTAGGGAGCCTTGCTGGATTGAACGGATTGTGTCTCTCTATCCGTAATCATATCTTTCATGTTATAGCACAGATATGTAAAATATGGATGTCCTGCCTCCCAGCCAGCATGAGCATGTTACCAAAGGCTCTGATGGTGGCTGGGAGGCAGAACAGTGATGTGACCTGTGTCACGTGCTTGGACTTGAATGCTGTCCCCGCTTTGAGTCACCTTCATGGACACTTGGACAATCAAATTAGACTTTTTGAGTTTCAACTTCCTTATCTGTAAAAAAAGAAGATACTGAGAACATGTATTGCAGAGGACGTTGTGTGTATTTAAGTGCAATAATCCGTGGGCAGTGGCCGGCACAATCCAGGTGCCCAATAAATGTAGCAATTATTGGATCCTGCTCCTGTGTGGTCCCTCATTAGGAAGAATAGCCACCATGAGAGCCATGGTACAAACAACGTCCCAGCGCCCCAGCCTGTCTGGAAGAGCAGAGTGTGGTCTTCACTTGATCAGGCTGAAGGGTTCTGAGGTTTAGTTATAAGCCAATAACCTTCTGACCAACCACACAGAGCAGCCTCCTAGTGATCTCATCTTCGGGTTATTTGGAGATAGTCTAAGACCCACAATCTGATACAGCTGCCACCAGTCCTGTGTAGCTCTTGAACACTTGAAACGTGGAAGTGATACCAGTATAAGATACATGGGAGTTTGAAGACAATTTGTAAAAAGAGTGTAAAATTTCTCATTCATAATTTTTATACTGAGTACATATTAAAATGATGTTTTGGCTATAAAAGGTATAATAAAATATAGAATTAAAATTAATTTCACCAGTTTCTTTTGATTAATTTCTTCTTAATGTAGCTCCGTCATTACGTTATGCATGTGGCTTGCATTATATGTTTCCACCGGATGGTGTGGGTCTGAGAGATGAGCACATATTACACCCATCGTGTTCCAGTCTCCTATTCCTTAAAAAGGAATCACACCCCCGCCCCGTATCCTTACATACAAGTCTCTCCCCACATAGCCAGTTCCATCCACTTGGTACACACTGTCCCCCAAGTCAACCGTCAGCAACTCTAAGAAGAACTCCAAAGGTATCTTGCTTCCCAAGTCTTAGGAATGGTGCAGGATTGGATTCCATTTGTCATACCAATGATCCATCTGACTGTGCAGAAAAGGGCCAATAAATGGTTAAAAAATATTGTTTCAGCATCTTCCTCAACAGATAAAGGAGTAAATATTTAGCAAGGGTCTGATAAGACCAGGGCACCATGTTTGATCCTGTGAGTAATACAGTGATAAATGAGAGGCCCTGTTGCTTGCAAAGAGCCTAGCATACTCAATAGAAAGATGCATGTTTTGCCCTTGGCTTTGTGGTCCCTGTGTATCTATCAATCCCCATTTCCAACAGTCCCCTGCCTCACAGCACATGCCTCAGGGACACCAAACTACTAATGCAATCCTGGCCTTACCATCTCGTTTCACTGGAAGCCTCGCCATGTTTGTTCCTCTGCCTGGAATGCGCATTCTTCCCCCACCTCTCTACCAGTACCCTCCAGGTTGAACGGATTTTCAGGGCTCAAGTCCATCCCTGTCTTTAAGAAGCCACTCCCATTCCCCCAGCCATAGCAGCAATGGTCCCTCCATTTTTCATGCTACTGGTAGGCTTCACATAGAACTCTCTTGTTGATCTATCCGGCTGGATTGCAACTGTCTGTTGGCTAATCATCTCCCTACTGTGTAAGCAATTTAGGGACCCCATGGATGTCCAGGGAATTTGGGTGTCGACTGTATACCTAAAGACCCAACTCCCACCAACTCCCTCCTACTTCCACCATCCATTTACTAATTGACAAGCCGGAAAAAGAAAGGCATGAAACCTCATAATTACTATTTGGGGGGTGAGCCTGATAAAGAAAGAGGAGGAAAGGAATTTTTACATGAACCTGTACGACAACATTTTAGTGGTCAGACCAGACTCTATGCCAGGACATCTCTGGTTTGGAGGGATGGAATGGGACTTACCACATGCACGTTCATGAAATATACTCAGTGTAACTTCCTGATTTGGGCTTTTGAGGCTAGAAAATTTTAGTGCTGCCTACCCGCAGCTGCAAAAGGCCACTGTGGGGTTGGAATAAACTGTTTATGAGATGACTCGAAATTAGAAGGCTTCTGAGACGCACTTACTAGAGCTTCAAGAGTTTCCCCCAAGTGGAGCTGTGCTTGCCGAGCAAGGTCATCCAGCATGACTAAGGCAGACACAGTTAAGCAGGGAAGGCAGCCATGTCTGTTCACATCCCGGGTCAAGTAGCTAGTACACAGTAGGAGCTTCATAAATGTTGAAAGGATACGTGAATGAACACATCTGCGGAAGATTACAACAAACTCTCACAAGATGAGAATCCTCGTTACTCCTGCTGTGGCGATATTATCAAAGAACTGCTCCTGAAGCATATTTGCTGGGAGAGTTTCTAGAAGGACAAAACTATGCAGGAGTTCCTGTCCCCAGAGGCCAAAGTCAAATGGAGACCTCATGCTCTCTGAGCTAGCAGGTAGCTCCTGGTCATGCTGTTTAAGGAAGGAGATCAGTTAAGAGAATCTTACTCAGTTAATCTCATTTCTTTAAGCTCTCACCCTGTATTAATTAGCTGATAGAACCCTCATGGTGTGATGTGTGTTTAGGGCCATTGTAGGACGCACATTGTCACAGAAATCTGCTTTGTGGGACTTGTTAGCACAGATATTATTTAGCTAAATAGCTCTTAATGATTCCTTCAGAGCCTGCTGCATCTGGTGGGTAATTCACTTTATAGTTGGGGACTTAAAAATTCCGTTTTTTAACTTACTCAACCCTACTGACCTAATTCTCGACCAGGGAGGTGAACAGAGTATCTCTGCATTCAGAAGAGATTTAAAGTAATTCCTGGCGCATCCTAGGGTGAGGAAAAGCCCCAGAGTGCAGTATGATTGTATTCTATTTTGAAGAGGCATTTAAAAATATATGATTTTTTTTCAAACAAATCTCTGTAAGGGAAAAGAAATTTGAATCACATCAAAAACCTGGCTCTTTTGAAAATAACCTGTTGAATTCAAACAACTGAGTTCATTCTCACAAATCCTTTGGTGCATCTGGGCACAAATGGACGAGGACATCGAAGGGTCCACGTGGTGAGTTCTGTGGTTCTCAAATAGGCTTGACTAACAGATCAGTGGTTTCTGTTTGCTGCAGGCGATGCCGTGACATGTCACCGAGGAACCCTCGGGCAGCGCAGAGCTGGGGCAGCCTTGGCGTCGCCCTGGGAAGCCAGCAGCAGCACTCTCTCTAGGCCACTTGTCCGGCTAGTGAAATGCAAATACCCACTTGATGACAGATCGGGCTGGGAAGGTGGGCTTCTTTAATAATTCTATAATTCCATAGAATGTTCTGGTCTCAGGGAACAGGGAGCTTTAAATGGAGATTCTGTTGGAACCCCATGGTGATTGAGAGCCATTTCTTCGTCTCCCTTGCCTTCCATGCTTTGAGATGAAATGAAAATCTCCCACAAATGAAACCCCAGGAGCATCTCTGAGGCCATAAGCCATTGATGGCTGCCGAGTACGCCTCAGAGCACCCGTTTTGAGCTCCGAGCCGGCTTGGCTGGAAGGGAGGTCTGTGCACTGGGGAGTACATCTGGCCTGAGAGCTGATCACCTCAGGCCCTTTCCAGGAAGTGACAAGCTACTTTTGGACCCACCGGCCATTGCATTTTTGTTCACGGGCTCTGATGGAAAAGACTCAGGGAGTGAACTCACTGCAATAGAGTGGTTGGTCACCCAGCTTTTTCTGTAAAGAGCTAGAGACAAACATCTCAGGCTTGCAGCTGTATGATCTCTGTCGCAACCAGTCAACTTCATCATCGCAGCATAAAAGCAGCCATAGGACGGTAAGTAACCAAATGAGTGCAGCCCACAAAATTTCCTGGGCAAACCAGACAACCAGCCAGACTTGGGAGTGTGGCACCCCCTGCTGGAGGACAGTCATCATTGTCTCTTGAAGGACAATGGTCAGTAATCCAGAGAACAATAACCCAAATCACACCCTAATACGCACATCGTCCCTTCTCCACACTTTAACCTACACAAGAGGATATTTTACTGATTATAGTCACATAGAGAATTTGTAGCTTGCATTTTCAAAGGTGCTACTAATAAATACTAGTAAATAATGAAGACCACAATAAAATTTAGTAGTCTAGGTATGATCAGCCAAATGGATAAGGCCAAAAGGAAATAAAAACTTGGTAAAGACCGCATTTTGCACAGAAAAACTAAATGGTCTGCACCATAGAGAGTTTATACAATGAGTTATTGATTCTACGGACTCTCTGGTGAGCGGTTTTTAAAAGTCCTAGAAAACTTAGAAGGCACAGTGAGAATTGGGAATTTTAACATCAAAACACACACACACATAAATATTCAACTGATCTTCAAAAGAAGTATGACCTTAGAAATCACTGTAGGATAAAGTCCAGCTGAGTTTACACATATAAACCCATTTTATAAAAAGAAAATAATCATATTTAATTCAGGCCCTTCACTGACTATATTGGGAAGGAAAAAAATGGAACACATAGATTAACTAGAATTTCTAAAGTTAATCAATAGCTAGTTATTTTTAAAATAACTAGGTTTTAAAAGGAGTTCAACTTTTTTTTTTTTTCTCTATTTTGGAGTCTGACAATTTATGAACTTGAAATACAAATCCAACCAAATCCTTCCCTCCCCATGCCCTTCAAAGGCTTCACTCCTGATGTTCTTGGGATAAAGACCAAGCATGTAACCTAGTCCACAAGGTCTTACCTGGCACCCCCAGACTTCCTACCGCAGCTCTACCTCCAACCCCACTCCTCCTCCAGGTTCTCTGGGCCTCAGTCACCAATGTCCCCATCTCTGCCTCGCCATCGTCACCCCTGCACCTGTCCCAGGGTCCCCACGACACACAGTCTTGGTCTCGTTAACCCCTACTCCCCACCTGGGCCTCAGTTCAAATCACTTCCTCAAGGAGCCCTTCCGGAGCCCCAGTCAACTGTCACAGAACCTGTCTCTAGCCTTCAAGCTTTTACTGCAGTTTGTCGTTCTATATTCATTAGGGTGATGGTTTAATTAATGTCTGTCTTCCTGCTGGGCCAGGGACCCCCCCACCCCTGACCCCCAAGAGCAGGAAATGTGCCTGTGTTTGAATGGCAGCGGCCTCCGCTCAGTCCCTGGTGAGTAAGTAGGGCCTTAATAAAAGAGATCCATCAGAAAGGATGAATACCCGACTTTTATAGCAACATGGACGGGACTGGAAGAGATTACGCTGAGTGAAATAAGTCAAGCAGAGAGAGTCAATTATCATATGGTTTCACTTATTTGCGGAGCATAACAAATAACACGGAGGACATGGGGAGATGGAGAGGAGAAGGGAGTTGAGGGAAATTGGGGGGG